>CM054135.1:78597875-78600375 GCA_028751875.1 Rapana venosa
AAAAAGAAAGAGATACAGAAGAAAGAAGAAGAAAAAGAAAGAAGACAGACAGAAAAGAAGAAGAAAAGAAAGGGAAAGAAGAAAGAAGATAAAAGAAAAGACAGAAGAAGAAAACGACACGATATCGACACACAGCCAGATAGAAAAACAGATGCTAGCAGGGAAAAGCAAAAGACAGAGAGAGGGAGAGAAAAAAACACAGATTGGCTGGTGTGGTCTGTTTTTGAGACAGAGAGACAGATAGAGAGAGAGGTGGGGGGGGGGGGATTGGTTGGTATGGTCTGTTTTGAAGAAAGAAGATGGGGGGGGGGGGGGGGGGAGAGAGAGAGAGAGAGAGAGAGAGAGAGAGAGAGAGAGGAGATAGAGAGAGTTATTATAATATTATATATATATATATATATATATATATATATATATATATATATGATATAGTTATATTATGTGTGTGTGTGTGTGTGGGAAGAGTGAGGGAGAGAGAGAGAGAGAGAGAAGGAGAGGAGAGAGAGAGAGAGAGAGAGAGAGATGGATTGTATGAGGAAGAGAAAAGAGAGAGAAGAGAGAGAGAGAGAGAGAGAGAGAGAGAGAGAGAGAGAGAGAGAGAGAGAGAGAGAGAGAGAGAGAGATGGAGAAACAGTCACAGCACCCACACATGCACCCTTTGTGTCTGTCTGTTTTTCTGTCTGACTGTCTGTATGCCTATCTGTCTGTCTGTGTGCCTATCTGTCTGTCTGTCTGACTGTCTGTATGCCTATCTGTCTGTCTGAATGCCTATATGTGTGTCTGTCGGTCCTTGCCTGCCTGCCTGGCTTCAGTATAGTAAGCTGATCATGCTATCACCTCTCCAGCCATGCACAGAGCTTGTGCGCATTTGGCTCTTCACATCTTTAGCCCAGTTTTAGGAGGAAACGCCCTCTCAAACACACACATGCGCGCGCGCGCGTGCACACACACACACACACACACACACACACACACCGCATACAGAGAAAGGAAATTCTATTTTCTGAGTGTATTAGACTAAAGTACAATAACTTTTTTTTTTATTTGAGAGAGAGAGATAATGATATTTATTATTTTCCAAGGGTTAAGTATTCATATACCTTTTTCATCCGGCCCTTGCCTTGATTAGGGACTATCAACAAAATACGCACAAGAGAAGAGAGAGAGAGAGACGAGACAGACAGGAGAAGATACCCGACAGACCCACCGCACTCACGCACAACACACTACACACACACACTCACACAGTCAGTCAGACAGACAAGAAAATTCCTTTTTGTTTTGGTGCTTTTTCCTTAAAGACAATCAAGATTGTCAGGATCGGATCATTCTCTTGTTGAAAGATTGTGCTAATTATTCATAGCAGCTGCTGCCAGGCTAGGCTGGTGGCTGGCTGGCTGGCTGGCTTTACTGCAAGGGTGAGAGAGAGAGAGAGAGAGAGAGAGAGAGAGAGAGAGAGAGAGAGAGAGAGAGAGAGAGAGAGATCTACAGATGCTGTCTTTTGCTTTTTAACCCCCTAGCAGTGCAGAACACGACGCACGAATCGGTTGATTAACCCCGTTATTGACACCCCGATAGAAAAGGCGTTGTTGTGTTGGTGGTAAAACAGCTGCACCCTTGATTGATTTACATCCTCAACTCCTCCTTATCTTCTCCTGTTACGGCTCGTCTTACGGAACCTTTTGCACATATGTGTGTGTGAGTGTGAGTGAGTGAGTGTGAGTGAATGCAAGTGTGCACGTATTTCCTCCTGACCAACCCATGGAGAGAGGTCGAGAGAGAGAGAGAGAGAGAGAGATGAGAGGAGAGAGAGAGAGAGAGAGAGTGTGTGTGTGTGTGTGTGTGTGTGTGTGTGTGTGTGTGTGTGTGTGTGTGTGTGTGTTGTGTGTGTGTGTGTTGTGTTGTGTGTGTGTGTGTGTGTGTGTGGTGTTGTGTGTGAGTGTGTATGTGTATGTGTATGTTTGTTGTGTGTTTTGGAGATAATCGCCAACGCGGCTGGTTTCAGATTACAGCGGGGTTTTTGTTTTGTTTTGGGTTTTTTTGGGTTTTTAAAAAAAGGAATATACACGCCTGTTCATGTCCACTTGCGCTGTAAAGTGAGGAGCTATACCCTCGTTTAGGCACGTTTTCTGACAGCGTGCCGATAGTCGGCAGTGGACACCACACTACACTACACTACTCTACACTACTCTACACTACACTACACTACACTACACTAAAAGGTAAAGGTAAAGGAGTCCCATAACCTATAAGGTCGTAGGGGAGCGAGGCGTCAGAGACCTCACTTCTCCAGGGCCAGCATATTGAGGGCGGCGCCCATCTCCTCTCCCTCGCTGCTTTACCTTCCCTGACCCTAAAGAGGGCAGGTACCCATTTACAGCTGGGTGAACTGGGGGAACTGTACTGAAGCCAAGGCGCGCAACGGTCACCCATCCAACTGGTAACCACGCTCGACGCTGCTTAACTTGGCTGGGGGAAAGCAAGTGCTCCGACCACTGAG
>CM054135.1:78602875-78625375 GCA_028751875.1 Rapana venosa
ATAAAAGAATAAATAACTAAAAACAAATTAGTGAAAATAAATAAATAAAAGACAAACACACGCTTATACACACACACACTTACTTACTCTCTTTTTTGAATGGATGGATGGACGGACATTCGGACGGATGGATGGATGGACGGATGGATGGATGGATGGATGGACGGACGGACGGACGGACATTCGGACGGATGGATGGATGGACGGACGGACGGACGGACGGATGGATGGATGGATGGATGGATGGATGGATGGACTGACGGATGGAGGGATGGAGGGAAGGATTGATGGAAGAGACCTGTGTCCTTTTTGGATAGCTAGCTAGATAGATTAGAACTTACATTGGCATGAGGGGTAAGCCGGCTGCGCTGTCCCGTGCAGTAGACTACTGCAAGCTAATTGGATTGTCCTCTGATGGTGTTGTCTTGTATCGTATTGTGTTGGAGTGGAGTGGAGTGGAGTGTAGTGTAGTGTCGTATTGTATTGGATGAGGTGGGAGCTCGGATATGGCGTCAGTGATTTGGCGGGGGTATGTAAATGATATGGATTGGGTGTTGTTGTTGTGTATTGTACGGTGTTGTGTTGAATGGTGTGGGGTGTGATGTGGGAAAGCTTTTGGGTGTTTGTTGTTGTTGTTGTGTTTGTATTTGTTTTGTTTTTGGGTGGTGGTTTCGTATTGTTTTGTGTTGTATTGCATTGTGTGGTGTTGTATTGTAGCGTTTGTACATATTGATTGTACGTTATGTTATGTTGTATTGTATTTATTGCGTTGTATTGCATTTATTGCATTGTATTGTATTGTATTGTATCGTATTGTGTTGTTTCGTTTTGTATTGTATCTTATTTTATTGTATCGTGGTGTATTGCATCGTAGTGTGTTGTGTCGTTCTGTATTGTATCTAATGCAGTGCATTGTTTTTGTGTCGTATTGTTATACTGTTTAGTATTGCATTGTATCGTATTGTGTGGAATCGTATTGTACCGTATCTACTGCAGTGCATTACGTTGTTTGTATCTTATTGTGTTGCGTTGTATTGCATCGTATTGTATTGTGTTGCGACTTATTGTATTGTATTGCATCGTATTGTATTGTATTATATTGTATCATATTGTATTGTATTGATCGTATTGTATTGTGTGCGACTTATTGTATGTATCACTTAGATTATATTGTTTATTTAGTATTATATTGAATTATGTATCGTATTGTATCGTATTGTGTATTATCACATAGCATTTATTGTTTTTTAGTATTAATCTGACGCTTATTTGTTCGTTTTACGTTAGGCTATATAAATTCCATATTTTTTTTTTTTAAAATTATTCATTAGGTTTGATTTGATTTTACATTATCATTATTATTAATTATATTATTTTATTATTATTATTATTATTATTTATTGTATTGTAAGATAAGCCAGACACTGGTGAAGCCGCCTCGGAAGGCAGAACACGGGGGGAAGGGGGACAGGGGGATAGAAGAAGCTGGGGGTGTCTGCTGACGTTGACAGATGCCGCAGTGCCAGAGTCCACGCCCTCGCTGTCGTCTGCTTTCACCTGCTGTCCTCCATTCTCCTCCTCCTTTTCCTCCTCCTCCTCCTCCTCCTCGTTCTCCTCCTACCCCTCCGTCCTCTTCTTATCATTCATACCATCCTCATCCTCCTCTTCCTCCTACTCCTCCATCTCTGTTTCTCTGACTCTGTCTGTGTCGCTCTCTCTCTGTCTCTCTGTCTGTGTCTCTCTGTCTGTGTCTCAGTCACTCTCTCTCTCTCTCTCTTCTCTCTCTCTCTCTCTCTCTCTCTCTCTCTCTCTCTCTCTCTCTCTCTCTCTCTCTATGTTTTCCCCTTTATAAAATTATGAAATAATCCATGACAAGTGTTGGGACTAGATCTAAGAAAAAAAAGCACATGGTTCCTTTGTTCATTACCCTCAAAATCATAGAATTTTGTCTTGTTCTGCCCTCCTCCTTCCTCTCTCTCTCTCTCTCTCTCTCTCTCTCTCTCTCTCTCTCTCTCTCTCTCTCTCTCTCTCTCGCACACACACTCTCAAACACACACACACGCGTGCGCGCAAACACATGCACACACACCTTTTTTGTTTGATCTTGTTATTCTTCTTTTGTCTTTTTCCCCCTTTTTGTTACTCGGTATAAATTTTCCTCCCTCTCTCTCTCTCTCTCTCTCTCTCTCTCTCTCTCTCTCTCTCTCTCTCTCTCTCTCTCTCTCTCTCTCTCTCTCTCTTCTAATGAATAAAACTTTCGCATTCGCATTCTCTCTCTCTCTCGCTCTCGCTCTGTATGTGTGGTATTGTGTGTGTGTGTGTGTGTGTGTGTGTGTGTGTGTGTGTGTGTGTGTGTGTGTGTGTGTGTGTGTTCATTTATGTCTTTGTTTTCAAATCGGTTCGAGTTTCGTGGAAAGCAACATTAACCCCATTTCTTGACCTAGTTGAAATATTTTGGGAAAACAAACCCTGACGATCTGCCCACACCTCCCACTCTTCGCTCTGTCAGTCTCTCTCTGTCTGTCTGTCTCTCTCTCAATGTAATTTATCTCTTTCTTTATCTGCGTTCCTCTCCATTTGTCTCTTGTATGTCGCTCAATCTCTCTTTTTATTCCATCTCTCTGTCTAGTCTGTCTGTCTGTCTTCTCTCTCTCTCTCTCTCTCTCTCTCTCTCTCTCTCTCTCTCTCTCTCTCTCCTCTCTCTCTCTTTCTCCCTCCTCCCTCTCCCTCCTCTCCCTCCTCCTACTTTTTCTTCTCTCTAATTCTCCAACTCTCATCCTCCCTCCCTCCAACCCCCCTTCTCTTCCTCCACCCTCCACATCTCTGTCTGTCTGTCTCCGTCTCTGTCTCTCTCTCCCCTCTCCCCTCCTCCTACTTTTTCTTCTCTCTTATTCTCCAACTTCACCCCCCTCCTCCACCCCCCCCCCCCCCCCCCCCCTCTTCTCTTCCTCCACCCTCCTCATCTCTTTCTGTCTGTTTGGTTCTCTGTCTCTCTGTCTGTGTCTGTCTGTCTGTCTGTCTCTCTTTCTCTTTCTCTCTCTCTCTCTCTCTCTCTCTCTCTCTCTCTCTCTCTCTCTCTCTCTCTCTCTCTCTCTCTTCTCTTTCTCTCTCTCTCTCTCTCCCCCTCTCTCTGTCTCTCTCTCTCTCTCTCTCTCTCTCTCTCCTCTCTCTCTCTCTCTCTCTCTCTCTCTCTCTTTTCATTCCAAACTCTTCAACTTTCTTGCAACTTGTCTACGTTGCATGCAATCAGCTCTCCTGACTGATGCTTGTAGGCTGGTCAGATATTGTCAGCTTTCTTTTGAAGCCGTCTGTAGGTAGGTGCGCCTGGGGACCTCTCTTTCTCTGTCGTCTGTATGCTCCTTCCTTCTGCCATTATAGCCTAGCAGGCACGCTAGTATAGTGCTAAATCAGCGTATGTGTGTATCATGTGGGGAAGCTGGAATGGTAGTGGTAGGCCTGCTACATGTATGTATGTATGTATGTATGTATATATGTGTGTGTATGTATGTATGTATGTATGTATGTATGTATATGTGTGTATGTATGTATGTATGTACGTACGTACGGATGCATGCATGCATGTATGTATGTATGTACCTACGGATGGATGGATGGATGGATGGATGTAGTACTGATGGATGGTGTGGTTGTTTGATAGGTAGATGATGAAGCAGCATTAGTGTTGTGTGTGTGTGTGTGGGGGGGGGGGGGGGGAGGGGGGAGGAGAGGGGGGGGAGGAGGGGAGGTGTATGTGTGTGTTGTTTTGTGTTGTGTTGTGTGTGTGTGAGTATGTATGTGTGTTAGTGTGTGTGTGTTATGATGTGTATGTATGTTATTTCTTTATTTCATTTTCTTCTTCTTCTTTTTTGTGAAGATAATGCGATAAGCACTCATGTACTATTTATTTTACATTTAGTCACCGTGTGCATGCAGTTTTGTAAATTTTGTCATGCGTTCCCACCAGCACACAATGGCCTAGCCTACTCTTCCCCAAAACGGAACAGGTTTTAACGTTTGTGCAAGATGTTCTGCGTGTGTTGGCACACAGGATCTCGATTTATACTCTATAGTCTTATCCGAAGGATTTTGGTGGGGAGTGGTGTCGACACGGATGTTAACTTCAGGGGAAAGTATTCACACACGCGCGCGCGCGCAAACACACATACACACACATCCTACACACATATACACACCCACGCACGCACGCACGCAAACACACACAAAGACATACACATATACACTCACGCCCGCACGCACACACACACACACACATGCTCGGGCGCACATACATACACATACACACAAACATACACCCTACACACACATGGACGCGCGCGCGCGCGCGCACACACACACACACACACAAGACCACACGCGCGCGCGCGCCTTCTGAATATTAAACAAATCTGCGTAGTTCAATTTTATAAAGTCTGTTTTGATTCTGCTAGGAACTAACTAATCTTCTGAATGAGACAGATAAATAAGTTAACAAACACGCCCAGTAAAAGTGTAATCATCCTTCGGATGAGACTATAAACCGAGGCCCCGTGTGCGAACGCATGCAGAACATCTTGCGCACACGTTAAATCCTGTTCCGCTGTTCGAAAGAGTAGGCCATTGTGTGCCGGTGGGAACAGATGACAAAATTTACAAAACCGCATACAAACGGGGACTGGATGTAAAAAAAGCACATGAGTGCTTATTCCATTATCTTCGATATTAGAAAAAATTGTCATCTGAGCGCTTTGATTTGTTGCTTTACAAGATTCAGCGCTATATAAATTCCATACATAATAATAATAATAATGATAATAATAATAATAATAATAATAATCAACATGAGGCAATGAATAATTTTTTTTTTTTAAAAGATATGTTGCTATCACTTGCCATAGAGCAAAGCTATAATAAATTACGTCTACAACTCCCCCTTTCTCTGTCTCTCTCTGTCTGTCTCTGTTTCTGTCTCTCTGTCTGTCTCTCACACACACTTTCTACATACACACTACACACACACACTACATACACACTGTACACACACACACACACACACACACACACACACACACACACACACACACACACACACACACACACACCACCACCACCACCACCACCACCACCACCACCACCACCTACACACACACATACACACAACACACACACTGCAAACACACACACACTAACCACACACACACACACACACACCAATTCCCGCCCTCTCATTCTCCGCCCATCTTAGCCATAAATTGTCAATCCGAGTCTGTTGAAAATTGCTCTTTTGGAAAATGGAGACAAGTGCCTCACTTTTCTTGTCTTTATTTCCTTTCTTCGTGTTGTTTTGACAACAGATGAAGAGGTAATTGACAAGCCCTGTGTTCTCTCCCACACACTGCTGTCCATTCCTTGCTGGCACACAGAGAAGGAGAGAAGAGAGAGAGAGAGAGAGGAGAGACGAGAGAGAGACAGACAGACAGACAGACAGACAGACAGACAGACAGACAGACAGACAGACATAGACAGAGATACAGAGAGCGACAGGAGACAGAGATATAAGAGAGAGAGAGAGAGGGGGGGGGGGGAGTCAGACTGACAGACAGACAGAGAAACAGAGAGGCACACAGGACACACAGAGACACACAGAGAGCCGTAGAAAGAAGAGGAGAGAGAGAGAGAGGGAGAGAGAGGAGAGAGAGAGAGAGAGAGAGAGAGAGAGAGAGAGAGAGGAGAGAGAGAAAAGAGAGAGAGAGAGAAGGAGGGGAGAGTCAGACTGACAGACAAACAGAGAGGCACATACAGAGACACACAAGAGAGCCGGAGAGATAGATACAGAGGAGAGAGAGGACAGACTGACGACAGACAAACAGAGAGATACAGAGAACAAGATAGGCTAGAGGAGATGAGAGAGAGAGAGAGAGAGAGAGGGAGAGATGAGAAGAGAGAAAGAGAGAGAGGAGAGAGAGAGAATAAGAGAGAGACAGAGACAGAGATTCAGAGACAAACAAACAGACAGACAAACGAACAGAGAGACACAGACAGAGATTTGAAAAGGGAAAGTGGGAAGGTGTGTCGTAAGAAATAATTCTCTTATGTACTTATATCTTGCACAAGATTGCGAACCTTTGACAAGATACATTAATTTTGGTTTTAACCAGTAATACTATTGCTGTCTGTGTTGAAGATTTCGTTTTTGAATATTTCTTCTCAAACGCTGGTCTAAATTATTGCATCTTCCCACATCTTATTTGTATTGCCTTTGAGATGAAGCTAAGTTCTGTTAAATAGGACTAATACCCCCTTCACCTCTCCTCTCAGCATCCTCCCCACCCCCACCCAATCTACATTCTTTAAAAAAAAAAAACAACACCTCCGTTAATTAAAACAAAACAACCAACAAAAACAAAAATAAACAAGAAACAAGTAAATAAAAAGCACACAAACAGAAACGGGGGAGGAGACCCAATAACAACGACAGTGGAATAAACAAAGCCTAGGTAGGTAGGTAGGTAGATAATTAGGATGTAGGTAGGCAAATAGATGGGAAGATAGATAGACAGACTTGAGACAGACTGACAGACAGACAGATAGACAGACAGATAGATAGATGGGTGGATAGATAGATAGACAGATAGAGAGACAGACAGAGACAGATAGATAGATAGATAGACAGACAGACAGACAGATAGATAGATAGATAGATAGATAGACAGACAGACAGATAGATAGATAGATAGATAGATAGATAGACAGACAGACAGACAGATAGACAGACAGATAGATACATAGATAGATAGATCAGACAGAAGATAGATAGATAGATAGATAGATAGATGATAGACAGACAGACAGACAGACAGACAGACAGATAGATAGAGATATGGATGGATGATGATGGATGATGGATGGATGATAGATAGATAGGGTAGATAGATAGATAGATAGATAGATAGATAGATAGATGATTGACAGGACGGAGGACGGATAGACGTAGATAGATAGATAGTAGATAGATAGATAGATAGATAGAGTAGATAGAGTAGGTTGGCAGGCAGGCGGGCAGGAGGTATGGTAGTAGATAAGATCGGTAGATGGTAGATAGATAGGTAGGCAGGTAGTAGGTAGGTAAATAGGTAGGTAAAGTAGGTAGGTAGGCGGCAGGCGGCAGCAGGCAGGTATGTAGGCAGGTAGGTAGATGGGCAGGTAGATAGATGTGGGAGGTAGGTAGGTAGGCAGGCAAATAGGTGGGTAGGTAAATAGGTAGGTCTACTTCAAAGGTGTTGTGTTTGTGGGAATGGAGTTGGAAGCAGCCTGAAGAGTGAAGAGGCGGGGAAGAAGTCTCCTCTAACGGACAGACAGCTGAACGATGTAAAGCCACACCTTCCTTCACAGCACCTACTTGATCCATGCCCTGACTAGCAGCCTCCACCTCTCCTCTATCTCTTTACGGGTGTGTGTGTGTGTGTCTGTGTGTGTGTGTGTGTGTGTGTGTGGTGCGTGCGTGTGATTGTGTGTGTGTCTGTGATTGTGTCTGTGTGTGAGTGTGTGTGTGTTTTGTGTGAGAGAGAGAGAGAGCGAGAGCGCACGCGGGCGCTCACGCTACCTGTAAAGACAGGTGTTTCGGAGAAGAAAACTACTTGAAGTATAGTTTTACAAAACCTGTCTTTCTTTTCAGATTTAAAGCATGAAGGCGGACAGACAGCGATATAGAGACAAAGAAACAGACATTTCGATATGGAGACACAGACAGACAGACAGACAGGCACACAGATAGACAGACAGACAGGCACACAGACAGAGACAGACAGACATACAGACATGGTGAGAAGGGATAAAGGACAGACTGAGGAGGAGGGGCATCGGGCAAAATCAATACAAATGTTGCGGCCTTGAAACAAAACACATTGAGGATTATTGTATCGAATTTCCATTCGCTTGTGTAACAATGTAATTATCTAATGTGAGAGAGAGAGAGGGGGGGGGGGGGGAGGGCAGAGTAGGGGAGAGAGAGAGACAGAGAGAGAGAAAGGAAGAGCGAAAATGAGAAAGATAGACGAGAAGAGAAGAGGAGAGATAGAGAGAGGGGGTGGGGAGGGGAAACTGAGAGAGACAAACAGGGCTAAAGAGTGAGGGGAGAGAGAGAGAGAGAGAGAGAGAGAGGAGAGGGGACAGACAGACAGACAGACAGACAGACAGACAGACAGACAGAGGGAATGAGTGAATGATCTTTATGGGCAAAGGTTACAGATAAACATTTACATACTTTTTTCATCCCCTGATATTCAAGAGACAGACAGACAGACAGACAGACAGGCAGATTTTTAATCATGTATACGCATCAAAAGACTGACAAGATGAATTCAGTTTCTGTCTGGCTTGACGAAAGTCGTTGTCTGCGCTGTCGTGTAAGGGAGCGGCCTCTTTTGGCCAGTGTTCAGTTCTGAACGCTTTCACTGCATTGAGCTTTGCTTCTGGTCACAAGTGCGCTATGGCATCCTTGTTATAGTGTGTGTGTGTGTGTGTGTTTGTGTGTGTGTGTGTGTGTGTGTGTGTGTGTGTGTGTGTGTGTGTGTGTGTGTGTGTGTGTGTAAGTGAAATATTGTATGTAGTGTATCATACTGCATTGTATTGTATTGTATTGTATTGTATTGTATTGTATTGTATAGCTCTTCAAGGCACAGCAGATTTACCCCGAGAGAAATTCGGACTGCACTGCGGCCCCCAGGGAGAGCGTGTCGTCACAAAATCAGCGTCACTCTTTTTTAGTTAAAAATTTCCTGCCAGCATGTGTATTCTGTTTCCCTATCGGAGTGGCCTTTTCTACAGAATCATGCCAGGGACAACTTCTGTTTGTTGCTGTGGGTGTTTTTACGCGTGCATACAGAACCTCAGTTTACCCTCTCATCAGAAATAGTAGCATCCAGACCTCCACTAAAAGTCTAGTACATGGGAGAAAAGCTTAGTCTCAAACGGAGATGGAACCTGCATTTCTTGCTGTCTATGTATGTATGTATGTTTGTCCGTCGTGTCCGACGATGACCTCCAAAATAGCAGAGGAGGCAGCTGCTGTTTTTGGAAATTGGCCAGAAATTTGATTATAGTGGAGATGCCTTGCCCACAGTACATCCCCACTCTCTCGGCCAAGTAGGCATAGGGACAGTCAGCGTTGGAGATGTTCTCCAAAGGCCAATCAGCCCCCAGGGCTGCAGCACATAAGGACTGTGCGAGTCAAGCCTCCTAGTCAGAGGGTCATAGTCGATCACTAAAGACTAAGCTGTAAAGTGGAATTCCATGAGTGGGAAAGCCACTGGTCATACAGCCTCTCACTTTGCTGTTACCCCCAGCGTCAATGGTTTAATCAAGAACTGTGATAAAGCACAGGTGCTGTCTAGGCAGGTGTATTAGGGCCTACCTCTGATTGATCCAGGATTGCTGATATCATAAACAAAAACAAACCCGTGGTGTAATGGACCAAATAGTTTTAAATCAACGTAAACTTGACTTTCACAAATAACACGAAACTAAAAGTTTATGGGGGGAAAAATGAATATACTCAGTTTTGAACAATACATTTTGTAAAGAACTAGTTCCAAATCTTAGCGATTTCGGAGAAAAGAGAGGACGTTTTTGGACATTCGCATTTCATCAGCTTACAACAAAAATATCATAGCTTCAATTTCGCAGCTTTTTCACCGGATAAAGGAATGCTAAGGGGGCCGGATATCATGGAATTTACAGGGAAATGAAGAGAATGTCTGCAACTCCGATAGAATAAAGAGGGTTGGCTGCAAGAGTCCAAGCCTCGGAAGGATAATTGCAGCAGAAAGGAGAGGGCTAAAAAGTTCACAGGGAAAAATAAGGACAGCGTTATGGGTTTGGGGTAAAAGGTCGAAGTGATTACAAGACATAAATACTTGTTTGTGGTTGGGGAGATAAAGGATCAGAGAGTGGATTTTGTGACTGAAACAGAAAGAGCAGACACAGTTTGTGTCGTGAGGGAGGATAATGATAATCATAATGATCATAATACATGTATCGATAACAAGGCAATATGCAATACACACAACAAGAAAGGGGAAAGAAGAAGAGAAGGAAAGAGGGGGGGGGGGGGGGGGGAGCTAGAAGACAACAACAAGAAGAAAAAGAAGTAAGAGGAGGAAAATGACTGGAACTAAGTTACACCAACAGCAAAGGGGGAGTAAATAACACAGAAGAAAAGAGACGAGGGAGGGCAGAAACTATTTTCAAGCAAAAACGAAAACAAAAATAAAAGAAGGAACAAAACACAAAGAAAGAGAAGCAAAAGACAGAAAGAAAGAAAGAAAAAAAGATCAGAAAAAGAAAGAAAGGAACTGTTAGTCTTGAAAAGAAATAAATCAAAAGTTAGAAGTGAAAAGAAAGAGAAGCAAAAGAAAGACAGAAAGAAAGAAAGAAAAAAAAGAAGAAAAGAAAAGAAGAAAGAAAAGCAAAAGAAAGAAACTGGTAGTCATGAAAAGAAAAAAAAAGAAAAGTTAGATAAACATGGCAACGAAAACTCAAATTTCTTTCTCTTTTTTTCATTTTGTACTTTTTTCTCTCTTTTCTTTCTGTCGTAAATATTGGTTTTCTTTCAGTTGGCAGAACATCCTGCCAGAGATACCATTGTGTTCTGTTCTGTCAACTTTTCTTTCTTTAAGGATGGGTACCCTCTTCTTCCTTTTCTGTCATCACACACACATACACACACACACACCTCTCTCTCTCTCTCTCTCTCTCTCTCTCCTCTCTTCTCTCTCTCACACACACACACACTCAGCCGCGCCCCCGCACACCACACCACACCACACACACACACACACTCTCTCTCTCTCACACCTCTCTTTCTCACACACACACACACACCACACACTCACGCCTTATCCATCTTCTCCCTTCCTCATCACTATTTCTGTGGCCAAAACAAACTTGGCTTTATTTTCCAGTCTGCTGAATACTGGGGTTTTTTTCCCCCTCTTGTCTGTCTGTCTGTCGGTTTGTCTGCTTATCTGTTTTTCTGCCTGTTTATCTGTCTCTCTGTCTGTCCGATTGTCTGTTAATCTGTCTGTATGGTTGTGTGTGTCGGTGGAAATGTTTATCTCTCTTTGTCTCTCTCTCTCTCTCTTTTCTCTCTCTCTCTCTCTCTCTCTCTCTCTCTCTCTCTCTCTCTCTCTCTCTCTCTCTCTCTCTCTTGTGACTCTCATTTACCTTATCAATCAATCTATCTATCTATCTATCACTCGTTTCTCCATCTATCTGTAAATCTATCTATATAGCCATCCATTTATCCACTCATGCATGTCTCGATCCATATCAAGGGAGGGAGGGAGGGGATACACGCACACACTGTTCTCTGTCTCTATGTCTATGTTTATTTCTCTATCTCTATCTTATCTTATCTAGCTAGCTAGCTAGTTAGCTAGCTATTTACTTTTTCTATCTATCTTTCTTATTTACCTTCTCAATCATCTAGGGACTGGTTAGCTCAGTGGTCAAAACACTCGCTTTCCCCCAGCCAAGGTTAAGCAGCATCAAGCGTGGTTACCACTTGGATGGGTGACCGTTTGCGCGCCTTGGCTTCAGTACAGTTCCCTAGTTCACCCAGCTGTAAATGGGTACCTGCCTCTTTAGAATCAGAAAGGTAACGCAGCGAGGGAGAGGAGATGGGCGCCGCCCTCAATATGCTAGCCCCTAGAGAAGCTAAGGTCTCCTATGCCTCGCTCCTCTACGACCTTATAGGTTATGGGACACCTTTACCTTTTTTTTTTTTTAAATCTATCTATCTATCTGTACCTATCTACCTACCTACAAACCTACCTACCTACCTACCAACCATCCTACCTACCTAATCGGCCTTCTGTCTGTCTGTGTGTCTGTCTCTCTGCTTGTCTGTTTCTTTGTCGAACTACTACTCTCCTTTGCTCCTCCCTGGAGATGGCAGTGGTTGTTGGAGAAGACAGAGGACAAGTTGTGCCTGCCTGCCTGCCTGCCTGCAGTGAAGTGAAGTGAAGCAGCCATGGCCGGCCCCCAGTCAGATACTAATCTGCTTTGTGGTCTTGCCACTTCCCAAAGGCCTCCACACCACACCACACCACACCACCCCACCCCAACCCACACCTCACCACACCACACTACTCCACACCACTCCACACCACCACACACACCACACCACCCCACCCCACCCCACCCCAACCCAACCCACACCTCACCACACCACTCCACACCACACCACACCTCCTCTTTAACTCTTTCTCTGCTTTTTTTGTGTGGTGGTGATTGTTTTCTGTCTGATTCTGTTTTCTGCCTGAGCAGGTCTCTCTGTCTCTCTCTGTCTCTCTCTGTCTGTCTGTGTCTGTCTGTCTGTCTGTCTGTCTGTCTCTCTCTCTCACTCTGTCTCTCTGTCTCTCTGTCTCTCTCTCTCTCTCTCTCTCTCTCTCTCTCTCTCTCTCTCTCTCTCTCTCTCTCTCTCTCTCTCTCTCTCTCTCCCTTCCCCTTCTGTGAATGCACACATGCTTTGATACCCGGTTTTATCCCCAGTTTGTTGGCGCGGCCATTTTACAAAAAGTAGTATGTTTGCACTTAGACATGTTTGACACTTTATCGTATTGTTGATATCATTGCAAATTTCTAATCTGATCATTTTGAGGTGAAGAAGAGTGCTTGTAAAATCAGTTGTTCACGTTTTACCGAATACATAAATTCTGAAGGTTCCTCTGTGTGATGCTTTCATTCCTGAAGTTATTTTCACCAGACTCTCGTCTTTCTGCAAACTCATCACGGGATAGGGATAGCCTGGTGGTTAGAGTGATCTGCTGACCCGGGTTCGACTCTCGTTCAAGAGAATTTTTCCTCTGGAGTTAACATTAGTGCCAACTCTACTCTCCCCAAAAGTCCTTCGGATGAGACTATAGACCGAGCTCCCCGTGTGCGAACGCATGCAGAACATCTTGCGCACACGTTAAAACCCGTTCCGCATTTCGGAAGTGGGCCATTGTGTGCCGGTGGGAACGGATGACAAACTTGACAAAACTGCATACACAACGGGGACTGGATGAAAAAAGCACATGAGTGCTTATTCTATTATCCTCGAAATAAAAGAATTTTAACAAGTGTACGTGTAAGTTCTAACTGACAACATTGTTCAAATCTGTGAGAGTGGTGGCGAATGAACGAACTAACGAACGAATAAGATGACTTTTTTCGTTAAGGAAAGGAAGAAGTGTGTTTCGAAAGCTTTTTTTTATTTTATTTCATCCAGCCCTTAAAATGTAACAAGTCGAGCAATACCAAATTCAAAATAGATACAAAGGATGCAGGAATACTGGGAACAGATGTGTTCAGTGGGTTGGCTAACTTTAGCAGAGAAACACTCATACGAGAACAGAGAAGAAGAGGGAGAGAGAAGAGAGAGAGAGAGAGAGAGAGAGAGAGAGAGAGAGAGGAGAGAGAGAGAGAGAAGAGAGAGAGAGAGAGAGAGAGAGAGAGAGAGAAGAGAGAGAGAAGGCAAAGAGAGCATAGCGGATTTCAAAGAGTGAGAGGATGGAGGGAAGAAGGGAAAGTAAGGGAAAAGAACAGAACACTTGTTTTCAAGGGATGATGAAATGAGAGAGAGAGAGAGAGAGAGAGAGAGAGAGAGAGAGAGAGAGAGAGAGAGAGAGAGAGAGAGAGAGAGAGAGAAAGACACACACACACACACTCACACAAACATTCACACGCACACACACTCACTCACACACACACACACACACACACACAACACACAACACACCACACAACACACAACACTAACACTCACACCACTAACACTTTCACTTTCTCTCATCCATTTCTGTCCTCGCTTCATCTTCTTTTTCCCCTCTCTAATGCTGTCTCCAAGGACACGCGAGAGGTTTGCAAGCCTTTCAAGAAAGGTCTGTTTTCAAGCTAGCGGTCCCTGTGGACTGTGGAGTCACAGAGATCGGCCTCTGACAATGCTTTCAGGGTTACAGTCAGATCAGTCAGCATGGGGCAAAAGCTGTGTGCTTTTCCTCAGCTTTTAACGCCTGTTCTGGGGTTTTCTTCCACACTTTCTTTTAAGAAGAACCCCCCACCCACCCAACTTGTTTTCATATCAGTGCTCCTGTACTAAAATCTCGTCGAGACTGTTAGGGAAAAAAAGCGGGGTTTTTTGGTTGTAAATTATTTATTTATTTTATATAGAGTTGTTTGAAAACTATTTGTTCCTAATGTAGCACAGAGGGATTTTGAGAATGAAAAATGTGAGAAAATTACTTGTTTTGGGGGGGTATGGATGTGAAGATTGTTTGTGTCAGTATACGTCTTCTTTTTGAATGTTTTGAGGTAATGATGTGTCCAGGGACACGAGTTTTGTTTGTGTTAAGGAGAGTCGGGAAAGGATTATTTTTTTGGGGGGTGCAAAGTCAGAATTTTAAATAAATAAATAGATAAAAAAATCACCTTCAAAAATAAGAAAAAGATTATATCATATTTCCCAGAAATCTAAATATGTATCAAAGGTTTACACACACACACACCTCTCTCTCTCTCTCTAATATATATATATATTATTATATATATATATATATATATATATATATAAAATATATATATATATATATATATAATCAGGTGATATCTATTTGCAGAGAGAGTATCTATCTATCTGTCTGTTCTTCTCATTAGTGTAATAATATCCTCTCATTAGTGTAATAATATCCATTCATTACCAAGGTGATTAAGACAAGTGTGCGTATGCGTGCATGCACACGCGCGCGCGTGTATGTCTGTGTGCGCGCGCGCGCGCGCGTGTGTGTGTATGTTTGTGTGTCAGTGAGTGAATGAGTAAATTGCTAGGTTTGTGCACTCAGCAAAGCAAGTAAAGGCCGACTGAGACTGGTTGGGCGTCTAATGAAGAGGCAAAGTAGCCCTTTCCCAGGTACAGGTGCAGACCTGCAAAGGTCAGACAGGAGGCTAGTAGTATAGGGGGGGAGGGGGTTGGTTTTCATACCATACAGCCGGCCCAGTGTCATAGGTTTAGTGTGGCTAGGAAAACGACTGTTGCCCTGCCTCCCTCCCTCCCTTATAGGTGCAGCACTGTGATGAGTGAGTGACTGGTCCTTATGGTCGTGGTGGTGATATGGTGATGAGAGTTGTGTGTGAGGGAAGGGGGAGAGGGGAGGGGGTATGTACGGTGTGTGTGTGTGTGTGTGTGTAAGGGAGAGTGGGGATAGGTGCATGTGGTGGGGTTTTGGGTTTTTTTGTGTGTGTGTGCGTGTATTCATGCGTGTTTGAAGGTTTGTTGATGTGTCTTAATGTGTTTTGCTTATGTACAAACATTCTCTGTGAAGATGATTTTGTTTCTGTGCGTAGTATGTATTTGTTTCATTGTTTATCAATCATGTTCAGCATATTTTTCATGTATTCCTTTATGAACTGGTTTGTTTCTTATGTAAATTGTCACCTCTCAATTGTTCATTCGTATAGGCTCTGTTTGTTATTTGCTTATCTTTCGCTGCAAACATGGCTGCGTCTTTTTTTGTGTGTGTGTGCTGCATTTCCTGTAGTCAGATTTCTTAGGTTTTTTTCTTTGTTTTTCATTCTTTATTTTCGTTTTTGGTTTGTTTTAAATTTGTGATAATGAGGATCGTCATTTTTATATTACCGATTGTAACCATGTTTTCCCCTTTTTTCTGATTTCAGGTAAATATACGTGGCGCTTTGTGTGGCGAAGGAGGGTATGTTGTCTTGTGCGTTACTCCGTTGTGGCTGGTTTTAATATTTGTTGTCTTTTCTCTGTCTCTGTCTGTCTGGCTGGCTGGTTGACTAGCTGGCTGCTTGGTTGATTGGCCGGCTGGTTGGCTGGCTGGATGGCTGGTTGACTGGCTGGTTGGCCGGTTGGTTGGATGGCTGAATGGCCGGTTGGTTGGCTGGTTGGCTGGTTCACTGGCTGGTAGGCTAGATCTTGTTGGTAGGTTGTCTGTCACTTTGTCCGTCTGTCGGTCTGTCTGTCTGTGTCTGTCTCTCTCTGTCTATCTCTCTCTGTCGCTCTCTGTCTCTCTGTATGTCTGTCTGTCTCTCTTTCTCTTATTGACATAGACACAGACATAGACACAGACACATAGAGACACAGACACACACATACACACACAAACTCACACACACACAAACACACACACACACTCACACACACACACACACACACGGCGCGCGCGCGCGCGCGCGCACACACACACACACACGCACACACACACACACACACACACACACACACACACACACACACACACACACACACACACACACACCATTGAGCTGGAAATTAAAAAACAAAATCCAAAGTAAAGAAGAAGAAAAAAACCCGAAAAAAAAATCTGCCTGTGATATAGAAAGGGAGCTAATGTAGAATAACGTCTGTAACCCAGCTAGGTCTTCCTGAAGCCCTGCCAATGCCTTGTGTAGAGCTAGAAGAGTGTCGCCACTCTGACTGGACTGCCGCTCTCTCTCTCTCTCTCTGTCTCTGTCTTTCTTTCTTTCTCTCTCTCTCTCTGTGTCTGTCTGTCTCTCTGTTTTTGTCTGTCTGTCTGTCCTCTCTGTTTCTGTCTGTCTGTCTGTTTCTTCTGTCTGTCTGTGTCTGTCTCTCTGTTTCTGTCTGTCCTCTGCCGCTATCTCTGTCTGTCTCTCTCTCTGTTTCTGTCTGTCTGTCTCTCTCTATCTCTCTCTGGCCATTGTGTGCCGGTGGGAACAGATGGCAAAATTTACAAAACCGCATACACACGGGGGACTGGATGTAAAAACGCACGTGAGTGCTTATTCCATTATCCTCGATATAAAAGAAGAAATAAATTTTTTAAAATCTCCTATCTCTCTGTTTAATAAGCGTGTGTGTGTGTGTGTGTGTGTGTGTGTGTGTGTTGTGTGTGTGTGTGTGTGTGTGTATGTGTGTGTGTGTGGAGTTGTCTGTCTGTTTCTGTGTGTGTTTATATATTGTTATTGGCTCTGTTGTGTGTGTGCGCAGCGCGCGCGCGCGCGCGTCTGTGTATTTGTGTGTGTGCGTGTGTCTGTGTCTGTGAGTCTATGTAAGTGTGTGTGCGCACACGTATATTTCCCTCACACACACACACACACACACAACCATTCCGTGTCTTCTTGCACTCATTCTGTCTTTCCCACACAAATGTCCAGTGTCAGATGGCATTCCAAGAAACCTTACAACCCCTACACCTTCACCTCCCTACCCTCGACCCTCCTCCCCCTCCTCCCCTCCCCCCTCTTTCAACCTTTCTCATCCTCCACCGCTTCATTCTTCGTTCTTTTGCCTTCTCCTTCTTTCTTTTTTTCCCCCTGGCTGCCCTCCCGAAGTTGCAACTTGACAGTTTTCTGTTTATTTGTGTGTGTGTGCGTGAGTGTGTGTGTGTGTGTGTGTGTGTGTGTGTGTGTGTGTGTGTGTGTGTGTGTGTGTGTGTGTGTGTGTGTGTGTGTCTGTGTGTAGCTAATGATATTCGTCTCCCCCATACCCCCATTCCCCACCACATTCATTTCTTCAGACTCCAGCTCTCGCTGAATCAGGCATGTACGTGTACGCATGTAGGCATTGATGCTTTCTACATCTCGAACGCAATTTTTTGGGGTTTTATTTATTTATTTATTCATTCATTCATTAAGTTTGAAACTCGCTCGTTCATTCATTCCTATTTTCATTCAGAAACGGAGCTTTTATCAACAACTCATTAACAGTCTGTTTTGTTTTTTGTTTTTTGTAGAAACCTCTGAGATGTCTGAAGAAAGACAGAAAACTTGGAAAATTGGAAACGGTTACAGAAGACATACATTCGGGCAAATACACGTAAATTCTATCTTTAGCCTGGGACACAGTATCAATGCTTTTGCATAGGATTAAGAGGAGAGAAGAGAAAAAAGCAAAGATGCAGAAAAAAGCAAGATTATTCAAAACTCCACATAAAGGGCAATAACAATGTCTGCTTCCCTACTTCTCTCCCTTCTTTGGAAAAAAAAGAAAGAAAAAGAAACTAACTAACAAGCTAATCATCCTTTTTTGTTGTTGCCAAGAACAAGTAAAAGCAGTGAAGTGCCTTATTACCAGGGATTATTTAGACAAATACAGACAAATTGCCGGAACACAAATAGAACATGACAAAACAGACCAGCAACAAACACAAATAACAAACACAGAGTAGTGCACGGACGTTGCTGCACTTTTTGCGGAGTTATTAGGCCATGCATGGAAAAATGTCCAGGCAATGTGTACTGGGAAAATTGCACTCGGTGGAGCCTATCCCTTTTTGTTTTGTCTTGGTCACATACTGCATGCTGGGTATGTTCGTGTCGTCATGCCACCCAGGCTACAGCTGGCCTACTCACTTCTCAAGGAAAGGAGGATGACTTTTTTTTATATCGAGGATAATGGAATAAACACTCATGTGCTTTTTTTACATCCAGTCCCCGTGTGTATGCGGTTTTGTAAATGTTGTCATCTTTTCCCACCGGCACACAATGGCCTACTCTTTCGAAAAGCGGAACAGGATTTAACGTGTGCGCAAGATGTTCTGCATGCGTTCGCACACGGGGCCTCGGTTTATAATCTCATCCGAAGGATAAAGTTTCTAACATGTGCGCAAGATGTTGTTGTGCCTTCACACACACAGGACCTTGGTCTGTGTCTCTTCCGAATGACTTGCAGGGAAGGGGAGTCAAAAGCAGTGTCCGAGGCCGGGATGGCTCAGTGGTTAGAGCGATGTCTTTGATCTGGTGGCCCGGGTTCGAGCCACCACCGAGGCACCCGTTCTAGGGTATTTTTCCCTGGTGCTAACATCAATACTGACTCAACTGCCCCTAAAAGTCCTTCAGATGAGACTATAAACTGAGGTTTTATGTGCGAACACGCGCAAAGCATTTTGCGCACAAATAAAAACATGTTCTGCTTTTCGGAAGTGTGGCCCATTTTGTGCCGGCAGGAACGGATGGCGAAATTTAAAACAAACAAGAAAAAAACCCACAACTTCATGCATACTGGTGTTGTGGTAGGATAATTATCATCCCCAAATTCGGAATGGTGGGCAACAATGGTCGCACACGCAAAATCTGATTTCTCATGAACTTGCGAGTTCTAGCCGACGAATGATCATTATAAAACTATTGTGAACTGCAGGGCAAAGACTGAAACACCATGAAGGACACTTCAGGGACGATTTTGAGCCATGCCTCAAGCATCAGAGCATGCGTTTGATGCTGTTTATCTACACGACTGTGTGTGATATCAGGTGATACAAAATATTGTTGTTCAGTATTAAAGTATTATTTCAGCAGGTATAAATTTTAAAAAAATGTTTGGTTCTTTTGCATGAACTTGTCGCCTGTCTGTAATCATCCTCACCTTCAACATCTGGCCATCTTTTCCCCCAGCTCTCTCTCTCTCCCTCTTTCTCTGTCTCTCCCTCCCTCCCTCCCTCCCCACTAACCCAAAGGCCAAGGACATAATCTGTGGACAACAGACGACATTAGCGTCAAGGCGCCTTCTAGCGGCCCGCTGGCCCGGGATCCAATTAGAAAGGGCGACAATTGACAACAGACGGAGTAGTCTCCCCTCCCTTCCCAAGCTCATCAGTGGGTCCCTGTCCAGCTCCCGGGAGAGAGTTAAGATGGCGCCAGTGACAGTGCGGCACAGCCATCGTCTTGTTGCTGCAGCCTCTTCTGAGAATAGGGAATTCATTAGCGGAGGGGTGAGTGAGCAGGCGACAGGCAGTAAGAGTTGTGTCGTCCTTCCAGTCACAGAAATCTGCGTCGTCGAACTCTCAGGCAGCAAACTGTTGTTGTCTGTTATATGAGCGAAAAATGCGTCACGCTGCCGTTAAGCGCCTGACAAGCCAGGCCCAGGGCATCCAATTTCGGCATAAGAGATAACTGTTATCTTTTAAGATGTTGTTGTTTTTTTCTTGACAAAAAGGCAGGAGAATGAACCAAGAAGGCAAAAAAATAGACTAGAAGGAGGTGACAGGAAGAAAAAAAGAACAAGACAGAAACAAGAGAGTGATAGAAAAGAGGCAATTTCTAGCCCAGAATTTCCAGAAGGTGGGGTGTGCTGTTTATACTGACAGGCCCCTGGTACCTCGATGGGTGAAACAGGAATCTTGTTCTCCCCCCGCCCCCCCTTCCTCCACAAGCATGGTGGATGCACGTGGTGGTGATGTAGTGCAAAGACGAGAGGTGTGCAAAACGCTTTAACTCAGTGACTTGACATTACCTCTCTGTCATAAATCAATGACTGACTCATTCTTGAAGACAGATGATCGCGCTAAAACTTGCCCAATTATCCCCCCCCCCCCCCCCCCCCGCCACCCTACCCCGGTTCTTGGCTAAAGTTCTCATGTTCACCTAATGGTGAATGTGTGTGTGTACGTATGTGACCGTTTCTTTACCCACGCCTTTAAGGTAGCCACATTCCGACTTCGGCGATGATGTCTAAACAGGACACCAGTGCGCATGTGGGTTTTGTTTTGTTGGTGGTGTTGCTGTCATCCGTTCCTACAGGCAGGCAATGGCTTACTCTTCCTAAAGGAGGAGCAGGTGTTTTAACGTGCGAGCGAGATTGTTTTGTTTGTTTTGTTTTGTTTAATGTCTATTCACTACATGGTGATGTAGACACACCCACGATTCTTTGCGTGCGTTTGCATATGCGACTTCGGTTGATAGTCTCATCCACACTTATGGGGACGGGAGTCGGTACTGATGTTAACTGTTGGGGAAACAACCCACCCCACCCCACCCCACCCCACCCCACCTTCCCTGGGTGGTGGCTCGAACTCAAGCCGTCAGACCACAAGCTCAACGCTCTAACCACTAGGCTATGCGCCCCCCATCCCACCCCTACCCCCCACCCCAAACTTGCCACCTACATTCTGTCTTCAACATCAGAATTCCGATTATTTACATTTATCCAAAGTAAAATTCAAGGCACATCTTTGTTGTTAAAAGAAAACGTACAAATATTTTGCAATAGGGGAAGGAGGATATAATGTCATTATATATAATTGTAGTGTATATCAAAAAGCAAAGAAATACTTCAAATAGTTGATAAAATTTGTGGGTTTTTTTAATTTCCAAAAGGCATTATTCCACAAGAAACGCTTCCTCAATGGAAGGTAAAACCTCCATTTTTTGCCTGAAATAGGTTATCTCTCGCTGTATGCTAATATTACTCTTTTTATAAAAAAAATCTAATCGCTGTTTACTGTTATTGTAGTCGAGGTATTTGTAAAAGTTTTATTATTGTTCTTATTGCGCGTGCGCGCACACACACACATACACACGCGCACACACATATACACACACAGCACAACTCTCTCTCTCACACACACAAAAACACACACACAAAATATACAACACACACACACACACACACACACACACAATATATATACAACACACAACACACACACACACACACACACTTTTGATGCACAAACAGACAAAAAGAAAAACACCATCAGTAAGCAGAAGCCGTCTTGAGCAATGTTTGACTTCTCTTCAATAGCAACGATGAAATGAATTGAACAGCCCAGAAACAGAAACAAACAAACAAATTTGACCGAGCAAACAAGTGAAGAGTGCAAAGCAGAGCAGTAAATGGCGGAGAAAAAAACCCCGACCCATTCCCTCTCATTCACGTGAGAATACTTTTTGTCTTAATTTGAAAACAAACCAGTTAGTGAGGAAAAAGAGACAAGATGATAACATGCTCGCTCTCTTTCTCTCTCTCTCTCTCTGTCTCTGTCTCTCTTCTTCTTCTTCTCTTCTCTCTCTCTTTCTCTCTCTCTCTCTCTCTCCTCTCTCTCTCTCCTCCTCTTCTCTCTTCCTTCTCTCTCTCCTCTCTCTCTCTCTCATCTCTCTCTCTCCTCTCTTCCTCTCTCATCTCCGATCTCCTCTCTTCTCTCTCTCTCTCCTCTCTCTCATCGTCTCTTCTCTTCCTTATCTCTCTCTCTCTCCTCTATCTCTCTCTCTCTCTCCTCTCTCTCTCTCTCTCTCTGTGCCTGAATCTCTATCTCCCTCTCTCTCTCTTCTCTTCTCTCTCTCTCTTCTCTCTCTTCTCCTCTCTCTCTCTCTTCTCTCTCTCCTCTCTCTCTCTCTCTCCTCTCTCTCTCTGTGCCTGAATCTCTATATCTGCCTCTCTCTCTCTCTTCTCTCTCTCTCTCTCTCTCTCTCTCTTCTCTCTCTCTCTCCTCTCTCTCTCTCTCTCTCTCTCTCTCTTCCTTCTCTACTCTCTCTCTCCTCTCTCTCTCTCTCTCTCTCTCTGCTGTCTATCTCTCTTCTGCCTGCTCTTCTTTCTCTGCTGTCTCTTCTCTCTCTCTCTCTCTCCTCTCATCTCTCTCTCCTCTCTCTCTCTCTCTCTCTCTCTTCGTCTCTCTCTCTCCTCTCTCTCTCTCTCTCTCTGTCCTGTCTCTTCTCTGTCTCTCTCTCTTCTCTCCTCTTCTCTCT
>CM054135.1:78630375-78635375 GCA_028751875.1 Rapana venosa
CAACCATTAAGGTACCCACACTCCATCTTCGAGAAAGGCATTTTAATGAAGTAAAAGCAGAAGTTATCTCCACATGGTAATGGCGTCTAAGGGACATTTTTGGGTTGTTCTTCGGTTAGAACTCCGAGGTTCACCAATGGTAAGATTTTGTGTATGCGACCGGTTTTTGTTGTTGTTTTTTTCGCATTTTAAAGGTAGCCGCATTCCGACTACCAGGATGTCTGAAGGATATAATGCTAATTACTTCCAAGTGACACCGCACTACTTTTTTTCCCCCGCCACCCACACTCCAACTGGGACCACTACAAAACAGAAGGTATGCCGATAAGCAAATCACTTGCTTGACCTTAGCAGAGTATTTTCGTGGCGCAAAGATAACGTTGCTGGTTTTATCAATATTATATATACATTCAAGTGGTAAGGTGTGCGTAGGTGGACTGGACTGGTTTTATGAATGGGTGGACGATTCCAACCAAAGTAGGTGTTAATCGTTATAGATGGATTTGAGAGAGAGAGAGAGACAGACAGACAGACAGATGGACGGACGGACATGCGTGCATGTATGTATGTATATATGTGTGTGCGCGCGCGTATGTATGTGTGTGTGTGTGTGTGTGTGTGTGTGTGTGTGTGTGTGTGTGTGTGTGTGTGTGTGTGTGTGTGTGTCAGTGAGTATGCGTACGCGCGGGTGCATGTGTGTATGTGTGTTCCTAAACCATTGAAATAGTTTCCGTCATACGTTAACTTGGGCGCCCAAACTGCCAGAGCCTTTCAGAGGGGACACCCTGCCAAACGACCCCCACCCTGTCTGCAGCATAGCCAGCAGCCAAACGACCTGTCTGCAGCATAGCCAGCAGCCAAACGGCCTGTCTGCAGCATAGCCAGCAGCCAAACGACCTGTCTGCAGCATAGCCAGCAGCCAAACGACCTGTCTGCAGCATAGCCAGCAGCCAAACGGCCTGTCTGCAGCATAGCCAGCAGCCAAACGGCCTGTCTGCAGCATAGCCAGCAGCCCAGTGCTGGAACCCAACTCCGCCATTCCTTAGAAATGCCAGAAAGAGCAAGACGACTGTGGTTCTAAAGCTCTCTGTGTGTGTTTGTTTATTTATTCTTTTATTTCGAGGATAATGGCTTAAGCACTCATGTGCCTTTTTTTTTTTACATCCAGTCCACATGTGTATGCAGTTTTGTAAATTCCGTCACCCGTTCCCACCGGCACACAATGGCCTACTCTTACGAAAAGCGGAACGGGGTTTAACATGTGCGCAAGATGTTCTGCGTGCGTTCGCACACGGGGCCTCGGTTTATACTCTCATCCGAAGGACTTTTGGGGAGAGTGGAGTCCGCATTGATGTTAACTCCAAAAGAAAAATCCTCTTGAACGAGAATCGAACGTGCGTGCGTGCGTGTGTGTGTGTGTTAGGAGGGGGGGGTGGGGGTGGGAAGGTGGTTGGCTCCAGCTTGTAAAAATAGGCTTTGGGTCAAACCCGGGCTAACGGGACATCTTCCTCACAGACACAACTTCATTAGCAGTGGACGCTGCTATCTTGGCGATATCACCTTTTTCTTATCTCCCTTTCCAGGTCCCTTTTCTCCCCTTTGACGCGTCTGCTTTGAGATTTGAATGCATGACTTGTGTTGAGATTATTGCCCTTTGACCTTTCTGCTTTGAGATTCAAAAACATGACTAGTGTTGAGATTATTGCCCTTTGACCTTTCTGCTTTGAGATTCAAAAACATGACTAGTGTTGAGATTATTGCCCTTTGTCCGTTCTGCTTTAAGAATGAATTGCAAAACTGCATTGAGACAAGCGGCTTTTTAAGCGAAGATCATTGTCTGGATTATTATAGTGATCTGCTTGCAGACAGTTTAGATTTTTCAGTTCAAATTCTGAAGTGTGTATGTATGTATGTATGTATGTATGTATGTATGTATGTATGTATGTATGTATGTATGTATGTATGTGTGTGTGTGTGTGTGTGTCCGTTTCTACAAACTCCTCATTGGCTTCCCACGCAAGCACGCATCAATAATAATTATAGCTTCACATTCAAGCACGAAGAAAACCTTCTTAGTATAGCAACAATGGAAGATAACTATCAAGAAAATAACACATTATATATGATAAATATATACCACAACTTTCCTAAAGACAAGTATCTATTCACTTAGAAGAGTAAAAAATTAACGTGGTGTCTCGAAGGAAACTCACACCGTCTTACTTATATTTATTTTTTATTTATTTATTTATTTTATTCTTTTATATCGATGATAATGGAATAAGCACTTATGTGCTTTATTTAAATCCAGTCCCCGTGTGTATGCGGTTTTGTAAATTGTCATCTGTTCCCACCGGCACACAATGCCCTACTCATACGAAAAGCGGAACAGGATTTTAACGTGTGCGCAAGATGTTCTGCGTGCGTTTGCACACGGGGCCTCGGTTTTTAGTCTCATCCGAAGGACTTTTGGGGAGAGTGGAGTCTGCACTGATGTTAACTCCATGGGAAAATATCCCCTTGAACGGGAATCGAACCCGGGTTGTCAGATTGCGAGCGCAATGTTCTGACCACTAGGCTATCCCGTCCCCCGTTATAGGGACGGCCAGGCCAGGCTCGGGCTTTCCACTGCAGAACTGAAGACGTTTACCAAACTCCGATAAACAGACAGCTCCCTTCAGCCCTGTAGCCTGCCTGCCTGCCTGCCTGCCTGCAAAATGGAAGCAGTTCGGCTCGTGTAGCGATTATCCCACAGACTAAACACTGGAAGCCTCCCCAACAGATAGGACACATTTTCAACAAGAAACAGCTAAACACCCCCCAAATCCTCCTAATGTCCAGGAGGTAAACTAAGACAATTCCAAACACTGAAGAAATGGAACAAGTTCCGCTTATCTACATTTTGGCTTTGGGACGGTAATGCGTACGTGCGCGCGTGCGCGCATATGCATGACCTGCGCGCGCGCGCACACACACACACACACACACACACACACACACACATACACACACAAAGCGAGCGCGCACGCGTTTACTTTCTCTGTGTCTGTCTTACATGTGCGTGACGAGTGTGTGTGTGTGTGTGTGTGTGTGTGTGTGTTTGTTTGTGCGTGCGCGCGCGTGCACGCTTGTTTGCGCGAGTAAGCTTTTGTGTGTGCTTGCGTACACGTAGAAGCTTTTGTGTAAGTATTACAGGGGGAGGAGGGGGGGGGGGGGGGGGGAGCGCGAAGTGGGAGTCAGAGTGGGAAGGGAAATGGAGCGATGTTGGGGGACTGGAAGACAAGCCAGTGGAAATATTTACGCTGATGGGTGTAAGATAGTGAGGGGAGGTAAACATGCTTTATGAAGGCATGCACCACCGTTTTAGTGCATGTACCATTACCAACAACAAACTGTGGCAGAAAGAAAAGCAAAGAAATAGTTGAGGGATCGAAAAACAAAAACAAAAACAAAACAAAGCAAAACAAAACGTCTGTTGGAAAGTGTTGTTTGCTTTCGAGGGTTGGGAAACTGTCTGTAGAATCTTGTTCCAGGCATCAAGGAATGCTTTACCACCTGAATCCTTCTAGCTCTCTTTAATGCATTGCGGAATATTTTTCCTTTGACTTTGACTTCACTTTTCCCTCGACTTCCATAGAAGTCATCGGGGCACTGCTGTGAAACTTTCAGGCAGTGTCTTGGATAAAACCAAGCAAACAAACAAACCCCAAAAAAACAAAAACAAACCAACTGGCAGACCCCCATCCTCTTCATGTTGTAGATTACATATTAAATAATTATGTGCGCCTTTCGCTTCTACAAAATATGAACAGAGTTATAAGGATGAAAGCTGAGGCAGATAACTCAGACACATGACTAAGATAAATAGCTCAGTCGCCAGGTTCAAACCCAGCCCTAGATTATCATCAAATAACGAATCTGTCGCTTTATCCATTGAGCCATTCTTGGCACTGTTGCCCCATGAAGATCACTTAGACACGCCATTAGTGGACCGTCCAGAGAATGATGCCAACAGCGTTGTGCTGGACACGCAGTCAGAAGACAGCTTGCTAACGACGTAACGGCAGACTAAACACTGGTAACTTTCCCCAACAAGCACAACAGGTACCCAGGGAACGTCTTCATCTTCACACCGGGAAAACTGACAGAGGTGACACACGCGCCTGCTTAATCGCCTCAATCTTCTTCTTGGTCTGAGAAGGATGAAAGAAAAGATGGCCACGTTTCCGGTTTTCAAGCAGAGATCTTTTCAGCTGATTTGTTGCGTGCGCTGGTGGTTGCACCGAGTTGGTTGGAATACAGGAATCACGTATCCTGACTTTAAGATGACTGATATTGAACACCTTTGTAGAACCGAACAATCATGACACAGATGCGCGTGCACAAGTGGCTCATACTCGTGTATTGATGCGAGCAGGCTTGCGTGCGTACACATACGCACACACACACACACACGCACCCGCACACACACACCCCTCTAGCAAAATACAATACTTGCTAGTTGTGACTTAAAGAAAAGAAATTCAGACACAATGTAACACAGTTACATCATCGTACACTTAGGCCTATGCATTATACAAGTGCTAACGCGATTCTCACACCTTGAATGGCACAGCCAGACAGTGTGCTGACAAAAGCTTTTGGTCAGCCAATAGAGAATGGAGTGAGAAGTAAGGCGAGAAAATAGCCTGTCATATTTCTGGAAACTGCGGTCCCTACCGTACCTCTTGTCTTTTGGACAGACATGTTAATCTTTGCAAGTCTAACGGTGATGGCGATGAATGGCTCAGTAGCTTGACAGTCAGACTTGTCCGTGAAGGACGAAGGTTCGAACCTCAAGTCTCGACTGAGCGCTTTAGACGCAGAAGGATCTGGGGCTTTTCGTTGTTTATGTTGTTGTTGATGGTGGTGGTGGTGGTGGTGGTCTCCTCGCTTTGACAATATCAGGAGCAGGAAAAATCAAACTCGTGTATGTTCTGTACACATATCATCATCAGTAG
>CM054135.1:78642875-78650375 GCA_028751875.1 Rapana venosa
GCCCCGCACCCCATCCCCACCCCCTTCACTACACTCCAAAAATGGGGGAAAGGAAAAAAGCAAAAGTTTGCATCTTTTATCATTTTCTTTCACGGCTGTTCACTAACCCAGAGCAGTTTGTCAATCTCTATTGATCCTCTTTGCCGCTCAAGCGATTCTGTGCAATAAATGGGCCTCTACTTTCACGCCTGACACACTGCAAAACAAGAGGAAAGAAAGAACATGTTAAAAAGCAGACAAACTGATAGACAGAAGGACAGACAGATAGACAGACAGACAGACAGATTGAAGGACGGGTGTTCAGAAAACGTAGAAGTTTCAGGAACAGAAGTAAATTCTGAACAACGGGGAAGATATAGTAAAGTTTGAAAACTGAAAAATGATACTGGATTGATGGATACATACATACATACAAACACAGACCGACAGGTAAGTTATGCGCGCGCGTGTTCACACACACATACACTCTCTCTCTCTCTCTCTCTCTCTCTCTCTCTCTCTCTCTCTCTCTCTCTCTTCTCTCTCTCTCTCTCTCTCTCTCTCACACACACACACACACACGCACGCACACACACGGAGACAGACAAACAGACAGACAGAGAAAAACCACACACACACACACACACACAACCACACACACACACACACACACACACACACACACACACAGCCAAACCTCCTCGTCTGGGATTTTTTTTTCTTTTTAGTGTTTTGGTGTGTGTATGTGTGGGGTTCCTCCCTCAACCTCCCCCCACCTCCCACCCCCTACCCCCACCAGTGCCTCCTCCACCCCCACCCCCCCCCCCCCCCCCCACCCCCACCCCCGCAACTCCCACACCCCAACCCAAACGGTAAAGGAGAAGGAAGTGAACAGGTAGGTAGAAGTATCTGTGAGGATTGAAGAAAAAAAAAAAAGAAGAAGAAGATGCTGGCATCCTCTGACTGACGTCACTCCTTTTGCTGCCGCAGACTTTGGGAGAAGTTGGTGATTGCAACATTTCATAGAGCTGGCACACGGAAGGGTGAATGGGGGGTAAGAAATAGAGCTTTAAAAAAAAAAAGCGAGGGTGGGGATTGAGGTGGGGGGATGTGGGGGTGTGGGAAGGAGGGATGGGGGAAACTGATAAGAGGGGGGAGAGGGGGGGGGGGAGGGGGAGAGAGAGAGGGGGGGGGGGGGGGGGGGGATCTTAAAAGAAGTTCTAGAAACATCTGACGCTGAAAACGTTCTGATAACGGGTCTGTATCCGTGAAATGGGGAAATCACAAAATCGCTGTCTGTCGGTCTGTCTGTCTGTCTGTCTGTCTGTCTGTCTGTCTCTCTCTCTCTCTCTCTCTCTCTCTCTCTCTCTCTCTCTCTCTCTCTCTCTCTCTCTCTCTCTCTCTCGTGGGTGTGGGTGTGTGAAAGTGAGATGGTGAGAGAAAGAGAGGGGGAATTAATTTTTAAAAAAACAGAACACACGCGTACACTCTTTCACACGCGCGCGCGCACGCGCACACACACACACAGAGCCTATCTTGGTAACAATGTTAGCGACAGCGTGGCACCTCACATATCAGCATGATAATAACAGTCTATCTCTCTCTCTTTCACACACACGCACACACACCCACACGCACACACACACACACACACACACACATTTATCTTTTTTAAATCATGTTGTCGTTGTTGTAGTAGGGTTTTCCCCCTTGTTTTGTTGATAGTCCCTAATCAGGGCAAGAACTGGATGGAAAAAAAAAAGTATGCTCATGCTTATTCTGTTACCCTTGCAAAATAAAGATTCATTCAAAAATTATCTCTCTCTCTCTCTCTCTCTCTCTCTCTCTCTCTCTCTCTCTCTCTCTCTCTCTCCGTTGTGTGTTTTGTGCCCACTTCTCAGAAATCTTTCTGTTGACTTTTTGCTTTTTTTTCGCTGGTTTTCTGTGTGGTTTTGTTTTTTGTTTTTGTTTGTTTTTTGTTTTAGTTTCGATTCATTTATTTTGAGGTTAATGGAGGCAGCACCTGTGTGCATTTTTTTTACATTCAGTCCCCCGTGTGCTTGCAGTCTTGTAAATTTTGTCATCTGTTCCCCTTGGCACATAATGGTCTACTCTTCCAACTAGCGAACGAATCGGGTTTTAATGTGTGTGCAAATGTTGTGCGTGCGCTCGCACACGGGACCTCTGTTCATAGTCTCATCCGAAGAACTTTCGGGGGGAATTGCAGTCGGTGGTACCCCAAGGGAAAAGTCCCCTTAGACGGGCGTCTGTGGGGTGTGTGTGTGTGTGTGTGTGTGTGAGGGCCTCCGTTAAAATTTCATTTATGCCTTTTGCATCGTAACACCTTTAGAAAGGTTGGCACTCCATGATGTGAGAAAGACAGAGACAGGCAGACAGACAGACAGAGAGAGAGACAGACAGACAGAGAGAGAGAGATAAGCGGGTGGGTGTTTTTGTGTACGTACATACATGGTCACATGCGTGCGTGCGTGCGCGCGCATGACTGTATGCGAAATAGCATCTTTTTGTGCAGAGGCTGCCTACTTAAAATAAAAGGTAGTTTCAAAAGTCGGCAGCATTTGAAAAAGTCAAGTTGTTTAGAGATCACAGGCGAATTAAACGATGTCACTTTTTTCTTTACCCCTACTTACTTTCCCTCTCACCCTTCCCATTTTTCCTTCCACAATCTCTGTCTCTGTCTCTCTCCATCTCTGTCTGTCTGTTTATATGTCTGTCTGTCTGTCTGTCTCTCTCTCTCTCTCTCTCTCTCTCTCTCTCTCTCTCTCTCTCTCTCTCTCTCTCCTCTCTCTCAAACATAAGGGGATGGGATACCCTGGTGGTTAGAGTGATGTATTCGTGATCTGCTGACCCGGGTTCGATTCTCGTTCAAGAGGAATTTTCCTCTGGAGTTAACATAAATGCCGACTCCACTCTCCCCAAAAGTCCTTCGGATGAGACTATAAACCGAGGTCGTGTGTGCGAACGCATGCAGAACATCTTGAGCACACGAGAAAACCCGTTCCGCTTTTCGGAAGAGTAGGCCATTGTGTGCCGGTGGGAACGGATGACAAAATGTACAAAACTGTATACACACGGGGACTGAATGAGATAAGCATATGGGTGGGTGCTTATTCCATTATCCTCAAAATAAAAGAATAAATAATAATTTTAAAAATCTCTCCCTCTCTCTCTTCACAGCTGCCCCTATGTGTGCCTCTCTCTATCCGCCCCCCTCTATCTCATTCCCACTCGGTGTTTCCACTAATGTCTGTCCGTCTCTGTCATTCTTTCTCTGTGTCTTCGTCTTTCTACTATTCTTTGTCCTCTGTCTTCTGTCTGTCCGTCTGTCTGTCTGTCTATCTTTGTCTGTCTGTCTGTCTGTCTGTCTGTCTCTCTCTCTCTCTCTCTCTCTCTCTCTCTCTGGGAGGTATCTCAAACATGCAAGCTCTAAACTACTTTGTCATGGAACCAACCAACAACCCCATTCTCTGAACAGTATCCCCTAGAGGCCGCAGCAGTTTCCGCTCATAAACCAGTCTCCCTTGTCCTTTTATGGGGGTCCCTGACCTCTCCACTTTCTCATTAACATACATACGTCACCAGATCCGGGTACTTAGGCCAGTCCAGCTGTACTGCCTGAGGAGTGTGGTGGGTAAAGTGGGAGAGAAGAGGGAGGGGGGGGGGGGGGGAAGAAATGACCAGATTTTTCCACACCACCATTGTCAGTGGCACTGCCTGATAACTGGGATATATGAAGGGAAAGAGTTAGTGCTAGAATGGTTGGACCATGCTGGATTGGTTCTTTGTGAAACGACAAAGGTTTGTTAATGTTAAAAATCCTGTACTCGTGAGTATTATTAGCGTGTACACAAGCACACACATAAACAAGCGCATAAACTCTCGTACTTCTGTATGTTGATTGAGTTGAAAATATTGACGATTAGTTTATTCGTGTGTGTGTGTGTGTGTGTGTGTGTGTGTGTCTAGATCTATTTCATACTGTTACTGTTGCTGTCAGTAAGTGATTTTGACGAGAGTAGGACCCCCGCGCGCACACACACTAACACACACTCACATACACACACAACTTACACCCCTCCACTTCCAGTCATTCTTATTCTCTACTCTCTTGTTTTACACTATGGCAGACCCTGTTCATAATTGTTATCAAGGGAGCTTACCTGTTGTATGCTTGGCTTTTCTAATTGGCTATGAAAGGGTTAACACCCGGGGTTACCGAGGGGGAGAAGGGGGTTATCGCTACCAGCTTTCATCAGCAAGAACGAGGAGGAGGGTTATGAGGGAGGAGGGCGTAGTGAATTATTGGAGAATGGGAGAAAGGTGAGTGGTTGGTTGGGGGTTGGGGTGGAGGAACCGTAAGACTTCGGTGCTTCTGATGAAGATAAGCAAGAGTGGCTCGAGAAAGAATCTGAAACCACAATGCTGTTTGTTTTTTATCGTTGATTCTTCTTTGTGTGTGTGTGGGTATCTGGAATGTTGAAAGAGAAAAAGAGAGAGAGAGGGGGGGGGTGGAGAGAAAGAGGAGAGAGAGAGAGAGAGAGAGAGAGAGAGGAGAGAGAGAGAGAGAGAGAGAGAGGAGAGTGAGTGAGAGAGAGAATAGGGTAGAGGGAAAGAGGGAAGAGACAGAAAGTGTCTGTGTCTGTGTGTTGTGTCGTATTGTGGAATCGCTCAACGGTGCCCAAAACTCCCTCCTCGGTCTGGAAACTTCCTGAGGAAACTGACCTCAGTCTCCTGCCCTTCACCAGCTGGGCTGCCAATGCCCAGAATGTAAATCGCAAGACACTGTTTCAAGTCTGACCACATTTCTATGGGCTTTGTGAGCGAGTGATTTTTATGTAAATCGACACAGTTGTTGTTTTTTTCCCCTGGAGAGTTATGGAGTACCCGTTTGACATTCGCAGTCTTCGACTGAGTTTTTGTTTTTGTTAGTGCCATTATTTTGGGCCTTGTTTTTGATGCGTGTTGATGTAACACGATAGGATAGCTAAGCAGTTTAAAATGAATTCAAGGTACTTTTTTGACTGGGATCGCACAGTTGAATCTCTTAGTAATCCAGTGAGCGACAAGGAATCCATCATGTGTGTGTGTGTTTTTTCTGTGTTGGTCTGTCTCTCTGTTTTTGAATGTATGCATTCTTCCTGATGGCGTGTGTGTGTGTGTGTGTGTGTGTGTGTGTGTGTGTGTGTGTGTGTGTGTGTGGTGTGTGTGTGTGTGCGCGCGTGTGTGTGTGTGTGTGTGTGTGTGTGTGTGTGTGTGTGTGTGTGTGTGTGTGTGTGTGTGTGTGTGTGTGATAGTGTGTGTGTGATAGTGTGTGTGAGTGTGTGTGTGTGTGTGTGTGTGTGTGTGTGTGTGTGAGTGTGTGTGTGTGTGGTGTGTGTGTGTGTGTGTGTGTGTGTGTGTGTGTGTTGTGTGTGTGTGTGTGTGTGTGTGTGTGTGTGCGCAAGTGTGGACTCATCTTGTGTCCATCCTGTATCCCATTTTGTGTCCATCCTGTATCAAGTCAAGTCAAGTCAAATTGTTATTTCCAGATGGTACATTGAATAAGCGATGCGTTTGCTTTTTTTCATCAAGCCATCTATCCAAGAAAAAGTTTCTTAATGATAATAATGAAACACTACATTATTGCAACCTTTACCAATAAATTAAACCAGTAAAAAGAAATACAAAATACAAATTACACACATATTCATACACACGCACACACATACTATCGCTGTACCGCTGTGTCTGTAGCCCAGGCCAGCTCTGGACATCGCTGCAGTGACCACACAGGGCCGGACAATGCTGTCACGATCTCACGACGGTACTGGCCACAAAGGATGGGCAGAAATATTCATGGATGAAGGGGGAGGGCGGGTGGCAGAGCAAAGAAAGGAGAGGAAAAGCAGAGATCGAAGACAAAGATGAGAAAGGAGAGGATATATAACAAGGTGGGGAAGAGAGAAAGATAAATGACTGACAGAGAGCAAAATTAAGAGTGCAAAAAAAATTGTCAGGAAGATCCGCAAGGGAGACGGTTTGAAAACAAAATGACTTGGATCAACAATATAATAATAATAATAATAATATATGGAATTTATAGAGCGCTATATCTTGCTGTCTGAGCGTTCGATGAAGAAGAAGAAGAACAAGAAGAAGAAGAAGAACAACAACAACAAGAATGCCCCTTTCAGTCACAGCAGAATTCTCTGCTTTGAAATGAAGGCTGCTCTTCCAGGGAAGAGCGCCTCGCCACGAGAGCAGCGCCATCAATATATACTTTTAACATATGTTCCCGTTTGCAAATGTAATTTTGTTTCCCAACGAGAGTGGCTTTTTTTTATATACAGAATTTTGCCAGGAACATCTTTCATATTGCTGTAGGTTCTTTTACGTGCGCTGAATGCGTGTTGCACACGGTATCTTGGTGTATCATCTCATCCGAAAGACTAGCACCCAGGCCACTACCCAAAGTTCATTAGAAGGGAGAAAAGATGGGCACGAGCGGGGATTGAACCCGCGCTTCTCACTTTCTAGGCAGGTGTATTACCTCTGGACCACCGATTCACTTGTAGAAGAAAGAAAGAAAAGATAGATAAAAAGAAAGAAAGATAGAAGGAAAGATAGATAAAAAGAAAGAAAGATAGATGGAAAGAAACAAAGAAATAACGAACAAACAACCAAAGAAAGAAAGAAACAAAGAAATAAACGAACAACCAAAGAAAGAAGAAAGAAAGAAAAAAAAGAAAACGAAGATATCTAAACAAACAAGCAAACATACAAAAGAATGACAGATAAACAGATAGCAGAATGAACAGAAAGCAATAAATGACGGATGATATTAAGAAAACAAATAAATCCAAAGGAAGGGGAAATAGCAAAGACATATGTCTGGATAAGAGAAAAAGATTATGTAAACAGACTAACACACAGAGGACAAACCTGCAGTGAACCTTTACAGGAAAAACAAACGATAAATCAAGAGAAAGACAGACAGACAGACAGAAAAGAGAGCGAGCGAGAAGATACGGGGAAGAGAGAGTGAGAGAAAGAGAGAGAGATAGCGAGAGAGAGACAGACAGAAAAAGAGAGCGAGAGAGAGATACGGGCAAGAGAGAGTGAGTGAGAGAGAGACAGAAGATAGACAGAGATGATGATGATGATCATGATGACATGATGATGATGATGATGTATGGAATTTATATGAGCTGAATCTTGTAAAGCAACAATAGATGAGATGATGTAATGATGATGATGATGATGAAGAGAGAAGAAGAAGAAGAAGAAGAAGTAGAAGAGAAGAAGCAATAAAAAAACCCAAACCAAAAACAAAAAAAGCAAAACCAGGAAAAAGAGAAGAAACGGAGAGAGAGAGGGGGAGGGGGGGGGAGGGGGGGGGGGATACAGACAACAAGAATCATAGGAACAGAAGAGTCAGATAGCAGCTTTCATTGTTGTTGTTGTTGTTGGGCGTTCCACAGCTTGACACCATAAGGGGGGTCCCCCGGAATATGCGCTATG
>CM054135.1:78655375-78667875 GCA_028751875.1 Rapana venosa
TGTGTGTGTGTGTGTGTGTGTGTGTGTGTGTGTGTGTGTGTGCTAAAAGCACGGACACGTGGATAGTTCATGGATAACGCCAGCACACATGCATGCACGTATATACATACCCCAGCTCAGGAATACAGGTTGTAACGCCCGCTGTAATAGAACACAGCACAGCACAACAACAGCAGGAAACAACACGAAACAGCACATCACAGCACAACAACAGGACACAACACACCACATTAGCACGACACAGCACAAGCATCAGCTCAATTTGGTCAGGAAGTTCGGTTAATAGACGGAGAAAAAGATGGAAATTGCATGTCACCTCTGATTTTCTTTTTAAAGAGGAATTCAAACAAGAATTTAAAGAATATTTATTTCCCCCCAAAGAAGAAGAAGAAGAACAATGCAAGAAGAAAAAGAAGAATTGCGAAGAAGAAGGAATTGCGAAGAAGAAGTGAAGAAAGAAGAAGAAAGAAGAAAAAATGAAGAAGACGAAGAAGAAGAATCGGGAAAAGATGACCGATGAAAGACAAGGAAAGAGAAGAAGTCAATAACAATGAACATAGCATGAACAACAGAGCTCATGCAGAAGCACTTTTGCATTGTCATGTCGCCTCAAGATACCCACGCCATAAAAATTACCTCCATCCTTGCCTATTACCCACCACCCTCCACACCCCAACGCCTAAATCCAAAGCACGACCCCGCATTCCATCCAAAGACATACATCCCCCTCCCCCACCCCCCCCCCCCTCCCCCAAAACAAAACACATTCCACCCACCCCCCCCCCAACCCACACGACAACCCAACCCAATACCAACCTTCAAAAAATCACATCAGGAGATCACAGGACAAGCAGAGAACCCAGGCTAAAGGACGCTAGTTATTGACGTATATAAAAGAGCTTAGCTAGAACAATTAGAGAGAGAAGAAAAGTGACCTTCTTTAATTAATATCCTCACCCGCAACGCCCCCAGTTTCACCTCCACACTGTCTCACCCCACTCACTCACCACCCATCCCCCATCCCTCCTTCCACTCCTCACTACGTGTGCAATTTGTGATGGATGGTTTGCAAGGGCCCTTGATCACTTTAAGTGTGCATCCAGTGTTGGCAGCCCAAGGGTGCAGAAAATACTGCGGCGCTTTGCCCTGTTTGACCTGTGTGTGTGTTTATCCTCTGTCTCTGTCCATGTCTGTTTGTCTGCCTGTAGGTCTGTCTGTCTGCCTGTTTGTGTCTCTGTCTGGCTGGCTGTCTATCTCTGTCTGTCTGTGTCTGTCTGTCTGTCTGTCTCTCTGTCTATCGCTCTGTCTCTCTCTCAACTGTTTGTATTTCAAAGCAGACCAAACACGAGCACGCAGAATAATTATCACGCTTCACTCTACATAACTCTCAGTAGTTTGTTTTTTGTAAGACAGCAACAAAAAATCCAGGAAGCAAACAAACAAACAAACAAAAAAATGCCAAACATAAAACACTACGTGAACAGATCCAACTACGCATATGTCGTAAATAAAATAAGGAAGAAAGCAACGGAAACAGGGGCACAAATTGCCACAACAAAGTTCATTTTGAACTCGTCCTCCTACTACTCCCCCTCCTCCAAACTTAAGCGTTCAATTAACTGTTAATTTCTGTCATTTCCTTCCAGGCCTTCCCTGTTTGTTGTTTCAGCACCATCTTATGCTGATAGTGAATCTTGTCCAAGGTCCTAATACTCTGAAGATATTTTATATTCAGGATTCTCCCAAGAATATGATGACTGTCACGATTCTAGCGGGCACTTAAACGCAGTCTTCGCCTTCGTCGAAAGCTCAGACAGCAACAGTGGTATTATTAAGCGAAAATGCGTTTCGCTGCCGTTAAGAGCCTGGCAAGTCAGGCCCAGCGCATTCGACTACGACGTGGGAGAGAACCGTTATCTTTTAAGTCTTTCTGGAAAAAAGCAAAAGAATAAGAGGGGGAGGGGGGGGGGGCGAAGCAGAAAGTAGACAAGGAGGATGTGACAGAAGGAAAAAGCATAAGGGAAAAACAAAGAGAGGGATAGAAAAAAGGGAATTGCTGGCACAGAATTTCTAGAAGATGAGGATGCTGCTTATACTGACAGCGCCCCCCCCCCCCCCTTCCCAACCCTCCCGGCATCACCACGGGGAAGAAACGCAGTCTAACTCCACAACCAAATTGATGTTGTCCACAACATATAACTCAGAGATCAGACCAGGTATCTCTCAATACCATACCCAGCAAGAGCACAGGGCAGGTCTCTTTTGGTCAGTGACCCGACGGCAGCTGAACCCTTTCAATCCCTGAGTGACTCCCAGCAAATGAAAGTGTGGCAGAACAAGCGTGGCTGTGGCTACGTGTAGTGGGATCAGAAGAATTATGCGGGGCTTGGGAGAAACTAGCGCTCAAAAACACCACAGAAGATGAAGGAGCCCAAGAAAAAGCAAAATGGGAAAAGAATAACTGAAGACGTGAGCATTAAGCAGCGGTGCACATGATGGCTCCCTACAAGTCAGTTATCACAGAGGCGTGATGCGTGTTATCAGCCAAGCACAAAAAAACGATCCTGGTTAAGAAGCGAAGAGGAAGAGAATTCCTTTTGCTTGAGCAGCCTGGTGAGAAGGAAAGAGCAATCAGAAACAGTCGCTCCTTTATCGATCAACCGCAACCCCCACCCCACCCCAACCCCCCTACATTTCTCATCCCTGTCTCTTTCTGTCCTGTTTGATACTCTCCCAGGAGGGCCTACTTGAGGATTGATTTCAAGGTTGATGTAGCTATCACAGCTTTGGACAACGCGTCAACAGCAGGTCAGAAAATTTGAGTTAACTATCACAGCATTGGACAACGGCCAACAGCAGGTTAGAAAATATGAGTTAACTATCACAGCATTTGACAACGCGTCAACAGCAGGTCAACAATTATGAGTTAACTATCACAGCATTGGACAACGGCCAACAGCAGGTCAGACAATATGAGTTAACTATCACAGCATTGGACAACGCGTCAACAGCAGGTCACACAATATGAGTTAACTATCACAGCATTGGACAACGCCAACAGCAGGTCAGACAATATGAGTTAACTATCACAGCATTGGACAACGCATCAACAGCAGGTCACACATTATGAGTTAACTATCACAGCATTGGACAACGCGCCAACAGCAGTCACACAATATGAGTTAACTATCACAGCATTGGACAACGCGTCAACAGCAGGTCACACATTATGAGTTAACTATCACAGCATTGGACAACGCGCCAACAGCAGGTCACACATTATGAGTTAACTATCACAGCATTGGACAACGCGCCAACAGCAGGTCAGAAAATATGAATAATTGGACAACGGCCAACAGCAGGTCAGAAAATATGAGTTAACTATCACAGCATTGGACAAGAAGTCAACAAAAAACAGGTTAGAAATAAGTCTAACTATCACAATTATAGAGAACCCGTCAACAACAGGTCAGAAATGAGTTAACTAACACAGTATAGAGAACATGTCAGCAAAGGTAAGTCAGAAATTGGTTAACTATCACAGCATTAGAAAGCACGCCAGCAACTGGTCAGAAATTAGTTAACTATCACAGCATTAGACAACAGTAAGTTAGAAATCAATTAGTTAACTATCCCAGCATTAGACAACAGTAAGTTAGAAATCAATTAATTAACTATCCCAGCATTAGGCAACAGTAAGTTAGAAATCAATTAAATTAACTATCCCAGCATTAGACAACAGTAAGTTAGAAATTAATTAGTTAGCCATCACAATTGTAGAGAACACGTCAACAACAGGTCAGAAATGAGTTAACTATCACAGCGTTGGACTAGTGAAAAGCTGGTTAGAAATAAGTTAACTATCCCGGCTATGGACAACACGTCAGCATGTTAAAATTTAGTTAACTATCACAGCATTAGACAAGGCATCAACAGTAAGCCAGAAACTAGTTAGCTATCCAACAATCGAGGTTTGCAGACAAGAGCTAGTTTTTCTTTTCTTTCTTCCGATACCGGAAGTGTCTATCTCTCTCTCTGCTGGGGACACCATCTAGCGTCTGGTTGATTGCTCTGTTGAGGTGAAAATTACCCCCAACCCAATCTCCTGCTGTCTGTCTGTCTGTCTATTTGACTCTCTCTCTCTCTCTCTCTCTCTCTCTCCTCTCTCTCTCTCTCTCTCTCTCTCTCTCTCTCTCTCTCTTCTCTCTCTCTCTCTTCTCTCTCTGCCTGTTTCTGTCTCTCTGTCAGTATCTTTATATATACATAATACATATATATTATATATATCTAATTTCTCAAGTCTGAACAATAAAATCATTTGTCATTCTCTTCTCATACACACGGGGACTAGATGGAAAAAAGCACACACGCGCTTATTCCATTATCCTCGATATAAAAAAATTTTTTTTTTAAATTTAATTTCTCTCGCTTGCTCTCTCTCAGTCTGAACAATAAAATCACTTTCTCTCTCTCTCTCTCTCTCTCTCTTCTCTCTCTCTCTCTCTCTCTCTCTCTCTCTCTCTCTCTCTCTCTCTCTCTATCTCTCTCTCTCTCTCCCTCTCTCTCTCTTTCTCTCTCTCTTTCTCTCTCTCTCCCCCTCTCTCTGCTTCTGTCTCCGTCTTTTCGACTCATTTGTCTGTCTGTCTGCCTATGTGTGAATCAAATGACAGAGCAGCAGGACATTTTAGTAGTGATGCCACAGAAATCTCCAGGGAAGGAGATATCAAAGCATGATGGACATCGGATGGTCAGTCAGCCATGAAGCAGACACCCACAGACTAGACCCCTACATTAACAGCTAAGGGGGGGTGGGGGGGGGGGGGGGGGGGGGGGGGGGAGGAGGATGGGGGAGACAAACTGGGATGTGTGTATGCATGTATGTTTGTATGTATGTATGTATGTATGTATGTATGTATGTATGTATGTATGTATGTTTATATATTCTCGTCCCTCAGCTGCAGCTCTGACGTTTACCAATGGTCAGATTATTACGTATGCAATCATTTTAGCCAACATTTAGATAGCCCCATTCTTTAAAATACATTTTTATTCATCCATTTCCTACCGGGACAAATGACCTACTCTTTTGAAAGGCAGAACGGTTTTTAACGTGTGCACAACATGTTCTGCATGTGTTCGCACGCAGGGTTTTGAGTTACAGTTTCATCCGAAGGACTTTCTGGGGATTGTATTCAGAACGGATGTTAACTCCAGGGGAGAAAATTAATCATCTTGAATGTGTTTCTCGGTACTGGCTTGGAACCTGGGCTCGATCCTAGGGCAGTCAAGTTGCGAGCGCAAAATGCTCTAACCACTATGGCTACCCCCCACCCCACCCCGTGTATACTAATAGTTGACATCTCTTACTCCCCTCTTTCATCTGTCTCCCTTCTCCCATAATTGCTGAGACATGAAGAATCTGCCTCAAAGAGTTGATTACATTTTCCCCTTCACTGAATCGCGCAGTAACAAATTGACAGCCCTGAGATTCAGATTATTGCTGCTGCTACACTCGGTTTGGGGGTCGTTTTGTCCTTTCTTATCACTCCATTTTTTTTATAAATCCGATTTTGTCAGATAGTCTTAGGCCTCTGCTAGTCTGCCTGTACGTCTGTCTTTCTGTAAATGTTTGTCTGTTTCTTCTTTACTATCTTTGTGCTCTCTCTGTCTCTGTCTTTCTGTCTGTCTCTCTATCTCTCTCTCTCTCTCTCTCTCTCTGTCTCTCTCAGCTATATAACATTGCATACATAATACATCTCAGTTATGTATATATGAATGCACATATAATAGTCTCAGGTATGTAAAAATGTACACACGCAATACGCCAAAGGGCCGTATGGCTGTGTATTGTACTGCAGACACTCCTCAGGAAACAGACACTCAGACAGTCCACAATCACAGACAGATAAACCTGAACACAGAAGTCACACATCAAACAAAAGCCTGTAGCGCAGCCAAACATTCACACCAACTGTGAATTCGCTGGCAGAGCAGCAGAGTGAACAGCTCAGCATTTCTGCCCAAGAAATCTCCCTCTGCAGATATCAAAGCATCGTGGACATTCATAGGCTTGGTCAGCCAGCCATGGACCCCCTGACATTCCCATACCCTCTATGTTGTTGCTGTTACTGATGATGCCACTGCCTCTGCTGCTGCTGTTGTTGCTGCTGTTGCTTCTACTGCTGCTGTGCTGTGCCATTTGATTCCATCGCTGCACGTCTTTTTGTTTGGGAAATTGTTGCTTGTCCATCCTGAGGATGCAGTTTTGATCAAATGGGTCAACATAGTTATTATTTTCCAACATTGTCTGTCTCTGTGTTTGTCTTTCTGCTTGCCTCTATGTCTATCTCTCTGTCTCTCTCTCTCTGTCTCTCTCTCTCTCTCTCTCTCTCTCTCTGTGTCACTGCTGTACTTCAAAAGAACAAAAAACTAAAACTCAAAAGGCCAAAAGGAAGGTAACCAAGAGGAAAAAGATGACAGAATAAGTAAGCGCGGACCAGCGGTGCACGTGATGGCTCCCCGTGAGCACGTTATCACAGAGGCGATGCTTGTTAGCGCTGAAGCACACACAGATCAGGGCAGGCAGCTGAAGAGGAAGAGAATTCCTTTAACGTGAGCAACCTGGTGAGAACGAAACAGCAATCAGTTGTCTTCCAGGCACTATCGATCACAACCCCCCCCCCCCCCCCACCCCCCCTGCCCCTTTCCCTTCCTGTGCCACCACAACTACCCCTCTTGCTACTGACAGAAAACGGCCTCTCTAAAACTGATGGTCACAAGTTGAATTTAAGCATCACAGCATTGAGTAGCCCATCAACAAGTGGGTTGGGAATGAGTTAAATGGTAAAACTTTGGAATGCAGGCTAACAGTGGTCAATAATGAGTTAACTGTCACAGGAGTAGACAATAGGCTAATAGTGTATAGCCAAGAGGGGATGCCCTGTGGTTATTTTTTGGTGGTGGTGGTGTGGTGTGGGAGGGGGTGTCTTTTTCAAATCTTTACTGAAGTCTGTGCGTGTGTGTGTGTGTGTGGGGGGGGGGGGGGGGGGGGGGGGGACGGGTAGAGGAGGGAGAGACACTTTCTGGCATGATTGCTCTGCCTGGAGGAGTTTTTAGGTCTGACACTTCACCCCCACTATCCAGTCAGTCTCTATCTGTTTATATTTGCGGTAATATATAGTGATCAGTTATTGAAGACTGTGTCGAATGTAATAGGCAGATGACTGGTGCTCGGAGAGAAAGACAACAGACAGATACAGACAGACACCGAAACTGTCATGGACAAGAGACAGATACAGACAGACACCCAAACTGACATGGACAACAGACAGATACAGACAGACACCCACAAACTGACACAGGTACCCAGACAGACTGGAACACAGCATGAAAACACTTTGGCAATCAGACACAGACAGATAAACCTGAACACAGAAGTCACACATCAAACAAAAGCCTGCAGCACAGCCAAACATTCACACCCACTGTGAATCGGCTGGCAGAGCAGCAGAGTGAACAGCTCAGCAGTGCTGCCAAAGAAATCTCCCTCTGCAGATATCAATCGTGGACATTCATACGCTTGGTCAGCCAGCCATGGACCCCCTGACACTCCCAGACCCCCTCAATAACGGCCGGTTCACAGAGAGAGAGAGAGAGAGAGAGAGAGAGAGAGGAGAGAGAGAGAGAGAGAGAGAGAGAGAGAGAGAGAGAGGGGAGAGAGAGAGAGAGGGAGAGAGAGAGAGAGAGAGAGAGAGATGGAGGGAGGGAGGGAGAGAGAGAGTTATTTATTTTTTATTTATTTATTTTATTTATTTTGTTCTTTTATTTCGAGGATAATGGAATAAGCACTCATGTGCTCCTTTTTTGTAATGCAGTCCACGTGTGTCTGCGGTTTTGTAAATTTTGTCATCCGTTCCCACCGGTACACAATGGCCCACTCTTCCGAAAAGTCGAACGGGTTTTAACGTGTGCGCAAGATGTTCTGCGTGCGTTCGCACACGGGACCTCGGTTTATAGTCTCACCCGAAGGACTTTTGGGGAGAGTGGAGTCTGCACTGAGGAGAGAGAGAGAGATAGAGAGAGATGAGAGAGAAGAGAGAGAGAGAGAGAGAGAGAGAGAGAGAGAGAGAGAGAGGAGAGAGAGAGAGAGAGAGAGAAGGGGGGGTTTCGAATATGTTTTGAGATCGTCTATTTCTCTTTTTTGTCTTTCTTCCCCATTCACAGCGTAGACGGTGATGAATCTCACAGAGCTAATCACAATGCTGTTTGTCGTTATTTTTGTCCAATCGTGGAATCGTTCGGTAATAAATTGACAGCAGTGATTTGCAGAAAATGACTTGCTGCTACATTTCCTTTAGAGATTTTTTTCTTTCTTCTTGAGTGTTTGACCAATCTCATCACTCAGTTTTCATCAGCGTTGTCAAATAGTTTGGGGATCGTTTTGTCTGTTCGTGTTTGTCCTTTCTGATCATTCAGTTTTGATCAAACTGCAAATTAGTTCTCTCTCTCTCTCTCTCTCTCTCTCTCTCTCTCCCTCTCTCTCTCTCTCTCTCTCTCTCTCTCCCTCTCTCTATCTGTGTCTCTCTGTCTCTGGATGATGAAGCGCAAGCAAAGTAAAACCAACAAAATATCCAAAACACAGCAAAAATTAAACACAGCTAGAAAAAAAGTACAAGAGGAATCTGGTTTTCAATGGACATAGCAAGAACCTCCAACCCCTCCCCCCCTCCAACCCCCCTCCCCCCCCCCCACACACACACCACCACCACACCCACCACCACCACACACACACCACCACCACCACCACCACACACACACCACCACCACCACCACCACCACAATTGAAGGAACTAAACCAAAGGAAAAGTAGGGCTGAAACTGATGGTTAAAATGTACATTTGAACTGCTGACATAGCTAATGGTGTTGAATACATCGTAGGGCCGAGTGACCAGTCAGTCAGTGGTACGGGATAGACCTTAATAATTATGTACTCAAAAATGTATTGGATGTGGAAATAAAAGAATGATACGGGGTGTATAGAAGAAAGAGACTGCGACAGGTGGAAGATTTCCAGAAAAGAAACCCCCTTTTAGCAAGTGTTTCGGCTTTTACCACCTTACTCTGGGAGGGAGGGGAGGGGGGAGGTCACATTCAAAATCATAACTCCTAAATGCCCTTCTGCTGCGACCCATTTTTTTCCAGCCTAGATCCAGATTTTCTTTTCCTTTCCCGCTCCTCCGCTAAAGTTCCGAGGTTCATCAATGGTGAGATTTTTGCGTATCCCCCCCACCCCCCCTCCACCATTAAGGTAGCCTCATTTCGACTGCGAGGCGCACGATCAGTACGAAGTGCAGTAACAATCCATTGAGACTGGCTGCTGTCAGGAATGTGGGCGTCTCCAGGCCAGCTGGGTTGGGTGGTGGTGGTTGTTGTTTTTTTCAGCATCCCCCCTATAATCAATCAGCCTGTCATCATAACGGCTACAAAGAATGAACGTGGGCAACAGCTGAAATCCAGAACGAAGGAGTGCAATTATCATGTCATCTCTTCCTCCTCCCCCCTCCCTACACACACACACACACACGCACGCACGCACGCGCGCGCGCGCGCGCGCGCGCACACACACACACACACACACAGAGTGCCAACTCCACTCTCCCCAAAAGTCTTTCGGGTGAGACTATAAACCGAGGTCCCGGGTGCGAACGCACGCAGAACGTCTCGCTCACACGTTAGAACCCGTTCCGCTTTTCAGAAGCGTAGGCCATTGTGTGCCGGTGGGAACGGATGACAAAATTGACAAAACTGCATGCACAAGGGGACTAGATGAAAAACAAAGCACATGAGTTCTTATTCCGTTATCCTGGAAATATAAAGAATAACACGCACGCACACACACACACACACACCACACACACACACACAAAACACACACACACACACACACACACACACACACTTACCGCTTCTTCCCTTCCCCTTTCTCCGTTCCATGTCCATACGTGATTGACGAGTTTGAAACGGAGCATTGACAGCCAGCAGCACGGAGTGTGCAGATTGGTGGGCTGAAGGGCAGGGCAGGGCAGGTTGCCGAGCTGTGACGTGACAGCCTGGTGGTGATGACGGTATTGTGTTTGACGTCAGATGTCGTCAAGTCACCATTCAGCCACTGTCTCGTTTGATGGGTCCATTTTCTTCCCGTGTAAACGGAGAAATCTAACGGCCCCCGCCAATCCCTCTCTCAGTCTTTTATCTGTTCGTGTGTGTGTGTGTGTGTGTGTGCGTCCAGGCTTTCAACTTCACACACAACAGAATAAACACTCACACAAAGATTCAGGCAGACAGACAGACATATTACACACACATTCACAAACACACAAACACACACACACATTCACACACACACACACACACATTCATACGCGCTCACGCACGCACACACAGAGAGAAAGGGGGGGGGGGGGGGGGGAAGCCCAACTTAACGAATCGTAATTAGCCTATGAAATGAAGGAGCTACAGCCGCCCTGAAGACGGCAGCCAGTCAGTGGCCCAGGTACTGACCATTGTGCAGACCCACAGAGCACTTCCCCCATCACTACCACCATCAAGCCAGCACTTCCCCCATCAAGCCAGCACTACCACCATCAAGCCAGCACTACCACCATCAAGCCAGCACTACCACCATCAAGCCAGCACTTCCCCCATCAAGCCAGCACTACCACCATCAAGCCAGCACTACCACCATCAAGCCAGCACCACTACCACCATCAAGCCAGCACTACCACCATCAAGCCAGCACTACTACCACCATCAAGCCAGCACTACTACCACCATCAAGCCAGCACCACTACCACCATCAAGCCACCACCACTACCACCATCAAGCCAGCACTACTACCACCATCAAGCCAGCACTACTACCACCATCAAGCCAGCACCACTACCACCATCAAGCCAGCACTACCACCATCAAGCCAGCACTACCACCATCAAGCCAGCACTACCACCATCAAGCCAGCACTACCACCATCAAGCCAGCACTACCACCATCAAGCCAGCACTACTACCACCATCAAGCCAGCACTACCACCATCAAGCCAGCACTACTACCACCATCAAGCCAGCACTACTACCACCATCAAGCCAGCACTACCACCATCAAGCCAGCACTACCACCATCAAGCCAGCACCACTACCACCATCAAGCCAGCACCACTACCACCATCAAGCCAGCACCACTACCACCATCAAGCCAGCACTACCACCATCAAGCCAGCACTACCACCATCAAGCCAGCACTACACCACCATCAAGCCAGCACCATCAAGCCAGCACTACCACCATCAAGCCAGTACTACCCCCATCAAGCCAGCACCACTACCACCATCAAGCCAGCACCACTACCACCATCAAGCCAGCACTACCACCATCAAGCCAGCACCACTACCACCATCAAGCCAGCACTACCACCATCAAGCCAGCACCACTACCACCATCAAGCCAGCACTACCACCATCAAGCCAGCACCACTACCACCATCAAGCCAGCACTACCACCATCAAGCCAGCACTATTACCACCATCAAGCCAGCACCACTACCACCATCAAGCCAGCACTACCACCATCAAGCCAGCACCACTACCACCATCAAGCCAGCACTACTACCACCATCACGCCAGCACCACCAGCACCACTACCACCATCAAGCCAGCACCACTACCACCATCAAGCCAGCACCACTACCACCATCAAGCCAGCACCACTACCACCATCAAGCCAGCACCACTACCACCATCAAGCCAGCACCACTACCACCATCAAACCAGCACTACCACCATCAAGCCAGCACCACTACCACCATCAAGCCAGCCAAGCCAGCACCACTACCACCATCAAGCCAGCACCACTACCACCATCAAGCCAGCACCACTACCACCATCTGCGGATTCGTTAGTGTGCCGAGGCGGTGTGCACGCCCTGATCAGCAACTACAGTCATCATCCTAATTATCATCAACCCAGCAGCAACAAAGAGAGTGGGAGAGGGTTGGGGTGGCATAGCAGAAAGGAGGGCATTGACAGCAACACTAATCTCTGATTTGATTTTTTTTTAAATCGATATGGTCACCTGCAACTCATTACCGTGCGCCTCCTTTTATGATAGGCATTGCTTTGCTCCAGAAGTTTTCTAGGCCGTGTTTCTTGGGCAAGCGGAAGTCCATCCATCTCTAGATCTTAGAGTGCATGCTGGCATATTATGTTCCATTCATCCGTACCATCGGCTTTAGCTCAGCTGTTCTTCTACCCAAAAATATGGGTGGGTTTACCTACGTTTGCACATTGGACCTCGCATGGTCCGATGCGAACATCGGCACAGCAGCTGATTCTCCTCATCACCTCACCTCACCTATCCCGTAGCCCCTTTGACGTTGGGGGCACTAACGAAGATTTTACAACCAGCTTCCTCCACTCCCCGCGATCCTCTGCTTTCCATAGCAATTC
>CM054135.1:78672875-78677875 GCA_028751875.1 Rapana venosa
AGCAGGGGATGGGCTGGGGCTTACCCCCATGCCCTGCCAGACTTGTGAAAGTCTCCAACTAACCTGTGTTTGGGAGCTTTGGTGTTGGTTTTGTGTGTGCGTGTGTGTGTTGTGTGTGTGTGTTGTGTGTGTTATGTGTGTGTGTTGTGTGTGTATGTGTGTGTGTGTATGTTGTGTGTGCGCGTGTGTGTTGTGTGTGTGTGTTTTCGCTTCGCGTGTGTGTTTGTGTGGTGTGTGTGTGTGCGTGCGTGTGTGTGTGTGTGTGTGTGATGTGCGTGGCGTTGCGCGCGCGTGCGTGTGTGTGTGTGTGTGAGTGGGGTTTTGTGTGTGTATGTGTGTGTACATGAGTGCCTACGTATCACATATATTCTGTCTGCCTGCCTGTTTCCCGTCCCCTCTGTCTGTGTCTGTCTGTGGGAATGAATCCTGACCTGCATCCTTAACATTGTGTGGTGTGTACAGGTCACGGGCTATGTGTGTATGTATGTATGTAGTATGTATGTATGTATATATGTATTATCTGTATGTCTGTAGTTATGTGCTGTCGGGTGTGCATTGAAAGGCGTGTATCTATTTCACGTATGGTATGTATGTATGTAGTATATATGTACATGCATGTAAGTGTTGTCTGTTTTGCTGTGTGTGTTGTGTTCAGGTGCGGGCTACTAGTATGTATGTATGTAGTAATCGTATATACATATGTATGTATGTATGTTATATGTGTGGTGTAGGTACGCTATGTATGTAAGTATGTATACTATGCATGTAGTGTTATGTTTTATGTATGTAGTATACTGTACCTACCTGCCTGTCTGGTGAATGTCCCACCTTAACCGTGTTGTGTGTGTGGTTTTGTTGTGGTGTGTGTGTGTGTTGGCGCGCGCTGTGTGTAAAAAGGGGCTACGTATGCCATGTCTGTCGCCCGCCTTGCCCGTCTGTCTGTTCCCCTCTGCGGTCTGTCTGGGGAATAATCCTGACCGCATCCTAACAACATGTCTTGTGTGTGTTGGGTGCAGGGGACGGGTATGTATTATGTATGAGTATTATGTACATATGTATTTTTTTGTTTTGTGGTGTGTGGGGTGGCAGGGACGGGCTATGATGTAGTACAAAATTTTTGTATTTTATGGGGTGTTGTGGGTGCAGTACGGGCTGTGTAAGTATGTAGTATGTATGTACATATAAATAATAATAATAATAATAATAATAATGTATGGAATTTATATAGCGCTGAATCTTGTAAAGCAACAAATCAAAGCGCTCAGATTTGAATTCGGGCTGCTCTCCCCGGGGAGAGCGGGAGAACGCGTCGCCACTTAGCGCTGCGCCACCCTTTCACCCTTTTTTTTTTTTTTTTTTTTTCTGCAGCTGTATTTGTTTCCCTATCAGAGTGGCTTTTTTCTAAGAATTTTGCCAGGGACAACTCTCTTGTTGCCGTGGGTTTTTTTACGTGCGCTAAATAATTACGTGTAACACACGGGACCTCGGTTTATCGTCTCATCCGAAAGACTAGCGCCCAGACCACCACTCATGGTCTAATGGATGGGGGAAAAATTTCCGGTCCAAACGGGGTACGAACCGCCGCACACTTCAGACCCGGACTTTTCGCTTTCTAGACAGGCGCGTTACCTCTAGACCACCGATCCATACAATATGTATGTATATGTGTTATGTGTGTGTGTGTGGGTGTGCAGGTGACGGGCTATGTGTGTATGTATGTATGTATATATGTATGTATGTGTTATGTGCTGTGTGGGTGTGCAGGTGACGGGCTATGTGCTGATCGTGGCGGTGCACGCGGACTACGTGCCTCTGTCCAGCCTGCAGATCATCCGAGGCAAGACGCTGTTCCACTACCCCAAGAACAACGAGAACTACAGCCTCTTCATGGCCCTCAACTACGACAAGAACAGCGACATCGGCCTGAAGGAACTGCGCTTCACCTCTCTGCAAGGTGGGTGTTGGGTGTTGTGGGTGGTGGGGGTGGGGTGGGGGTGGGGGGTGGTGGTGTGGGGGTAGTGTGGGGGGAGTAGGTTGTGTGGGTGTGTGTGTTGTGTGGGTGTGGGGTGTAGTGTGTGTGTGGGTGTGTGTTGTATTGTGTGTGGTTGGTGTGTGTGTTGTGTGATGTGTGTGTGTGTGTGGTGTGTGGTGTGTTGTTGTGTGTGTGGTGTGTGTGTGTGTGTGTGTGTATGTGTGTGTGGTGTGTGTGTGTGTGTGTGTTGTGTGTACAGGGATAGACTTAGAGTGTGTGTTTGCAGTGAATGTTGTGGTGTGTGTGTGGGTGGGGGGGGGGGGGGGGGATGTAAGTGTGTGTGTATGTGTTCAGGGAGAGGTGATGGAGGGGTGTGTTGGTGAAGTTATGTGTGTGTGTGGGGGGGGGGGGGGGGGGGGGGGGGGGGGGGTGGTTAAGTAAGTTGGTGGAGGGTGTGTGTGTGTGTGTGGTAGGGGGGGGGGGGGGTGTTAAAGGGGTGTTGTGTGTGTGGGGGGAGGTGTGTGTGGTGTCGTGTGTGTTGTATAGTATTGTGTTATGTGTGTGTGTTTATCTGTTTGTCTGCATATAGTATGAGGGGGGGTGGGGTGGGGGGTAGTTATGATTAACAATTGTTATTTTCTGTTTGTTGTTTTCCTCAAGTTTAACACTAGCTTCTCTCTCTCCTCTCTCTCTCTCTCTATATATATATATATATATCTGTCTCTGTCTCTCTCTTTCCCTTCCCCTTCCTCACCCCCCCCCCCCCCCCCCCACACACACACACACACACACTCTCCGGTCGAGGACCAAGACTGATGTACATTAAATGTGTTCCGTGTTCAGTGAACTCTGTCTCTCTCTGTCTGTCTCTGTCCCTGACTCTGTCTCTGTCTCACACACACAACAATACACACTCACACACACACACACACATTGATATGACAACCGAAATTGCTCCAAACACACACACACACACACACACACACACACACACACACACACACACACACACACACACCACAGAGTGTAAGAGAATGAGTGACAAAAAAAACCCCAACTTTCCTCATTCCATTTGGATCCGGGCAAAAAACAACATTTTCCATTTGAATAAATAAGTGCTAATGCATTTTGCTGACATATGCAAACCTGATTACACGAAAACAACGCAAAGTGTAAACATGCTGAATGAATTGGAACGAAGGCATGTGTTTGTTGCCCTGAGGGTTTTTAGCTTTTGGCCTTTTTTGTTTAAAGGGTGAAAAGTGTGCAATATATATGCATACATGCATGTATACATATATACATACATATTACGTACATGCATACAGACAGACAGACACATACATACACACACCACACATACATACACACACACTCACTCACTCGTCTAATATCACTGAGTGTGAACAGACGTTAAATTGAAGACAACAACAACAACAACAACATTCACTCACACATACACACACATACATACACACTCACTCACACATACACACACACATATAAACACACTCTCACTCACACATACACACCACACACACACACACACTCACACATACACACACACACATACACACATACATTACGTTTAAAAACCCGTTCCGCCTTTCGGAAGAATATGCAATTTCGTGCCGGATAACGAAATTTAAACAAAAACAAAATCGCAGTTGCACAGGTGTCGTATTTATAGACACCATCCCCGAAGTCGGAATGCGGCTACCTTAATAGCGCCTGAAATGATCGCATATATATATATATATATATATATATATATATATATATATATATATATATATATTATATATATATATATACATCTCACCATTGGTCAACGTTGGAGCTCTAGCCAAGGAACGAATAAAAAGACAGACAGACACACAAACGAACAAACAAACGAAATAGACTGAACTGAACTGAAGGTAGCATAGCGTTTCAAACGCTCTTGTTCTTTTTGTGCGCTCGTTGTGGTTTCTGTTTGTGTTCAACTTCATTGTTTCACTCGTTCTCTTATTACGTCCGTTTTGGAAGAAAACGCCTGTCTCTGTCTCTGTCCTCTGTCTCTCTTTCTCTCTCTCTCTCTCTCTCTCTCTCTCTCTCTCTCTCTCTCTCTCTCTCTCTCTCTCTCTTTCTCTCTTTCTCTTTCTCTCTCTTCTCTTTCTCTCTCTCTCTCTCTCTCTCTCTCTCCTCTCTCTCTCTCTCTCTCCTCTCTCTCTCTCTCTCTCTCTCTCTCTCCCTCTCTCTCCTCTCTCTCTCTCTCTCTCTCTCTCTCTCTCTCTCTCTTCCTCTCTCTCTCTCTCTCTCTCTCTCTCTCTCCTCTCTCTCTCTCTCTTCTTTCTTTCTCTCGCTCTTTCTCTCACTCTCTCATTTCTTTGGGTTGTTTGTTTGTTTGTTTGTTTTTACTGTGAGTGTATGGGTATTGGGTTTACTTCAGCACGTGATGTATACGTTAGCGCGGGGACTGGTCGTAAAAAAGCGCATGGATGCTTATTCATTATCCTCGAAAAAAAAAAGATCTGATTTGATTTGATTTCTTATCGTTCTTGTTCGTGTTCTTGTTGTTGTTGTTGTTGTTCTTCTTCTTCTTCTTCTTAATAATAATATAATAATAATAATAATAATGTATAGAATTTATATAGCGCTGAATCTTGTAAAGCAACAAATCAAAGCGCTCAGATGACAATTTTTTATATTTTATATCGAGGATAACGAAATAAGCACTCATGTGCTTTTTCACATCTAGTCCCCGTGTGTATGCGGTTTTGTAAATGTTGTCATCTGTTCCCACCGGCACACAATGGCCTACTCTTACGAAAAGCGGAACAGGATTTAACGTGTGCGCAAGATGTTCTGCATGCGTTCTTCTTCTTCTTCTTCTTCTTCCTCTTCTTCTTTAATTCTTCGTCTCCACTGTCTTCTGAAAAACTGCTCTGTCAGGAGATCATAGAGCATTCTAAACACTATCACATTCCTATAGAAATTCTACACCGGCGCCCTTTCCCCTTATGCAGATGCATGCAGAAAATGTTGT
>CM054135.1:78680375-78685350 GCA_028751875.1 Rapana venosa
CACACACACCCAAACAACTCCCCCCCCTCCCCAACACACACAACAATCCCACCACCACCACCACCACCCTGGGCTCACATCACATGACTATACTTTCATCTCCTCCCAACACTAGCCATTCCAGCATCAAACATCTTTCAGAGTGGGCCTACCCCCACAAGCCAATAATTCTGTCAGCGCAACAGACCTCAACCTTGAAAACCACACCGACCCCCACCCCCCCACACCCTTCACCTCCTCCCCTCCCACCTTGTACCCTTGCCTGCAAGTCAAGGAGGATTCAAATCTGTCAGGGCAGGTAAGGGCCCATTTGTGACGTCAACAGGTCCAAACGTCTGGAACTATCATCCCGTGCTTCTCGATTCCACCATGTCTGTGTCTTGTTTTTCCAGCCTCTATACTAGGCCGAGAACATTCCAGCCCCCCCCCCCCGTTTTTTTTTTTCTTTTTCGTCTGTTAGTGGGAAGGAATATAGGAGAGAACTAAAGTTGAATGGCTGCTAAGGTGTGGATGGATGAGGAGGACTCGGTGGGAGCGCCGTCTGGGAATGGACGGTTGTGGGGCCCACGTGTGCCCCCCCTCCCTCCCCCCCCCCCCCCCTATCTGGGGGTCCCTCTTTGCTCAAGGTGGTTGTTTTTTTTACTTTTCAAGGGGTGGGTAGGAGGAGGTGGTGGTGGGTGTTAGCGGTTTAAAGCTTGGGGGGGGGGAACTCTCATCTTTAAGCCGTAAGTGTTGTTTGACTTTCTTCTTCTCTCTTTAGATTTTGACTGGTCAGTTTATGTTTTGTTTGGAAGAGTTTGGGTGTGGTGGGAGTGGGTGGGGGGGGGGGTGGGGGGGGGGGGGGGGGGGGGGGGGGGTGGGGGGGGTTGAATTTGAAGAGTAGAGAATTTGCGTCTTTCATTTGGAATACATCTGCGTGTTTTCTTTCTTCTTCTTCTTCCTCTCTCTCTCTCTCTCTCTCTCAATCTCTCTCTCTCTCTCTCTCTCCTCACTCTCTCTCTCTCCTCTCCCCTCCTCCCTCCCCCTCTCTCTGTGCTTTGAATACAGAAGGAAAAAAAGAGTGACAAGGGTGTGTGGTGGACAGAGAGAGGGATGGAAGAAGAAGAAGAAAGAGGAAGGGAGGGAAGGAGAAGAGAAGGTCAGGGACGGAGGGTGGGGGGGGGGGGGGGGGGGGGGGTGGGGGGGGGGGGGGGGGGGGGGGGGGGGGGGGGGGGGGGGGGGTGGGGGGCGGAGGAGAGAAAATAGCTGGGCTATTTACTGTGGGTTTAAAGAGGAGAGCAGTGTCTGAGAATAGAATAGAATTTCGATTTGGATTTGTCAAAGGGTTCACTGACTAAGCGATGACTGGAGGAGGACTGACTATATAGAATCAGAATGATCGTTCGCATTGTCTTTGGTGGGTTTTTTTTTCCCCTTTTCCACTGATAAACGAAGGTCTTACAGGTTCAGCTCTCAGTCTCTCTGTCTGTCTGTGTGGCTGTCTCTGTCTCTCTGTCTGTCTGTCTGTCTCTGTCTCTGTGTTTCTGTCTGTCTGTTTCTCTCTCTCTCTCTCTCTCTCCTTCTCCTCTCTCTCTCTCTCATCTCCTCTCATTCTATCTCTCTCATCTCTCTCTATTCTACACTACACACACACACACCACACACACATATATATATATATATAATATATATATATATATATATATATATATATAAAATTTTATACACACACTTACACACAACACACACACACACACATATATATTATATATATATATATATATATATATAATATCTCCGCCCCTCCCCCCTCCCCCCCCCCCCCCCTCCCTCCTCTCTTCTCTCTCTCTCAGACAGAAATACACACAGACAGAGTCAGAGAGGCAGGGATAGAGACACGTTGCAGTTAGAGAGAGAGAGAGGGAGAAAGAGAGAGAGAGAGAAGAGAGAGAAGAGAGAGAGAGAGAGAGAGAGAGAGAGAGAAGAGAGAGAGAGAGAGAGAGAGAGAGAGATGGAGAGAGACGGAGCGAGCGATGATAGATCTGCATACTGGTCTAACGCATAGGGAAAACACGGGGGAAGGGAAATGGAGGGGAGGGGGGTAAAGTCAAACGGACGGACAGATAAACAGACAGACGGACAGACAGACAGACAGAGAGATAGGAAGATGGCAAGGAGCCAGGTACACGACAATATATTAATCTCCCATGAACCTAATTAGCACCCCCTAAATCTAGCAGATGAAGAAGGTGGTGGCGATGGGGTGAGGTGGGGGTAGGGGTAGGGGTAGAGGCATGAACAGCAAAGGGGATGAATGGTGATGGTCAGGCCATGATGATATTATGCCGTTTACTGTGTTGCGAGAGAGAGAGAGGTTTCAATTGTAAGGCCACTGGACTGTGTACAAGAGGGGTGGGGAAGGGGGGGGGGGGGGGGTACGTAATTATGGAAGGAACTGTACACACACACACACTCACTCACTCACTCAAGTCCTTCGGATGAGACTATAAACCGAGGCCCCGTGTGCGAACGCATGCAGAACATCTTGCGCACACGTTAAATCCTGTTCCGCTTTTCGAAAGAGTAGGCCATTGTGTGCCGGTGGGAACAGATGACAAAATTTACAAAACCGCATACACACGGGGACTGGATGTAAAAAAGCACATGAGTGCTTATTCCATTATCCTCGATATAAAATAATCTATCTATCTATCTATCTATCTGTCCCGTAGTCTGACGACCGTGGGGGCACCCTCAAAGACTCAGCAACCAGTTCCCTCCATTCTTCTCTCTGTTCTGCCTTTCTCAGGGTTTTGTTGAGTTCTAGGCCTGTCCATTCACTGATGTTATCCTCCCAGCTCTTCCTTGGTCTGCCTCTTCTTCTTCCTCCTTGGACAGTGCCTTGCAAAACTGTCTTTGTAATTCCTTGGGATCTTGTGACATGCCCATACCACTTAATTTTTACGCTTTTCCACGATCGTTAGAAGGTTCTCATAGGGTCCAATGGTTTGCTGGATTCTGTTATGCACGCTTTCGTTGCTTATGTGGTCTTTGTAGGAGATGCCAAGGATTCCCCGAAAGCATCTCATCTCCACTGCCTGTACTCTTCTCTCCAAATCTGCAGTCAGGGTCCATGATTCACAGGCATACAGAAATATGGATATGACAAGGGAGCGCATTAGTCTGAATCTTGGAGATAAGTGAGATATTCTTATCTCTCCAGATGGTGTTTAGTTTTGACAAAGCTGTTATTGTCTGTGCAGTCCTGCATACTACTTCTGGGTTGGATCCCTGGTCGGATACAATGGCTCCCAGGTACTTGAAGCTTTGAACTGTTTCCAGCTTCTGGTCAAAACCCTGATATCAGTGCTAATGCCGTTGGTGTTATTAGTCATCAGTTTGGTCTTCTCTGCACTGATTTCCAAAGCCCTATGTTTTTGGAGGCCTTTCCAAGTGTTCGTTAGGCTGGCAAGCTCTTTTTCTGATCCTGCTATTCCATCAATGTCATCTGCGAAGCGGAGGTTTGTGATCGTTCTGCCACCAATGCTGACTGATCCTTCATGATGTTCCAGTGCATCAGCCATGATTCTCTCAAGGGAAAATGTTGAAAAGAGTGGGTGAGAGTAGACAGCCCTGCCTTACTCCAACTGTTGTTCGAAACCATTCTCCAATGTTGTTGTTGTAGTACACTGCACTGGTGGCCTCGCTGTACAGCTGTTTGATGACTCTGATCAGGTTTGCATTGATGCTGTACAAGTTCATGGTTGCCCACAAAGCTGCATGCCACACCCTGTCAAATGCCTTCTTAAAATCGATAAATACGTGGTATAGGTCTTGTTGATGTTGAAGGTACGCTCTCACATAGTATTCTGAGGTTGAATATCTGTTCTGTTGTGCTGCGCCCTGCTCTGAAACCTGCTTGTTCCTCAGCAATGATGGTCTCTGCTTGTGGCTTCAGTCTATTCAATATTATCTGCAGCATGACCTTGCTTGGGTGACATATGAGGCTGATTGTGCGGTAATTATGGCATTGTTGTAGATTTCCTTTCTTGGGGAATATAAATATATAATTAATAAATAAAATAAATAAATAAATAAACTCACTCGCTTCATCTTTTACTGCTGACAGTCCTCATTGACTGTAACCTTTCCTTCATTTTTATAAGGTATATTCGCTAGCGATATTTTCTAAGGGGGGGGGGGGGGGGGGGGGGGGGGGGGGGGGGGGGGGGGGGTTGTGAGGGCACGATGAGAAAAAAATGTCTGTAAAGCTTAATCTTTTTTTTCTCCTCAATAGAGATACTTTTTGACTTGACTGATGTTGCTAATCTCGCTCTCTGTCTCTCTGTTTCTCTCTCTGTCTGTCTGTCTGTCTCTGTCTCTGTCTCTCTCAACCTACTGATTTTATCATGTTCGTTTTTCTCTTCTTTTTTTTTTTTTCCCCTATGAGGGGCTAGGGTAAACCAGTCTGTGGCTTATCCAATTGCCCTCAATAAAACTGATGTTCCAGATCGAAGCGTATTCCAGCTCGAGTTAAGTCCTCTGGCTCCGTCCCTAATTTTCTGTCATCCTGAGAAGCTTGTCCATCCCTTTACCTGTAGTTGTTTTTCTTTTTGCTTTGCTTTCCTTCTTTTTTTTTTTAAAGAAAGGGGGGAAGGCTTTAAGTGATAAATGCGTGAATGACATTTCCATACCCAGTCTTGGCTCTCCTCTCCAGCAGAGAGGCAGGCAAAACAGCTCATTGAGTTGAATACGCAGATGCCATCATATCTTCTGTAGCATACTGCGTACTCCCTCTCCACCACCCTCCTCCTCCGCCCTTCCCGGGGAAAAAAAACACCCAAGGGAAGATTTAGGATGAAGGGGAAAGGGGGGTGGGGGTTTGGGGGTTTGTTAGGGGTTTGGGGGGGGGGGGGGGCACTTTCAACAAACAATTTTAAAAAAAATTTTCCCCTTTTTCCCCCTTTAAAAAAAACCCCAAAACCCCAATTTAAAA
>CM054135.1:78685850-78688350 GCA_028751875.1 Rapana venosa
ACCCCCCCATCAAACCCTAAATTTAATTCTTATCTTTATTTCACACCATCAAAAACTTCTACATTCTTACTTTTAATATATTCAAAAATTTTATTTCATACCACAAAATCAATACCTTTACGTCTTTATTTCTTAAAAATTATATTTCATCTTTACTTCATACCCACCATAAATACACTTTCACTTTACATCTCCACACCATCAATAACTTCTTCATCTTTACTTAAATTTTACCCATCAATAACTATACTCTTACTTATACCACACCATCAATACACTTCTACATCTTCACTTCTTTACCACACCATCAATACACTTCTACATCTTTACTTCATACCACACCGTCAATACACTTCCACATCTTTACTTCATTACCATAAATGCACTTCTACATCTTTACTTCATACCACACCATCAATTTACACTTTCACATCTTTACTTCACACCATCAATACACTTCTACACCTTACTTCACCCATCAATACACTTCTACTCTTAACTCATCCTTTCAATACACTTCTACATCTTTACTTCATACCAAAACCTCAATACATTCTTCATCCTTTACTTCAACCACACCATCAATACACTTCTACATCTTACATCAATCATCAATACATTTCTACATCTTTACATCACACCATCAATACACTTCTACATCTTTACATCATACCAAAACCATCAAAAACCCTTCTACATCTTACATCCCCACCATCAATACATTCTACATGTTTACATCACACCACACCTTTCAATACATTTTTTTAAAAAACATGTTTACATCATACCACACCATCAATGCACTTTACATCTTTACATCATACCACACCATCAATCACTTCTACATCTTTACATCAATAAACAATACACTCTACATCTTTACATCACACATAAATACACTTTACATTTTTACATCACACCATCAATACCACTTCTACATGTTTTAACATCATTTACCACCCCATCAATACACTTCACATGTTTACATCTTCACACCATCAATGCTTTACATATTTCTTCATACCACGCGCTACAAACCGCCAGGTTAGCCACAGAAAGATTTTTGGCGTAACACACACACACACACACACATATATATATATATATATATATATATATATATATATATATAAAGTAAAGGAAAAGGGAATCCCATAACCTAAAAGGTCGTAGGGAGCGAGGCGTCAGAGACTTCACTTCTCTAGGGCCTGCATATTGGGGGCGGCGCCCATCTCCTCTCCCTCGCTGCTTTACCTTCCCTGACCCTAAAAAGGGCAGGTACCCATTTACAGCTGGGTGAACTGGGGAAACTGTACTGAAGCCAAGGCGCGCAAACGGTCACCCATCCAACTGGTAACCACGCTCGACGCTGCTTAACTTGGCTGGGGGAAAGTGAGTGCTCCGACCACTGAGCTATCCCGTCCCCAATATATATACATACTACTACATATTACATACATACAAACATACATACATTCATACTACATAATACATACATACATACATACATACATACATACATAATACATACACACTACATACATACATACATACATACATACATACATACATACTTTACATACATAATACATACATCCATACATGCATACATATACATACATCATCAACTACATACAACATACATACATACATACTTTCATACATACATACATACATACATACATCCATCCATCCATACATCCACCCATCCATCCATACATACATCCATCCATTCATCCATCCATACATACATACATACATACATCATCCATCCATCCATCCATCCATCCATACATACATACATACATACATACATACATACATCCATACATCCATACATACATGCATGCATATCAATATCAGGCTCTCCACAAAAATACTGCAAGGAACAGTGCAAGGGAAGAGAAGGCGAGGCAGGCCGGAGAAGACATGGGCAGAGAACATCACTAAATGGATCGGGATGAGCTTCTCCACCACCCAGGCACTGGTGCAATGTTCGTCACTGCCTCTACGACCCTGGAAGACACAAATGGCCGAACTAGTTTTAAGTGTGCACAAGTCTTGCACACACAGATCCACAATTTATATTTTTGAAAATTTATTTTATTCTTTTATATCGAGGATAATGGAATAAGCACTTATATGCTTTGTTTACATTAAGTCCCCGTGTGTATGCGGATTTGTGAATTCTGTCATCTGTTCCCACCGGCACACAATGGTCTACTCTTACGAAAAGCGGAACAGGATTTAACGTGTGCAAAAGATGTTCTGCGTGCATTCGCACACGGGACCTCGGTTTATAGTCTCACCCGAAGGACTTTTGGGGAGAGTGGAGTCTGCACTTGATGTTAACCCCAGGGGAAAATACCCCCCTTGAACGGGAATCAAACCCGGGTCGTCAGATTGCGAGCGCAATGTTCTGACCACTAGGCTATCCCGTCCCCCATATCGGCATATCCTTTAGGGGGAGTAAAGTCAGTACATATGTTAGCTCCAGAAT
>CM054135.1:78693350-78712346 GCA_028751875.1 Rapana venosa
GAGAGAGAGAGAGAGAGAGAGAGAGAGAAAGAGAGAGAGAGAAAGAGAGAGAGATCTGAACACTGAGTGGTCCAAGTAGAGAGAGAGAGAGAGAGAGAGAGAGAGAGAGAGGAGAGAGAGAGAGAGAGGAGAGAGGAGAGAAGAGAGAGAGAGAGAGAGAGAGACAGAGGACAGAGACAGAGACAGAGACAGAGAGAGAGCGAGATTCGAACACTGAAATAGTTCAGGGAAAGGGGAGAGAGTAGAGAGAGAGAGAGAGGAAAAGAGGAGAGAGAGAGAGAGAGAGAGAGAAGAGGGGGAGAGAGAGGAGGAGAGAGAGAGAGAGAGAGAGGGGAGAGAGAAGAGAGAGAGAGAGAGAGAGAGAGAGAGAGAGAGAGAGAGAGAGAATGACAATGACATGACAAGACAATGACAAATTCTTTTATTTCGAGGATAATGAATAAGCACACATGTGCCTTTTTTACATCCAGTCCCCGCCCCTTAGGGATACATCTTAATAATAATAACCCAATACTTATACAGTCTCAGAGAGCGCGCGCGCGCGAGAGAGAGAGAGAGGAGAGAGAGAGAGATGTCTCCCCTCCCCTTTCCCCCCCCCCCCCCATCCACCCCCCCCCTACCACCAAAACCCAAACACCAGGCCTACCTATCAGCACTGCTACCTGCTACCTGCTCTTCCATCCCTGTCCCCCACAGAGTGGCAATGAAGGCAATTTGCCTGGAAGCACAGGGCTAAGCCTGGAGAGTCTCCAGTAAGCAGTCTGGGGAAGGGCTCTACCCTGCTTCCTACCTGTGTTGTTACTATCCAGGTAGGTACGCGTGTCTGCTGACAGCTGACCCATCCCTCTCTGTGTAAACAGAGACCGGAGAAAATGTTGATTATCGTTAATTCGCTCTAAGCTCTTGCCCAGTCACAGAAGATGCTGCTTTACCCACAGGTTTGTTTTGTATGTAGTTGTGCCCGTGTTAGACACACGCTGGATGCTATCTGGTGTCTTTTCGTTGCTGTCTAAAGAATAGTTATGGTCTTACATATTATAGGAACTTTCTTAGAATATATGTTCGTAGTATTCTGTATGCGTGTTTGTCACGTTAAGGGGAGAGTGAGACGCAGATAGCTATTCGCGCCATTGCATGTGGAAGATCCCTTCCTGCCCTCCTTAATTTTACCAAGTCCTGCCGGGATTTAAACCCGTCATCCATGAATTTAGGACCATGATAGTAGCTCAAAATTGTATCCACTGTGCCACTGAGCCCGTCAGATTCAGACTAAATAGGACACTGACCTTCAAACGATATTCTATGCGCTGTACTGAATGAAGTCAGAGAAAACGGATTCCCAACGGGTTGGTTAGAAAATTCCTATTCCATTTATCCTACATCATCTGGATGAGCTCCAGGCTATGAGGTCAAAGCATAACAATTTTTTCCACACAAGTAAGAAAACAATTCAACATTTCAGGGAAGAGTAAACTAGCCAGGCTGTGTAGGATGAAATCACATACATACCAACCATCTAGTCTACACCCAAAGAGCAATAGCATGTTTGCAAATTCAACTTAGTCTAAACCTTTATTGGTGAACCAATACTAAACCACAGAGTTTACCCAAAAAGCCCCTACTCCACAACAAAAGCATTTGTCTTCTCTTCTTCTTCGCGAACCTAATTTAATAATATTGCATCTCATATGGAGCAAAAAATGGTTTGTCTTTTTGTTAAGCACTGACAATAGGCCCAGGCATTTTACTACGGTGGGAAAATATTGTCATCTTTCACTCTTTCTGGGAAAAAAAGAGTAGAAAAAGACCAAAAAACAAACAGAAATAACAAAAGGGGGTGACAAAAAAAAGAAAAAAGGAAAAGAATAACTAAAAGAGGGGGATAGAAAAAAAAACTTTTCCCAGCACAGACTTTTCCAAAGGGGGTGGGGATCTTTTTTAATACGGCTGGCCCCCCGGGCCCTCCATAAAAGGGGGAAAATTGAGTGCTGTGAACTGGTTTTGTGCACAGAGGCAGGATGGATCCGGGCAGGGGCACAGCTATTTTTCTTTCAATTTGCCCTTTAAAAAATCAATTCCACGACAAATTAAACCCTTTAAAGGGTGATTTTTGTTTCTGCACAATCTTTATTAGTCTAGTGGGATAATTTTTAAAACCCCAGGTCGCTTCTTTTTTTAAGGGCCGATAGAAAACTGCTCAAAAAAAAGCTTTTTTTCGTTTCCCTTTACAAAATTTTTTTCTTCCAGCTATGGGACACAGCCATCATCTTTATAAAAGACCATGATCAACTTAAACCCAATCATGATCATGCATGGGCGTCACTTTATCAAAATCACCCATCATGGTCTTTCGCCCCTTTCATTACCATCACCCCCAAATCACCCGTCTCGTCGTCACGTCGTCGTGGGTCATCAACAACATCATCATCATCATCATAAACATCATAAACATCATCTTTCATCATCATCATCATCATAATAAATCATCATCACATAAACATCATCATCACATCACCACCACCACCACCCCCAAAACCCCCAAACCACCACCACCCCAAACCAACCACCACCAAACCCCCACCACCCCCAAACCACCACCATCATCATCATCACATCATCCATCAATCTCACCCATCATCATAAACATCATCATCGCCCAAGGGTCATCCCCATCATAAACGTTTTTTGGTTTTTGGGCGAGGCTTTAAATTGTAAATTGTCCTTTTGTCATGGCAGCCATCAAAAACGTCACATCCTCTCTCTCCCCCTCGTCAGCCCTGTCTGCTGCTGCTTGTCTGTACTCTTCTATCTCCATGCTTTTGTCTGTAATACCCTTTTTCCCTGCTGTCAGTGTGTTTCGGTCGGGCCCTTCTTTGTCCCGGGCCTCTCTCTATTTTTTTTCTGTACTTCGTTACGGGTCATTTTACTGCCTTATCCCCCATCCTCCTCTCTCACTCTCTCTCTCTTCTCCCTCTTGTCCCCCCCTGCCCTCTTTCTGCCCTCCCTCTCTCTCCCTTTTATTTGTCTCTCTGTCAGGCCTGTATGTCAAAACTCTCTCTGTCTGCTAATTCCCCCTTTTTTTAAAATCCCCCTCCCCCCCCACCCCTTCACTCCCCTGTCTCTCGTGTCTGTCTATCTGACATTGCTGCCCTGTCTGGTTGCTGTCTGCTTTCTGCATACCCCTTCTCTGCCCTCTCTCAAAAAGCCAAATGGAATGGATACCCAATCACTAGCCCTCTCAGTGCCAGAAAAAGCACCTTTTAACAAAATTTTTTCTTGCCCAGTTTAAAAACAAAAAAGCTGTTTTCAGTTAGTAGATTTTGTCCATTTCCATCATGAAGAGTGGGGGGTGAGAGAGAAGGGGGGGGGAAGATTACAGATAAGTAGCGATATCTCTTTTTTTTATCGGGCTCTTGACAAAGTAAGAAGAAAAAGGGGGAGAGAGAGAGGGGAGAAGAAGAGAGAGAGAAAAGAGAGAGAGAGAGAGAGAAGAGAGAGAGAGAAAAGAGAGAGACAATGAAAATACAAAAAAATGACAATGACAAACAAATTTTTTTATTTCGGGGTTTAAATTGAATAACCCACAAAAGGTGCTTTTTTACTCCGCCCCCGCCCGTTGGGGATCACCCTTAATAATAAAAACCCAATACTTAAACATCCACAATAAAAAAAAAAGGGGAAAAAACCCTTTTCAAACACTCCCCCCCCCCAACAACCCCCCCCCCCCCCCCCAAAGAAAGCAAAAAAAAAAGAAAACCAAAAAAAATCCCCCACCCCCACCCCCCCCCCCCCCCAAAAAAACCTAACCAAAACAAAAAAAAAACCCAAAAAAAGAGAAAAAAAAACCAAAACCCAAAAACAAAAAATGAAAAAAAAGAGAAAAAAGAAACAAAAACCAAAAAACCAAGAACAACAACAGAGCCAAGAAAAATAACCCAAAACCAAACTTAATGCATAAAGATAAACATCTACCCATTGTCAAAGGGGTAAACAACTTGTTACACATATTATAAATCAATTAATTAACAAAAAAGATCATTTCAAATAACAATGAAATATTTCACCAAACTCCCATTAAAATTAGTGAAAAATAAAGAAATCAAAAAATCAAATGAATAAAAAAAACCCAAAATTAAACAAGAAAAAAAGACCCCCCAAAACACTCCCCTTCCCAAAAACCCCCCCTTCCCCCTTTAAACAAACAACAACCCCCCAAAAGTCCAGACTAAATGCAAGCGCGCGCGCGGCACAAACACAAAACCACACACACATACACACACATTTACGCACGTATACCACCATGCCAACCACACACACCACACACACTCCCTCACACAACCACTCACACAAAAATAATAAAAAAAAACCCCAAACACCAAAAACCAAAACACACACACACACACACACACACACAAAACCCCACAAAACACCAAAAATCCGGGATACATACCATTCGCAAGACTTTTTCCTCAAAATACAAGAAAAAGAAAAAAATTGTCAAAATTTAATAAAAATTTCCCAAAAACCGTACTTTTGTACAGCAAAACCAGAAATAAACTTTAAATTTTGATGTCCCAAACACCCAAAGGCCACAAACATCAAGAAAAATGACCAGTCAAACATCAGCTATTTAAACCCAAAAAACCACAGAACTGTTTTTTTTCTTTCCGCCCCTCATCTCCCCACAACCTGTGAAGGGGCGCCCCATTACTACCACTGACACACACATAAAACACATACAAAAACACCAAAAACACACACACATTTTTCAGGGCATGCGCCCCCCCCTATATATACATTAATGAAGGATACAAAAGTCCACAAAGTAATAAAAATTGCCCAAACCCGAAAATTGCAAATTAACAATCCATACCATTCTGCATTAACAACAAAAAAAAACCCAAATTTCTTTTTTGGGGGGGGAAAAACCCTCAGACAAGTTCATTTTAACAAAATAAAAACCAAGCAAGGGCACACACACACACAAAAACCACATTATAATTAAAAGGGCAAGCTAAACAAATGTCGTTACAGAGAGAGAGAAAAGAGAGAGAGAGAAAAGAGAGAGAGAGAGAAGAAGAGAGAGAGAAGAGAAAAGGATAATTTGGTATAATGCAAGGGGAAAATATTTACTTTTTTTCCAACAATCAATTGTGGATTTTTTTTTTTTTGTTTAATTAAGTGGATAAAAAATTTGCCCTTTTAAAAGATTTTTAAATTTGATGGATTTTGTCTAAATGAGTCAGGAAGGGAGTTCCACAGAAACAGGGCCTAAAGTAAAGAAAACAAATTTTTTTAACAAATCTATTTTTGGGGATTGGGAAAACATTTTGGGTTTTTCCCGGAATGATTCATTGGGAACTTGTCTTTCAAGGTTTGGGGGAAAAAATTTTCCTGTCCTTAAACATCAGGATCCCTTTTTTAAATCTTACCCCTTTTGGTGTAGGGAAGAATTTTTAACTGGGAATAATCCACTTCAAAGAAATAGTTTTTCTTCGGGAAAACCATTTTAAAGAGAACTTTTATACAGACTTAAAAGGGGTTTCATATTTTTTTTGCCTAGCAAACCCCACGGGTTTTTTAAAAGCATAATTTTTTGAGGATTGTAAAAAAGCTTGAAAGAATATTTTTTCTTGAATGAAAGCCCAAAAAAAAATTTTTTGTTTTTTAGTCATTGGTAATCCTTTGAACATGTATTTTCACAGAGGGGAAAATGTATGGTACCACTAGATTTTCATCAATTTTAAATCCTAAAACTTTGGGGGAAGGCTTTTTTCAAATTTTTTCCCTTTTTCCCAATAGGGGTTTGGGAAAAAATTTTTTTAAAGATTTTGTCGTTTTTGGCGGTAGTTTTTAAGCTGCTTTTTTTTTTTGGGGGTGAATAACAGTGATTTTTTAAAAGTCCTTTTGGGACAAAAAAAACATGCAAATTTTGCAATTTTTTGAAAGAGGGGTTAAAGCCCAAAAGGCTTGATTAGGGTTTGCGTCAGAAAAAAATTTTCGCTTTTAAATTTTTGAAAAGGAAGGAAGGCTTTTAATGTATAATGAAAAAAAATTTGGTTTCCAAAGGGATGGATCCCGGGGTTACCATAATAAGGGGTTTTGGGTTTTGGAGGGGACTACTATTGGGAAAAAACATTTTTTGCCTGTTTGTAAATAAAAAAGCAAAAATTTTTCAAGAGTATTTGTAGAGAGTTTTATAAATCTAGTTTTTTAATGAATTTTTTCGGTCAATTGAAAATCAAATGTTTTTTTTTGAAATCTACAAATAAAACTCCAAAAAAATTTATTGTCTTTAATTTTAAAGACCCCAATTGTCTCCCAGACATTAAAACCGTAGGGCACGAGTGTTTTTTTCTAAATCCAGACTTTTTTGGGTGAATAAGTTTTTTAATATCAATATGATGGCCCATGTTTTTCAATTTTTTTCCAAGGTTTTAAAAGGGTAAGATAAAAAAGAGTTTGGGGCCTATAATTTGGGGGGATCAAATTTCTCCGATTTGGGGTTTGGGAATCACCTTAGCAGTTTTGAAGGCGGGGGGAAAATATTTTCTTATAAGACAAAGGTTTAGTATGTGTAATTTCTTAATAACGGGAGCTGAGAGTTTCATTATTCTGCTCCATCTTTTCCCCATCAAACCACGCACTTGATTTTTTAGGTGAGTCAGGTAATCGAGACCCAGAAACGGGGTTGAAGGGTATGGGGAGTTTTGATGGAAATCCCCTTTTTCTTGCAGAATTTTTTTTTAGTTCATTGGGGATCATTGGGACTTCGATTTATAAATTGTTAATTAGGGTTACAAAAAATTTTAAATTTGAATTTGTTGTTTATTTTTCAGCAGAAAAAATTTTTAAATTTTACGTTTAGTTTTGGAAGAAAATTGAGTATTTGTTATTTGATTGTTTGCCTTCCAACAGTCTTTGAATTTTGTTTGGAGAAAGTAATCAGGAAAATATTTCCTTTTCCCCCTCTTGCCTTTTTTGTAATTTAGGGAATTTTTTAAATTTTTTTTTTCCTTTCCCCCAAAATAAATGTTCTTTAAGAAATCCTAAGTTTGCATGCTTCTTTTTTTTTTCCTTTGTAAACCAAGGGGTTTGGGGAACATGTTTAACCCTTTTGGTTTTTTAAGGGGGCATGTTTTTTTTATAAATTTCAGAAAAAACTTTTATCCAACCAAGGGCCCAAAGGTCGGGTCAGTGATATTAAATTTTTTTCCGAAAAAGCAGGGAACGGCTTAACCCCAGTAAGAAAAGCTGCCCTTAAATTTTGCAAAAGAGCGATGGGTTTATAGTTTTATGGCCGGGTTTTTGGGAATTTTTGTTTCCTTTTTTACCATGGGTACAGATTTGGGTAGTGGTCGCTACAGTTTTTTAAAAGGGACAAAAATTTTCAAATGATTTTTTTTGGGGTCTGATACATAGATTAACCAATGATTGTGTTAGAATTTGATGTGACTCTGTGGTAATTTTCAAAATTGGGTGAAGATTGAATGAGTTAATAATTTTTGGGTCCATTGGTTGTTTACTTTCCCAAAGGTCAATTTAAAATCACCTATTAAGAAAATTTTTCCCTAGTTTCAAAAAGGACAAAACTTTTCACCCAGGGAGCCCAAATTTGCTACCCAAAATTTTTTCTTTCTTTTGGGATTTCTGTACCCAGAACCCCATTTAATAGGCGCGGGCCCCCCTTTTATGCTACTTCGATCCAGAGGTACATTTCTTTAAACGTTCAAGAGGAAAAGACGTTTAAAACTTTTTTACCGACTACTATAGATAAGAAAACCTTTTTCCCCTTTGGGGTTTTTTTTGCGATTTTTTCCCGCATGATTTTATATCCTGGGAAAGGGAAAAAACAGTGTTTTGGGTTTTGTGTTCTGTAAGTCTTTATTTGGGAAAAACCTATATATGAAATGGTTTTTCCCCGGTTTGGATGAGTCTTTTAAATCTTCGATTTTATTGACGGGAGGGTTTTTATTTTGGGGACAAATTCGAAACCTTTCCCTTGGGGGGCCCCCTGAATTTTTGTCCTTGAATACATCTATTAAAAATTAGTTTGTGGGGGAAATATTAATGTGTTACAAGAATGGTGAAAATTAAGGAAGAAAAAAGGACAATGAATAATAATAATAATAAGGGGAAGTGAATACTTGATGGGGATAGGGGGGTGGAAGGGTGAAGAGAGGATAAAATCAAATTTCCACCTGTAGCACACATTTTGTATATAACTCAAACAAATCTGACATATTGACGAGAAAAAAAAAATAAAAAAATAAATAAAAAAAAAAAAAAAAAAAAAAAATAAAATAAAATAAAAAACTAAAAGGGGGGGCGGGTTGGTTTCCGAGAGAAAGGGGGGATATTTTAAAAAGGGAAAAAAAAACAAAAACCCAAAAAAAAACCCAAAAAAAAAACCCCCAAAAAACCCCAAAAAAAACAACAACAAAAAAAAAAACCCCCAAAAACCCAAAAAACAACAACAACAAAGCAAAACCCAAACACCCTCAACAAGCAGCGAGACAATACATAAAGCAAACCCGTAAAAAAAGATTCCAAATATGAATAATAAACCCCAACTACAATCAGCACAGTTCCGAAAAAAAAGATTTTTAAAAAAGAATTAAAAGTAATTTAAAAAAAAAAAAAGTAAGAAAAAAATAAAAAAAAAAAAAAAAAAAAATAAGAAAGGAGAAAGGAAAAATGATGAGCACAATTTAGCACTGTTTTCCCGAAAAACTTGGGGCCTGGGAACAGGAGATTGACCCCTGATTTGGGCCTGTCACTGTTTGCTCAAAACTGCAGCACTGGGGGGGCTGTTCCCCCGAGCAACAGAAAACAGATTTTTGATATAAAAATTTTTAAATGCCCGCTTTACACTGGCACTGGGTAGTCGTGTCCCCGAGCCCCCAAAAACAGATTTATGAAAAAAATTAAACTGTCCCCCCAAATTTACATTTTTAAGGCCATGGGGGAGCAGAACACAGGATAAGTCCTTTTTAGATGTTTTCAACCTTTTAACAATTTTATTTGGTTTTAAAGGGGGGGTTAAAACACATGCAAGCAGTATGAAAGCACATAAAATCCTTGTTCAAAACAAAAACAAACACACATAACACACGAAATGCACCCCAAAAACACACATAGGGGTTTCCTGCATACCCACCCCAAACCCAAAAAAACCCAAAACCCCACACGCCCCGCCACACACACACACCACACAAACACACACTTAATGTGGGAAAATTTTGGGAGGGGAAAAATTTTTTTACAAACCCGAGGTTTTTTTAGTGTAACCCTTTGACGGAAAAGTTGGAGCAGGGGGGGAAATCGGGGGGGCGGAAAACTGCCCCGGGGAGGGGGGGGCTGGCGGGGGAAGGTAGGGGCGTCACATATCGTTGAAGTGGGAGAGTTTTTTCTTTTGGGCCCCGACACCCCTCCCCTTTAGGGGGTTAGGGAGGTTGGGGTTCCCGACATCCCTGATGAAAAAGGGGAACCAGGACAAGATCCCCCTTTTTTAAAACAAGGTAAGGGGTTTCGTCCCTTTTTAAAACCCTGGGGCCCTGTAGTTGGGGGCGTCAGGAAGGCTGTCGTTGGTGTCCGGGGGGCGGCGTATTTGAGGGTGTACGCTAACCTTCCCCGACCTTTTTGGGGGTGGATGGAAAAGGGGCCGAATTTAAAACTTTCGTGGGGCCCCACTAGCAGTTGTAAAATGGCAGCGTGGTCTGCAAACGTGATGGGTTTTTTAGCAGAACACACTTTTGGGAAAAGGGGCATAAAGGTAAATTAAAGGTCTTTTTTAAGGATGTCGGGCCCATTGGGGGGTAAAAGGAAAGATGGGCCCGCAGCCCGGCTTGGGGGGAAACCCTCTTGATATTTTTGATAATTTTGTCCCTTTAATTTTCTTGTGGATGTAAAGGGTTTTTTGTGTTGATTCCATATGAAAAAATGAGGGCTGTACATCTTTTTTGGGGGAATTTTGTTTAAAACCAATGAATAAGGGCATCAACTGTGAACCTGAAAATGCGGGGTTTTTATTTCTTTCCTTTTTAAATAGAATATCTGACTTGATTTTTCCTGTCCCCCAAATCACCCAGGAAAAATTCCCTTTTTGGGTGGAGTGTAAAACCCCGTACTGCTAGTTTTGGCGTGGGGTGGGAGTGTTTTTTTGGAAATAGCTGAGGGCTTCCGAATTTTGGATTGTAGTTTGTCTTTTCTTTTTCTTTTAGGGGCTGTTGTCCAAACATTTTGGGTTTTGGGGCTTTCTCCCCTGTTTGTCACGGGCCCTTTCTTGCCAGAAATTTTTGGGGTTTTTGAGCCCGCAGTGTTGGGGAGTGTTTTTTTGTGGATTGGTTTTTTGATTTCTACAGAAAAGTCGGGTGCTTTTTTTGGGGGCCCAAAACTGTTTGGTTTTGAGTTCCCCAGTATTTTCCATGGCTTTTTTAGTGAAATTGTTGGGTCAAAGGGGGAGTTGGCTTCTGGTCAGTGTTTTCTTTTGGGGACATTGATTTGGGGTGTTCGTCGTATGGAAAAGAAAGAAAAACGTTTTGGGGGTAGGGAAAAGGGTATAGTAAGGAGTCCTTTCTTTTTCGGGCGCGTGTGTGAGGTTTTAGCCCTTTTTGTTGGGGTTCTTTTGAAGTGTGCGTTTCAGTTCCCCTGAGTTTTGAAATTCAAGTCGTTTGGTTTTTTTTGTTTTCCCGGTGAAATATTTTTTGGGGAGGGAACCCCTTCTTTGGGGTTTTTTGGATTGAGCAAACAGTGGTGTAAACTTTTGCTTCAGGCGTTGTGAAATTTTTTGGAAAATGTTTGTTTTTTCCCAGGAAACGAGGAAAACGATGTGATTTTTTGGGGGATCGGTAACTGATGGTGCAACGTTTGCACAGTATGGATGAGTGGGGTTTTTGGGTGCTGGTTTTTTGGGCTGAATTTTTTAGATGGACTGCTTAAATGTTTGTTTATTGGGGAACCAACGTCTGCATGGTGGAATTTGTTTTCGCTGGTTTGGGGGGAGTGGTTTGTTTGTGTTTTCCCCTTCGAAGTTTTCCTGGGCTGGGGTGCTGAACGGGTGGGGGTTAGGGGGTGAAGCATCACAAAAGTGGGACATCAGGGCTGGGGGGTGGGCTGGGGGTGAATCGTAAATGGGACAATTTTTGGTTTGGGGGAGGACTCCTGGATGGGGAGGGAGTCCTGGGAAATTTTTCCCCCAGAGGGGGAAGGTTTTTGGGGTTTTGGGTGAGGTAAATATTTGGGCAGGTCACGCACAGCCCGCCAGGTTTTTTCTGGGCTTTTTTTCCCTTTTAAACCCGAAATGGGGTCGGATCACTTTTACAAGGTCTGAAATTCCCCTTTTAGCCATCTTTTTGCAAAAGGGTTAAACCTTGCACAATACCCCCTTCCTGTAGTGTAGAAGGGGTGATGGGGGCAGTTTTTTTTTCCCCCACAATTTTTCCCTTTTATTTTAGTTTTTTTAAAGTTCCCCACTAGGGAGGGGTGGGGGATTCTGGTTAAAGGGCTCTATTTTCACTGAGGGAAAAAGGGTTTTTTTTGGTTTGGCAAAAACATTCCAACAAACGCTAAAGGCGGGTTGATCTTTTTCTTGTGCAAGTAGCCCTTTTTTATAGGATCCACTCGGCCAAAGGGAGTAACCCGAAAAAAGGGGTTTTTTAAAATTTAAAAGTTTTGGTCAAATTTTTTTTTCTTTTTTGGGGGGGCCCCGTCACAATGGGTTTTAAAAGGTGACAGCACATTTTGGGGGTGGGTTTGGGGGGGGGGGGGGGGGGGGGGTGGACAAAAAGGGGTTAGAATGGGAAGATGGAGGGGGGGGGGCGAAAACTGGGGATTGGTGGGTTTTTGTTTCTAAACCCATGGCCCCCCGGTCCCCACATTCCCATGTTTAAAAAATAGGGGAAAACTTCAGAAAAATTTTTATACTGCCATGGAGAAGTGTCAAACAAAACCCAGGCCAAAGCCAAAATTTAAAGGGGAGAAGGATTGGGCTAAAGGGAAAAAAAGGGGGGGAGGGGGGGGGGGGTGGTTTAAAGCAAGGCCATCAACTGGAACACAGACTAGGTCCAGCCTAGTGATGCACTAGGCCCCAGTGGCCCCAAAAATATGAAGGCCCACACACACACAAACACACAACACTTTTCCCGATTGGGTAGGCCTAGCCTAGCCTAGACAGCCATCCACCCCAAAAAAAGGGGATTACTTCACACCTCATGCTTTAACCAAAACCTTGGTGGCTGGCCGAACAAAAAATCCCCCCATCTGTAGCACAAGCCCGTGGGGGCGGGCTCAGTCACAAAGGATTGTGCCCCCAAGGATTAACATTTCACGGCAATCCCTGGCAGTCCCAAAGGGGCCCGGGGGGAAAAGGGCTTTATGGGGACAAAAAAGAAACAAAATTTTATTACTTTTTCCCCCAATTTTCTCACAAGGCACACCGTTTTTCAAGAAAACCCAAAACACAGGCAAACCACATAATGAAAAGGACCCCAGGGCCCAAAAATAATATAATTTTTAAGACAGGTTCCGTATTTAAAAGAACATTTTTTCCCAAACACAAAAAGCACCCCGTCTGCACCCTTGGAAATCGCTGAGAGAGAGAGAGAGAAAAGAAGAGAGTAGAGAGAGAAAAGAGAGAGAGAGAGAGAGAGACCGGAAAAACCCGACCGGGAACAGACAGAAAACAACAGGCCCGGCAGGGGAACAGGGGTAGATAGAAAAGGGAAATAGGCAGGCAGCAGAAGGTAAGCAAGGGGAGGCCCCAAACAGGCAGGCAGCCCGGCAGACAGACAGATAGACCCAAAAAGACAGGGAGGCAGGTATGCTGACCGACAACAGACAGACAGGGCTTCTGTACCCCATTTTATACAGGGGAACGCCCCAAATACCGTTTTTTTTTCTTGAATACCACAAAGGGGCCCTATGAATCCCAAACCCGCCTCTTTTGTACACACAATAGGTCACTTAGGACGTTTACTTTTAGTGATACTACTACTACAAAGAAAATTGCTTGTTATGCGGTCTTCTCTTTCTTTCAATATCAGCTGATATTATATATTAATTTTTGTAATACACGTTGATATCACGAAGTTCTTTTCATGTCCGTTAATAGCACACTATTTTGTTTACTATCCATTACTATCACAATCATGCAGACACACAAAAGCACTGGCCTCAGCATGCATAATGGCAATTCACGCACACGCCGGCAAACACACAGACACGCACTTTAACTTAAAGGACGATAAAAAAAATGAACGAACATAGTGTTCTCTAACAGAAACACAGACACTGACACAGACACACAGACACAGATACAGACACAGGCACACACACAGACACACACAGACACACACACACACACAAACACACTTTCACATACGCACACAGACATGCGCACACGCACGCGCGCGCAACACACACAGACGCACGCACACACACACACACACAAACACACACGCAGGCACGCAGGCACGCACGCAGATGTCTTGATTTAAAAAAGGCAAATGAATTGCTTATGCAATGCACGATCTGGAAACAACCATTTAACTTTGACTTCTACTTCGACTTTTGACAGATACACATACATACGGTGTGTGTGTGTGTGTGTGTGCGCGCGCGCGCGCGCGCGTGTGTGTATGCCTGTGTATGTGAGTGTGCGTACGCACGCACGCTTGCGTGCATGCGTGCGTGCGTGTGTGCGTACATGCTCGCATACATACTCACAGACAGAAACGGAGATGGAGCGACACACGCTAGAAGGGCAGATTAAGAAACAGATAGACTGCATAAACACAGAGAGAAAAATACACTAATCTCTTAGCAACACTGCCCACACACAATCATGTGGTCCCTCACCCCCCACCCCCCTGCACTCTACCAGCCATTACAGCCGGTCACTCTCCCTCCCTCGGCCCATCCACCACCCCCCACCTACCCTAAACTCCAAACGAAACCAATTTGACTGGAAACACAACCCTCACCCATGGGATTGCAGCCAACCTGTCTGTAGTTTGCTGAAAACGGACCCGTGTTTACCTGGAAAGAAAAGCTCAGGTAAAGTCTCCATGAGAACTGCTCCCATGTCGCGAACCAGGTTGTCTTCTAATGATCTCTCGGGGAGACAGGATAGCCTAGTGGTTAGAACATTGCGCTCGCAATCTGACGACACCGGGTTCGATTCCCGTTCCATCAAGGGGGATATTTTCCCCTGGAGTTAACATCAGAGCAGACTCCACTCTCCCCAAAAGTCCGTCGGATGAGCCCCATGTGCGAACGCACGCAGAACATCTTGCAAACACGTTAAATCCTGTTCCGCTTTTCGTAAGAGTAGGCCATTGTGTGCGGGTGGGAACAGATGACGAATTTATAAAGCCGCATACACACGGGGACTGGATGTAAAAAAACACATAAGTGCTTATTCCACTATCCTCGATATAACAGAACAAAATAACTTTTAAAAAAATCTATCCTTTCGCTTTAAGACTGAAGATGTCTTTCTTTTAAAAAAAATAAAGTCATGCACAGGGTTGTTCATGCATAAATACCATCCATGCTATGAGATAAGAAGTTGGGTTTTTTTTACACAGTCAAGGACTTCTAACTTAGCCGAAAAAAGATCATTCAAGAAAACATGTTGTGAATATCGATGGGAGTAAGCTTCGAATATCGATTGTTGCACGTAAAGAACGAGTGATTACAGCACCTGTGTGCGTTGCAAAACTATGTCGAGTTTCTTCAACTCCCCCCCCCCCTCCATTCCTCCTCATACTCTGGGGACTTAGAAGGTCAAATACCTCTACACTCATTACAGTTTTCTTCACTCTCACCTTCACCTGTTCCGAAGTCTGGTCGACCGTTGGGGTACCACAGAAGATTTTCCAACCAGCTTCCTTCACTCTTTGTGGCTTTCAGCTTTCCCTAGTAATGTCGTTCCACTCAGGGGCAGTTCACTCTCTGATTTCCATCGTGTTCACTGTCTGCTTCATAGTCTACCTCCTTGTATGTTCCCTGTAAGAAAGTCTTGGCCAGTCCAGATGTTCGTGTGGTGTGTCTATAATTTTCACTTCTACGGCAATAAAATTATGCGATATTAATTCTTGTTTTCACTTCCTAGTTGGTTATTTGATCTCTGTATCAAGAAGTTTGCTAAAGCATCTCATTTCCTTGCCTGTATTCTTCTTTCAATGTCTGCTGTTATGGTCCACATTTTACATGCATAGAACAATTTGGACATGATTAGGGAACGCATCAGTCTGATCTTACAGCTGATGGTGCTGTTCTTGTCATTCCAGAAGATTTTCAGTTTGGCCATTGCAGCTCTGGTCTGAATAGATATGTAGGTAGTTAGAAATATAGATAGACAGACAGACAGACAGATGATAGATAGATAGACAGATATACAGATAGATAGATACAATATAATATGCACACATACATTGAGACAAAAAGAACAATCTTATATAAGTCTTATTATGTATCCATGTCAAATACTGTAATGGAATTTTAACATGCTGTTTATCAGAAGAACAAAAAACAGAGAAAGTATAAACAAAATTACAGATAATTACAAGCAACAAAAAGAAAAAGAAAGCCTAGTGATAGTAAGTAGCCTTTGACGTACAGGGGTAGTCATCAGCTGCTTTACCTGTACTCTCCACAGGTAAGCACGGAGAGGGTCCATTTTCATGCACGTTTAGGGGAGAGCTTACTGCTCACTACTGGCGGGGCTAGTGTTCTGTTTCCAGACAAATTAGTTTCCTTGTGATCTGCGAGGGGGTATGGGCGTCAGAAGCAAAAAAAGAAACAGGATGGATGTGATACAGGTTTAATATTGGGTAGTGTCAAAACATTCAGTCTGGTCAGGTAACATGCAAGTTTGCATCTTGCAAGTTTAGGTGACTTTTCTCTCTCTCTCTCTCTCTCTCTCTCTCTCTCTCTCTCTCTCTCTCTCTCTCTCTCTCTCTCTCTCTCTCTCTCTCTCTCTCTCTCTCTCTCTCTCTCTCTGGATTTAATATTGGTACCAACTTCATTCCCGTCCTAAGCCTTTTTGATGATACCATTAACTAATTTTCTGTACTTGAACACGCTCTTTACCTTCTTGCACTCACGTTGAAAGCCTTGTTTAATGAACTGGGGACGAGATAGCTTGGTGGTTAGAGTGATACATTCGTGATCTGCTGACCCGGGTTCGATTCTTGTTCAAGAGGATTTTTCCTCTGGAGTTAACGTCAGTGCCGACCCCACTCTCCCCAAAAGTACTTCGGGTGAGACTATACCGACGTCTCGAGTACGAACGCACGCACAACATCTTGCGCACACGTTAAAACATGTTCCGCTTTTCGGAAGAGTAAGTAATTGTGTGCAGGTGGGAAGGGATGACAAAATATACATAACTGCATACACAAGGGGACTGGATGAAAAAAGTACATGAGTGCATATTCTATTATTCTTGACATAAAGAATAAAGAATAAAGAACAGAGAACTGTCACTGAAGAGTAGACTAGTTTTGGTTCGTAGTTGAGGATATCATGAACATACTCAGCATGCTTACCGCATGAAAACGGATGAGCTCCACGGGGTTAGAGCTTGACCAAAACAATTAAGACTGACAGCCAGCTAGACACACAGCTAGCAAGTCAGACAGTTAGATAGCCAGTTAGACAGCCAGTCAGACAGTTAGACAGCCACACACATAGACAGCCAGTTAGCCAGCCAGCCAGTTAGACAGCCACACACATAGACAGCCAGTTAGCCAGCCAGTTAGACAGCCAGCCAGTTAGAGAGCCAGCCACTTAGCCAGTTAGACAGCCAGCTAGTTAGACCCCAACTCAGACAGCCAGCCAGTTAGACAGCCAGTCAGTTAGACAGCCGGCCAGTTAGACAGCCAGCTACTTAGACAACCAGCCACGTAGACAGCCAGCTACTTAGACAGACAGCCAGCCAGACAGCCAGCCAGTCACACAGACATCTAGCTTAGATAGCCAGGCAGCAAGACAGCCAACCAACCAGTCAGACAAACAGGCAAAAACAGACAAAACACACAGAATTTGATGCAGACATCATTGCTGGCTGCTAGGCGTCTTCATGTGATCGTGACAGCAGACTGCTGGGTGTGGCGGAAAGCAGACAGTTCCGCTCTCCTACGCTGAAACTGTGCGTCACTCTTCTCCTCCTCGTTTCATTGGATACGGCCGCTCTGGTTTCATCCAATCAGTGAGGACATAAAGTGGCGCTGCTTTAATCAGCAGTTTCAACAGCAAAGATGAGATTGGGGGGGTGGGGTGGTGGTGGTGGTGGGGGGTGGGGGGGGGGGGGGGGGGGATGTAGTCAAAGATGAGAGACTGAAATTACCCCCAAGATAAGAGGAAGAAGTAGAAGTAAGGAGAATTGGGTTAGACAAGGCTCCTGCATGAATGGATGAAACACACACATGTTTTGATTGTCATGATCATTTTCATTCCAGTCAATGTTGTCATTGTCGTCGTAGTTGACATTATATCATCATCGTCGTCGTCGTCGTCGTCATCATAATCATCATCATCGTCGTCGTCGTCATCGTCATCACCATTATCATCATCATCACCACCATCACCCTCGTCGTCGTCGTCGTCGTCGTCATCATCATCATCATCATCATCATCACGATCATCATCATCATCATTAACAACAACAACAACAACATCGATAGCAGCAGGCCGTAGCATCAAGGTAGTTGCAACGACGATGGCAGCAAAACGGCGACGACGACGACGACGACGGCGACGGCGACGACGACGATGATGATGATGATGATGATGATGATGATGAGATGATGATGATGATGATGATGATGATGATGATGGTGGTGGTGGTGGTGGTGGTGGTGGTGGTGGTGGTGGTGGTGAAATAGAAGAAAGAAGAAGAGTATGCTGCTGCTGCTACTGACGACGAGGACGAGTGTGATGACCATGACGATGATGACGACGACGACGACACAAACGATGATATCAACCAGTATTATCAATGAGAGTCAGCAAAAAACCCCAACTTGTACCCTGTAAATAACAGCGACATAACTATCTGCAGTACAGGAAGAGTGGGATGAACCAGAGGAAGGCAGACGACAATGTATCTCCTTGAGTTTCCGCACACCTCGTCAGCATTTACGTCATACATGCAGCAGACACTCCTGATAAGTGGTTTAAATGTATTCCTGGAATAAACAAAACCCTGATACTCTATCTGCGTGTCATGCCAAAGGTGGGACACAAGGATATCACTTATCTGAGCAGAAAAATGCCAGAGCTCAGGACCTGAGGCTGGAACCAGCCACAGGGTAATTTTCTGGGGTGATGTTTATGACGAAGCCTTGCGTCAGGTGGGTCTTCATTTAAAACTGCTCTCAAGAAGTGAAGGTGGTGGGACGAATAAGACGTTCACCTTCATAACAAAGTAAACCGTGAGGTTCTGGGTTTGATTCCCAACCTTACCGTTTTTTCCCCACCAGGTTGACTAGAAAAACGAACTGAATGTAAAAGTTCTTCGGATGAGAACTATCAACCCAAAGCACGCAGAAAATTTTGCGCATTCGTTAAAAATTCGTTCCGCCTTTTGTAAGAGTAGGCCATTTCGTGCTGATAGGAACGGATGACACCATTTCAAAAACGCATGCGCACATGTGTCGTTTTTTTTAAACACCATTCCCGAAGTCGAAATGCGACTACCTAAATGGTGGTGGTGGTTGTGGCGGGAGGGTGGGGGTGGGGTGTGTGTGTGTAGGGTTGGGGGGGGGGGGGGGGCAGGGTCGCATACGCAAAATATCACCATTGGTGAATCTCGGAGCGAAAAAAAGAAATAATCTGCATTAGGATTTCGTTTTAGAGAGCAAAGTTAACATTGTGGCTAGAACATTCAACTTGTAACTTTTATGTAAGTAAAGAGCATGGGTTCGAGTCTCTGCGAGATCTCTGTTATTTCATACATGCCGTTGGAAAACCTTTACAGAGAAATTGAAA
>CM054135.1:78712846-78750346 GCA_028751875.1 Rapana venosa
ACACACACACCACCCCCACAACCACACACACACACCAAAACAAAAAAAACACACACATCACAACCACCACACAACTCTCTCTCAAACCCAAAAACCACACACAAAAACACACAAAACACAACACCCCCTCCCAACACCCCCCACCACCACCCCCCACCCCCACCCCACCACCACCACCCCCACCACCACCCCCACCACTCTGCTGCCCCTGAGATATATGTGTGTTTTCCACTTAAAACGAGTTATTTGCTATTTTTTTTTTTTCAGTAAAGTAAAAAATAATGAAGCTAATGTGTAAAGTTGAAAAAATTTTCTTTGTCGATACTAATTTTTTTTATCCCCCCTCTCTCTCTTCTTTCTAAATTGTGTTGTTGTATTAAAAAATTATTCCCCCCACGCCTTCTCCCCCATTCTCTCTCTGTTTTTTTTTTTTAAAGAACATCGACTACACACCGCGCGTGCGCAGACACAAAATTTACACACTGCATGCGCACGCGCGCGTACGCGCCTCCTCGCCTTTTTTCTTGCGCTTCTTAAACCCCCCTTTCCCCTCCCCCCCCCACACAAAGACACAACGCCGACGCACGCACACACACACACCCCCACACACACCACCCACACACACACACCACACACACCACACACACAACCCACAACACAACATTACCCTCGATAAAAAAAAAAAAAAAAAACTCTTTTTCCTCTTCTTTTTCTCTCTCTCTCTCTCTCCTCCCTCTCTCTCCTCTCCCCTTCTCTCTCTCTCTCTCTCCCCCGCTTTCCTTAAGCAGAAAGTACTTTAGCCCACTGTCGTTTTGTTCATCCCCCTGATGTGTTTTGTGATGCTAACGGTTTCACCCCTGACATGTGGAAAAGTGTGTCATGATCTAGCAGTGAAAATGATGATTTTCGCCGAGGCGTTTCATCGTCTCAGCAGTGATAATGATTGACGTGTCGTGGGTGTTCACGGTCTCAGCTGTGACAAAAAATTGAGTGTCGCGACGTCTTTCATGTTTAAACGGCAGAAAAAATTTGGTGGTTTTTTGGGGTTTGTTGTTTTTCACTTGTACCCGTGTGTTAAAAAGATGTGTCCTGAGGTGTTTTCGTATCGCTTTGAGAAAACATTGTGTGTTTCCCCGTGTGCTGTGTGGAAAAAAATTGAGTGGGCTGAGGTGTTTCTTTTTGTGTCAGCTGTGTGACAATAATTGACGTGCACTAAAGCTTTTAAAGGTGTCAGCTGTGTGACAATAATTGACTGTCACGAAGCGTTTCAAGGTGGCAGTGTGTGACAATAATTTGAGTGTCACTGAAGGTTTTCCAAGGTGTAGCTGTGTGACAAAAATTGACGTGCCCTGAAGGGTTTCCAAGGTGTCAGCTGTGGCTAATTGCTTTTTACCGAGGTTTTTACGGTGCAGTCGTGAAAATTTCAACGTGTGACTGGGGCGTTTCATAGTTTCGTACGTGGCAATTTTGACGTGTCGCGGGTTTTTTCATGTTTCGACGGGCAATATTTGCGTGTCGCTGAGGTTGTTCCCTTTTTGGGGCTGTCTGCGTTCGATGGCGTTGTTGGCTTTGTGGCAAAAAAAAAAAATGTAAAATGTGCATTGGTAGGATGGAGGTATTGTCTGTCTTGTCTGCTTGTCTTGTGTTTTTTTGAAATTTCGCTTTTGTTGCTTTCCCTTTGTTTGGTTATATTTTTTATTGTTTAGTTTGCATCGTGTTGCGTTTTTTGTTGTGTTGTTTGTCTTTGGGTTTTATTGTGTTTTTGTATTGTGTGAATCTTTGTGTTTGTTTTATTGTACTGTAATAAAGGTTTTTTTTTTTTATGTTCTCCCTTTAAAATCTTAGTTTATGCCGTATTTCGAATTGAAGCCCCTGTGAGTGTTTTGTGTGTGGTGTGTGTGTGTTTGTTTGTTGGTGGTGCGTGCCTGCGTGCGTTCGTGCGTTTTTTGTGTGTGAGGTGTTTATGTGTGCATCGTGCGTGCGGCCCGTGTTTTTTGTTGTCGTTTCTCTTGTTTTTGTTTGTTTTTTGTTGTTGACTTTTATTTGGTGGGGGGGGGGGGGGGGGGGGGGGGGGGGGAGGGGTCGGGGTATTTTCATGTAAGGCGATAAAACAGTAGGATGCAGACGTCCTTAGATGGACTTAAAACCCAGGCCCGTGTGCGAAAACATGTAGAAGAACATCTTGCGCAACGTTAAAATCCTGTTCGTTTTCGAAAGGTTGGCATTGTGTGCCCGGGGGGGAACAGATGAGAAAATTTTACAAAATGTCACAGGGGGGGGGGGGGGGGGGGGGGCTGGATGTAAAAAAGCACCGGTGCTTATTCCATTTTCCTCGATATAAAAAAAAAAGCATTGAGCGCTTTGATTTTTTCTTTTCAGATTCAGGCTTTATAAATTCCATCCTTGTTTTATTATTATTAGTAGTTGTTTTAATATTATTATTTTATTATATTATTTTATATCATTATTATTGTTATTATTTTATTTTATTATATTATTATTTTATTATTATTATAGGTGAAGACTTCAGAGAACTCGAATCATGTCCCCGGTGACATATCAACAGATCAGAAACAATCCAATAGGGTTGCGCCCGTTAATGGTCCTTAAGGCCCGTGTTAGTGCCAGTAGGTGAATCTCCCCTTTCCCGCCCGTAGGGAATTTTCTGGTGTAAAACCCGCTTCATTAAAATCAGGACAAGAGGAAAAAACTGGAACCCAGAAAAACGGACAAAGGATGGGGGCGGTTAGGACTTGACGATCTTGCTTTTTTTGTCTTTCTAGGGTTCGGCTGTACCGCAAAACCCTTCTTAAAAAAAAGGGGGAATTAAATTTTTTTTGCGATTGAAAGTACTCCCCAAACTGTTTTGGGGTTGTAAAAATGTGTTGGGTTTTTTTTTGGGTTTTTTTTGCTTTTAAATTAAGTTTTAGGGCTGTAGGGCAGTAGTGCAGGCTTTAAAAACTGTTTTAGCCCGATTTTTTTTTGTTTTTTCTCTGTTTTCTTCTCCACCTTCCCTTCCCCTCATTTTCTTCATTGGATGACGGTTGAAAGTTTTTGTAAGAAAGAGGAAAAGAACAAGAACAGTAAGAAAAAAAGAAAGGAAAGAAGACAGAAAGAAATTTAAAAAAAAAACCCGAAAGACAGAAGAGAAAAGGAAAGAAAGAAAGAAATAAAAGAAAAGAAAAAAAGAAAGAAAAAAAAAGAAAGAACAAGAAAAGAAAGAAAGAAAAGAATGAAAGAAAGGAAAAAAGAAAAGAAAAGAAAAGAAAGAAAGGAAGAGAGGGAAAAGAAAGAAAGAAGAAAGAAAGAAAATAACAAGAAAAGAAAGAAAGGAATAAAGAAAGAAAGAAAGAAAGAAAGAAAGAACGACAGGAAGGAAGAAAGAAACACACAAAGAAACAAAAAAACAAAGAAACGAATACAATTCCCATAAAAGCATAAAAAAGACCATTAAAATCGTCTGTTTTTCCCTATTCACAAATATCTAGCTAGTCTCTTCTTCTAAAAAGTTCAAGCAAAAATAGAGCTAATTCTTATGATCAAAGACATGGTGTTGTCAACCAATCTGCCTCTCTCTCTCTCGTTCTCTCTCTCTCTCTCTCTCTCTCTCTCTCTCTCTCTCCTCTCTCTTCTCTCTCCTCTCTCTCTCGGTGTGTGTGGGGTGTGTGTGTGTTGTGTGTGTGTGTGTGTGTGTGTGTTGTTTGTGTCTGTGCGTGTCTGTCTTGCTAAGGGAGCCTATTTTTAAAACAAACAAACCCACATCATGTCACAACACCAGATGCGTGCGTTCGTGCGTGTGTGCGAGTGTGAGGAAAAAGGTCTGTCTTCTGTATGTCTGTCTGTGTGTGTGTCTCTCTATCTGTCTCTCTCTCTCCCTGTCTCTCTCTCTACCCCCCTCTCTCACCTATTCTTCTCTCTCACTCTATCTCTCCCATCTATCTCTCCCTCTCTTTCTCTCTCTCCCTGTCTCTCTCTCTCTCCCCTCTCTCTCCCCCCCTCTCTCTCTCCCTCTCCCCATCTCTCTCTCTTTCTCCTCTCTCTCTTTTTCTCTTTCTCTTCCCTTCCCCCCTCCATCTCTCTCTCAGTTACCCAATTCAGTCAGCACAGATTCCACTACTGACACTGACACCGTGGTAATGGGCGCTAAGACAGACGGTCATTGTCAAGCTGATCCTACCCGGGATATCTCTTCTGGAGATGATGGTGTCAGCCATGACAGTAACTGACGGTGTTTTTTTCTGAGGTTTTTGACCTCCATCGGCGTCTGTAACGTAGCAGATCACCTCGTTGATCCTCCTCCGTGGGGATGGATGCCAGGGGCCTGTCAGAATAAACAGCATCCCCACATTCTGGAAAGTCTGTGTGATAAATTTCCTAATTTTCTATCACTCTCTTTGTTTCTGTCTTATTCCTTTCCTTCGCGTCACCTCCTTCTTGTCTATTTTTTGCCTTCTTGGTCAATTCTCCTGCTTTAAATTTTTAAAAAAAAAATTCCAGAAGGACTTAAAAGATAACAATTCTCTCCCATGCCGAAATAGAACGCGCTGGGCCTGACTTGTCAGGCGCTTAAAGGCAGCGCAACACGTTTTTGCTCATATAACTATAACATAACACTAGTTGCTGTCTGAGCGCTCGACGACGAAGAAGAAGCAGAACATTGTTTTATTCTTACTATATTATACCTATTGCCTTCCCTAGGGGGCTCAGGATAACCTAGTGGTCAGAGCGTGGAGCTTTCAATCTGGTGATACTGGTTTGAACCGCTACCGAGATATCCGTACATGGGGACGGTTTTTTTTCCTGCAGTTAACATCCGTTCGAAGAGACACGTAGACAGCACAGCTCGAGGCAAAGAGAATGAGAAGAAAGGCTGCAGCCCAGACAGACAGTACAGACCAGCATTGACAGACTTCATCTGTGCCTTCTGCCACAGGCACTGTTTGTCATTCCCAGTGTCGGTCGGACTGGCCAGCCACAACCGACGTTGTACCAGAAAAAAACACCTAGAGCGCAACTCCACAGTCTTCCGAGACTAAAGGATGCCTACCAGCATCAACATTGACTCCACTGCCCCGAAAATCCCTCGGATGAAATTACATACGAGGTCTTGTGTACGAACACTCGCAGGTCATCTTACGGTACACGTTAAAACTCGTTCCACTTTTTCGAAGAGTGGGTCAATTCGTGCCGGTCGGATTGATGACATGACAACTCTTGCGTGCTTAGACTCCATCCCTGAAGTCGGATTGTGGCTACATTAATGATGGATAAACGGTCGCATACGCACCATTTCCAGATTTTTTCCCCCGCTTTCTAGGCAAGTGCCTTATCTGTGCATCGCCGATCCCGAATGATTTCAGACAAGATGCCCCCGAGCGAGTTCGCATGCAGACCAACCTGTACAGATGTTAGAACCTCGTTCAAAGGACGCTAAAGCCGCGTGGTTCAGACCGTTTGACTCTACTGCCGATGGGTCTGTGAAGTCGTGGGTTCGGATCTCGGTGGCTTCTGGTGAATAAAAGGGTAGGGATGTTTACTACCTCGCAAGTCAACTTCACGTGCAGACCTGCCAGTGCCATAATTCCCTTCCTGGATATACACACGCAGAAGATACAATACGCACTTTAAATATCCCGTAATTATTGACAGCATTCGTTGGGTTCATCATCATCAGTCCCGTGACCTTGGCGGTCGTGGAGGAGACACGAAAGACGATGCCGTGGTAAGCCTCCTCCATCCATCTCGGTCCTCGGCTCTGCGCAGTAGTGCCGAGTCATTCATCCTGGTCCATTCTCTGATGTTGTCCATCCATGACTTGTTCTGTCTTCCCCTCTTTCTGCCACCTTCGAGTGTTCCCTGCAGTACTGTTTTTGGCAGAGTGTTGTGGCGGGTGACGTGGCCGAACCATGTCAGCTTTTTCTTCTTGACGATGGTGAGAAGGGGTTCCTGTGGACATGCCAGCCGTGTTATTTGGCTCTTGACAAATTCATTGGTCTTTCGTTCTCTCCAGGATATGCCCATCAGTTTTCTATGGCATTTTGTTTCAAAAGACTGGATTCGGTGGGTTACGGAAACACAAACATACCCGGCATACATCCCCGAAGTCGGAATACAGCTACCTCCTTCATCGTGGGCACAAACGGTCGCATAATCACAATCTTAGCATCGGTTAATCTCCGAGCTCTAGCCGAGGAACGGGAAAAAAGACCTTCATCTGCCTTATGAAGAAGGTTGAGCCAGCTACGGCCCGTGGAATAGATACCATGACATGCCCAGCATGCAGTCTTGCATATGGACAAAATGTTGGCTCCGCCAAGTTCTGATTGCCCACCACACACTGTTTGGACATCAGTTTCCTGTGCGGCGTCAAGTTGTGTAGTTACTGTGTGTGGTTGATATGATTGATTGTGTGTGTGTGTATGGTGTGTGTGTGTGTGTGTGTGTGCGTGTGTGTGTGTGTGTGTGTGTGTGTGTGCGTGCGTGTGTGTGTGTGAGAGAGAGAGAGAGTGTGTGTGTGTGTGTGTGTGTGTGTGTGTGTGTGAGTGTGGTGGAGTGGGATGGAGTGGAGTGGATGTGTGTGCGTGTGGTGTGTCGTGGTGTGTGTGTGTCGTGTGTGTGTTTGTGTGTGTGTTTGTTTGTGTGTGTTTTGCGTGCGAGCGTGCGCGTGCGCATGTGTGAGTGTGTGTGCGTGTGTGTGTGTGTGTGCGTGTTGTTCAAGTTGAGATGCACGCAAACAATTGGTTGTAGATTTTCAAAACAGGCCACACACAATGAAGGAAAACAAAACCAAAACCGAAGTGAAGGAAATAAGGGAGGGAACTGAAAAAAATGGACAATTGTTGATGTGAAGTTTTTGTCAACACAAATCTAGGTTCTCAGTGGTAGCCGAATTCTAAAGTCCAAAACCTTCTTTTTTTCATTTTTTTTTTCAAAAGGTTATCCCCTTTCTTTCTTTATAAAAGCCTAAATGCCCAATTGACTGACATAAAAAGTTATAAAGCATTACTAAAATATGTTCTAAATCTCTTTCATTCTGGGAATTATCTTCTTAATGACGATAATGATACTGACCATCTTTGTTTTGCCCTCTCGTTAAGGCAGAACAGTGGTTACAACCATGGAATTACAGTAATAAAAATGTGGTAAAAACACAGAAATGTGCATAATAGGATTGTAGTAATAAGGATAAAAAAAAGTAAAAGGATAAGACATTTTAAAAGTTGTCACAATACCACTGAACACAAAACCATGAACAATGTCGACCACAGTTCATACCTTTGTTTCTTGTCATGAATCATTTTATATTTTCTCCTCCCTTGTCTTTTACCAGTGCTTACATTTGTAAAACGTCTTCCACACAAAGGCGGCTTTACGACGACAATTTCATCATTGTTTTTATTGACTTGCCATTTTGTTTTTCATCCCATTTTTTGCAATAGTTCTATTTGGGGGCAAAAATTGAAAGTTGAATATTTCTTGTGTTCAAGAACAAAGGAAGTCTATAGGTTTGTTCAAGCATTTTCATTTTTGTACTGTCATTCAGAATTTTTCTCCTTTTTATTGTTTTTTGTGTGTGCTGACAATGTTACATCTTTAGACTTTCTCTGCGATTTTTGAGGCCCATCAGACACACACACACACACACACACACACACACACACACACACACACACACACACACACACAACACACACACCACAACACACACACACACACACACACACAAACACCCCACCCCACACAGACACACATACACACACACGCACGCACGCATACACACACGCACGCACGCACAAACACACGCATACACACACACACACACACACACTTTTATCTTCTTTTCGGCTGACCTGATTAGCTGCTTTAAAATAAAACCAACTTCTTTCTTATACGGAGGGCTTTTGTTTAGTGTTGGGTTTTTCAGATTGAAAAATGTTTGAATTTTATATCGTCTCTTGAACACCAGAGCGTAAACATCCACTGCCTCCCAAACAAATAAATCAAACAGATAGACAAATAGATAAAGAAAAGATGAAGTCATACTCCGAGGACAAGTCACTGGATTGTGTTGTGAATTTGCTGTAATTGTCAATGCTATTGTTTGTTTGATTTTTTTTACTGCAAAATGCAGAGGTGGTGTAAGTCAGAAGCCACACAGATATGATGTAAACAAGCTGTTACTGCATGACCACAATAAAGAGACATTTTTGCACACATATTTGCTAATAGTGATGTGGTAGCTCAGTGGTCAGAGCATTCGCTTTCTCCAGCCCATGTTAAACAGCGTCGAGCGTGGTTACCAATTGAATGGGTGATGTTAGTGCGCCTTGCTTCGGTACAGTTCCCCTAGTTCCCCCAGCTGTAAATGGGTACCTGCCTCTTTAGGGTCAAGGAAGGTAAAGCAGCGAGGGAGAGGAGATGGGTGCCGCCCTCAACATGCTGGCCCCTAGAGATGCGAGGTCTCTGACGCCTCGCTCCCCTACGACCTCGTGGGTTATGGGGCACCTTTACCTTTTTATTCTCATTTTAAATTCTGAAACAGATAATGCAAAAGACACCACAGAGTTGTATTAATTTTAACATTCATCTATATCATTATCACAACCTGATATTGTTTTGCAGCAATTTCAAACAGATAACTTCATGAAAAAGACGCAATACGATTTTAGTTAAATCTGAATCTCACAACCCGATATCGTACTGCAGGTTTTTCTTAAGCAGAGTACTTCATAAAAAAGACACCATACGATTAGTTAACATTCATCTCACAACCTAACATGGAATGTAGAATTGTGAGGTTCACCAATGGTGAGATTTTTACGTATGCGACCGTCCACCCCCCACCCCTCCCTCCCCACCTTATAGGTAGCCACATTCCGACTTCAGGGACGGTGTCTAAACACGACACATGTGAGCATACGTCATCTGTTCCCACTTCCACACAATGGCCTACTCTTCCAAAGCGGAACGGGTATTTAACGTGTGCGCAACACTTTCTGCGTGCGTTCGCACACGGGACCTCGGTTTATATTCTCATCCGAAAGACTTTGACTTCCAGTTCGATTTTCTCATCAAACTAGTAAGAAAGGGCAAGGCCTGGAATGGAACCCAGAACTTCACAGTTTTCTTGTTTGGCAGGTGAACGTTTTAACCATCCTGCCACCTTCCTTCTTTTACTTTCTATAGTTATGTAAAATCCGTTGTTTTGAGCAAGGATTAAGATACAATGCAGCCAGATACAATGCAGCTATGTAGACAAACTTTGGCTCAGTGAAAGTAGTTAGGCTTCCTTGCAAAGTTCTGATCCCTAGTTTAGACATACAGCAAACCACTTCCTGTTTGGAGTCCATCAAAACGTGCGATACACAACACAACCATTTAGCGTTGTCTGCAAGTTTTGTGTGACAGACAAGAGGATGTAAAGAACAGTCATGACATCTTGACATAATGCAAAGGTAAGACGTAAACAAAACCTATCCTATCATTGTTGAAAGGAAGCATACAGTGGCTTGAAAAGCGTAGACTTAAAATGGATATATACATACAACACACATCCTTCATTGTGACGTAGGCTGTAAGTTATAGAGTGTTGATAAAAAAAAAACTACGTCAAAATCATAACAGTTGCCCAGTCAAAGATGTATTATGAGCAAACATCAGACAAGGAATAAAAACGGGTTTTCCAGCCAATGACCATGTAACTTAGTTGCAAGCTACCGTTCAAGAAGCACTTTCTGAAAATGTTATATAGAACAAACATATAACCAACATTGCCTGTGTTAACTTTGCAAGAGGGTTTGTTTTTATTTCTAGGAAATTATCGTGGCCTATTAAAAAAATATTCAATGTTCTTTTCCTTCTTCGTCGAACGCTCAGACAGCAACTCCCGAGGCCCAGAGAGATGCCGCAGTGCGCTGAAGGCCCTCCAGGGGTCCAAAGAGCTTGCCCCTCATCGGCAGGTCAGTAGGCCAGATATCGGCCCTCAGGTTTTGGTGTGTTGGACAGGTCTGGAGGAAGTGGTCTACTTTCATGGGAGAAGTGCCGCGAGGGCACATCGCAGAATCACCACTGTGGAAACTTGGTGAACATGTGATGTCTGAGACTGCAGTGACCAGTCCTCAGCCTCACAGTGGTCACTTGGTCTTCTCTGGGCAGGAGGCAGTAGTCATCCTAACTGTTGAAAAATCAAATCTCGTCGAATTAGAGGAAAGCTTACACACACACACAACACACACACACACACACAACACACCACACACACACACACACACACACACACACACACACACACACCACACACACACACACACATACACACACACACACACATACACACACACAACATACACACACAACACAAACTCACACACACACACACACACACACACACACACACACACACACACACCACACACACACACACACACACACACACACACACACATATTATATATATATATTATATATATATATATATATATATATATATAATATTATATATATATATATATATATATATATATTATACTAGAAGTATATAAAGGTTAGAGGTGTCCCATAACCTATGTGGTCGTAGGGGAGCGAGGCATCAGAGACCTCAGCTTCTCTAGGTGCCAGCATATTGAAGGCGACGCCCATCTCCTCTCCCTAGCTGCTTTACCTTCCCTGATCCTAAAGAGGCAGGTACCCATTTACAGCTGGGTGAACTGGGGGACTGTATTGAAGCCAAGACGAGCAAACGGTCACCCATTCACTTGGTAACCTCGCTCGATACTGCTTAACCTTAGCTTGGGGAAAGCGAGTGCTCTGACCACTGAGCTATATACAGAGAAGAAAAAGTGAGGATAAAGTCTAGACATGTACTGTACGATATAATGAGCAGTACACATGTTTCTAGAAGGCATAGTTTGTAGCTTTATCTTCTTCTTTCTCTTTATTGAAACATGTGTGGGAAAGAGTTTAGGAAAAGATTAGTGTTATCATTCTACTTTCGATCTGAAACACATTATGTGTATCATACTTGGCTGAATATGATACTATAATATATAAAGGCGAACAAAAGTAGCTAGTCAACAGAAGCAACAGAACAGTTTACATTTGGCTGATGATAGAGTATAAGGAAAGTACTACTACTACTACTACTACTACTACTACTACTACTACTACTACTACTACTACTACTACTACTACTACTACTGCTGCTGCTGCTGCTGCTGCTGCTGCTGCTGCTGCTGCTGCTGCTGCTACTATGCTAAGCAAGATAACAGTTTACATTTGGCTGATGATAGAGTATAAGGAAATACTACTTTCTACTACTACTACTACTACTACTACTACTCTACTACTACTACTACTACTACTGCTATACTACTATACTGCTGCTGCTGCTTGGCTGCTGCTGCTGCTGCTCTGCTGCTGCTGCTGCTGCTGCTACTGCTGCTGTACTACTGTACTGCTACTACGCTATAATAAATGAAATTTATAAAGCTCTATATGTTGTGAAAAATTCAAAGCGCTTGCATATAACCCATTCTTACACATACAACCAATAACAATTAGCAGTTTTAAACAAATTCAAATGTACAAATCACCCGCGCCCGCGCCCCCGACCCCCCCCCCCCCCCCCCACCCCCCACACACACCACAACCTCCAACCCCACCCTCCCCAACACACACACACACACACTGGGCACACACACAACACCCTTCCAACACACACACAACACAACCTCCCCCCCCACCCACACAACACCTCCCCCCCCCAGCTCCCACCACTCCCCCCCCCCTCCCCCACACACACGCACACACATTCAAATACGGACTGTAATGACCAGATCGTGACTCCTCTAAACCGCCGTGTCTGGACACACACCAGGTGTCCCTAAGCCGACGTTGCCCTCTCTACCAGACTTACGACACAGCAGTCCTGTTAATGTTGCAAAGACAAGAAAGGCAAACAACAGAACAGAAACGAAAAGAAAAAAAAGCAATAATAGACACTACATCTTCAGGTTTTTTCCGTTCGCTAAAAAAAAAAACCCAACCCCAACCCCTCTGTATGCAAACTGTAGGCTATTACTATTCAGACAAAAACTTATGAATGGGAGATTCTGCCTGTCTTAAATCACTGATTTTGTTTGTTTGTTTCTTTTATTTCTTTGCAGAAAGAAATAACTAAAGAAAAGAGGAAAGAAAGAAGAAAGACAGAAAGAACACCAGAAAGAAAGCAGAAACAAGGAAGAAAGAATAAAACCACACAGAGAGAAAGACAGAGACAGCGGCAGAGACAGAGACAATGACAGAGTCAGAGAGAGGCAGAGAGAGGCACAGAGACAGACACACAGAGACAGAGACAGGGAGAGAACAATAACCACTAAAAAAAAGGTTTAAAGTAATAAATCTGTACAGCTCATTTGGCATGTAGAACGATACAAAAAGGAAACTAAAGCACCACAAAGAGTTCCACATAGAAGCCACATCAAAGAGAGTCGCTTTTATTTATTTAAAAAAACACAAACATTCAGCGGCTATCACTGACGCAGCAATGTGTCATTTCACGTAGATGCAAACAAGACTATGCAATGGTATGCTATACTATGCTATTCTATTCTACGCTACACCATTCCATACCCTGCAATTCCATTCCATAATATGCCATACTATACCATACTATACTATGCCATACCATGCTATGCTATGTTATGATATGCCACGCTACACCATACCATACCATGCCATACCATACCAAGCCATACCATACCATACCATACCACGCCATACCATACCATATCATGCCACGCCATACCATACCATATCATGCCATGCCATACCATAATACCACCATACCATACCATACCATACTATACCATACCATACCATATCATTCTATACCATGCCACACCATACTATACCATACCATGCCATACCATACTATACCATACTATAGCATAACACACCATACCTTACCATACCATACCATGCCATACCATACAATACCATACTATCCCATACCATACCATACCATACCATACCATACTATACTTTAACACACAATATCATACCATACCATGCCATGCCATACCATGCCATAACACATCATACCATACTATACCATGCTATGCCATACCATAGCATACTATACCCTTCCTTGCCATGCCATGCCATGCCATGCTATGCCATACCATGCAATGCCATGCCATGCCATGCCATGCCATGCCATGCCATGCCATGCCATGCCATGCCATACCATACCATACCATACCATAACTGTATCATACCATACCATCCCATACCATAGCATACCATACCGTACCCTTCCTTGCCATGCCATGCCATGCCATGCCATGTAATGCCATGCTATGCTATGCTGTGCCATTTCACGATATACTATGCTCTGCTCTGCTCTACTCTACTCTATTCTGCTCTACTCTACTCTACTCTACGCTATTCTGCTCTACTCTACTTTTTATTTCTCTTACTTACTCTACTCTTCTTACTCTACTCTACTCTTTCTCTCTACTCATCTCTACTCTGCTCTTTTCAAATCTACTTACTCTGCTCTACTCTCTCTACCTTTCTCTACTCTACCCCTACTCTTCTCTACTCTACTCTACTTTGCCTACTCTTTCTCTTCTTTCTCTACTCTACTCCACTCTACTCTACTCTACTCTACTCTACTCTGCTCTGCTCTACTCTACTCTACTCTGCTCTACTCTTCTCTACTCTACTCTACTCTACTCTACTCTACTCTTTGATTTGTTTGTTTTACAAGATTCAGCGCTATTATAAACTCAATATATCATTATTATTATCATTATTATTGTTATTATTATAACTATTATTATTATTATTATTATTATTTATTTTTATTTTATTATTATTACTCGACTCTACATACTCTACTTCTTTTACTACTACACTACACTTTTACTACACTACACTACACTACACTACATACTTACTCTAATCTAATGTACTCTACTCTACACTACTCTCTCTACACTAATCTACGCTACACGACTGTACTCTATTCTACTCTACTCTACTCTACTCCACTCTACTCTACACAACTCTATTCTACTCTACACAACTCTGCTCAACTCTACTCTACTCTACGCTACTCTGCTCGACTCTACTCTACACAACTCTTCTCTGCTCTGCTCTTTTCTTCTCTACTCTGCTCTACTCTACTCTACTCTACTCTAATCTACTCTACTCTGCTCTGCTCTGCTCTTTTCTTCTCTTCTCTGCTCTACTCTGCTCTGCTCTGCTCTCCTCTACTCTACTAGTGCTGATATGACTTCTACAACTTGAAAACAAAGAGAAAGCAGCTAGAGCACAATAACACAGAACATAGAAAAGAAAAGCGTTCAAGCCAAGTCTGGTCTTACAATCTGCCTTGGTAAAACATAACTACGTCAAAACAGACACATAGAAATACATAATGCATGGTAAAAAAAAAAGAACAAAACGAAGCATACAATACTTAATAAGATCACACACAGATAAAAGATATTAAGTAGCCAGTGACAGTGGAGGGAGAGCAACAAAGAGAGAGAGAGAGAGAGAGAGAGGAGAGAGAGAGAGAGGAGAGGAAGAGAGAGATGAGAGAGGAGAGAGAGAGAGAGCATGTGCGTGCGTGTGTGGTGCGTGTGTGTGTGTGAGTGAGAGAGAGAGAGAGAGAGAGAGAGATAGAGAGAAGAGAGAGAGAGAGAGAGGAGAGGAGAGAGAGAGAGAGAAGACAGAATAGAGTCAGAGACAGAGAGAGCAAGAGAGAGACAGAGACAGACTGACAGACAGGAAAAGAAAGAAAGAAAAAAAAGTAATTGATTTAATTAATTATTCTATTTATTTACTCTTTTATTTCGAGGATAATGGAATAAGCACTCATGTGATTTTTTACATCCAGTCCCCGTGTGTATGCGATTTTTGTACATTTTGTCATTTGTTCCAACCGGCACATAATGGCCTACTCTTTCGAAAAGCGGAACATGATTTAACGTGTGCGCAAGATGTTCTGCGTGTGTTCGCACACGGGGCCTCGGTTTATAGTCTCAGAGAGAGAGAGAGAGTGAGGAGAGATGAGATGAGAGAGAGAGAGAGATGAGAGAGAGAAGAGGGAGAGGGACAGATTAAACAGACAGACAAAGACAGACAAAGACGACACAGACAGATAGACAGACAGACAGACGAATGAGACAGAGAAAGAGGCAGAGAGAGGAGACAGAGACAGAGAGAGAGATGAGAGAGAGACAGAGAGAGAGAGAAGCTGGATACTGAATAATAAATACAGTCATTAGCCTTCACAGCCATAAAGAATGCTATACACAAAAGCAATGAAGAAAGAAACTAAAAAAATCCACCAAAGGTTGTTGATCTCATCATTAGATGTTACCCATCATATAACACAGATCAGGTGGGTTTCCTTGTTTTCTTCCCAACAAAATGGAATCATAATAAAACAGCAAAAAAAAAAAAGAGAGACAAAAGTGGACTCATAAAATATAATCATCCAATTATCAATTATCTAGAGAATAACTATTTCGTAAAAACAGGAAAGCTGTTAGTGTTTTTAGGGGAATAGTTTGGTTATTATTATTATGCGCGCGCGTGCACGCGCACACACACATACACACATACATACCCCATCCCCCCACAACACACACACGCACGCGCGTACACATACACACACACACATACTGAAATATATTGTTTAAAAAGGGAACAGGAGAGGAGAGAGAGGAGAGGAGAGAAGGAAGAAGAGAGACAAGGAAGACAGACTGGACGGAGAGAGAAGGGCAGACAGAAGGAAACTGAGAGAGAGGGGAGAGAGAGGAGAGAGGAGAGAGAGAGAGGGGAGGAGAGAGGTAGGGGAAGAGAGAGAGAGAGAGAAAGGATGAGAGGAAGGTAAGAGGAGAAGGGAGAGAGGAGAACGAGAGAAGCAGAGAGAGAAAACAGAAGAGGGGACAGGGGACAGAGGAAACAGAGAAGAAGAAGAGAGAGAAGACAGAAATAACAGAGACAGAAAGAAAAGGGAAAGCAACCATTTTTAACGAGGAAACAAAATAAAAAAACACAAGGAAAAATTTTTCCCATTCCCTTTTTATTTGGAAAGGAATATAACACACCTGGTTTTTATCCATCCGTTTTTGGGGGGAGGGTTGGCATTGTGTTAAAGTTTTCTCTTCCAAACACCCGGGCCGAAAATCCGATACATTTTCTAACACGGAGAGAAAGAGAGAAAAAGGGAAGAGAAAAAGGGAGAGATCAGAAACATTCTTAACCAGAATGAGGACGAGGAAAGAGAAAGAGAAGAGAGGAGAGATGAAAGAGAGGAGGGGAGAAGAGAAGGTAACGGAAGAGGAGAGAGAGAGGAGAGAAAGAGAAAGAGAGAAAGAGAGAGAGACAAAAGACAGAGAATGAGAAAAGACAGAGAATAGAGAGACACGAGAGACACAAGAGACAGGGGAGGGGAGAGACAGCGAAAGAGAGAGAGAGGAGAGAGGAATTTGAAGAGAGAGAGAGAGGAGAAAAGAGAGAGAGGGTGAGAGAGAGAGGGAGAGAGAGGGGAGAGAGAGAGAGAAGTGCATTAGATCGACTCTGTAAGTCATGTACAAGTTATATCTCTGTATCTGGCCCTGACACTATCCAGCTATAGCTTAAGGTGACAGAGCCTTTTGCCAGTGATAGCCTTGAATTCCCCTTTTCACACAGAGACACAGGCAAACAATTGCTTTTCTGGCCACTGGAAAACTGTCTCTGTGCAGACTGTGTGTCATTTGTTACCGGGAAAACATGTTATATTGCATGCTTACAGCCACTGCCTCACAGGCTCTTCAGAAAAAAGGAAAAAGTGTACAGAAGAAGAAGGAGAAGAAAAGTTGCGAAGAAGATTTCCAAAAGAAGAGAGAAGAGGAACACGCACGTACACGCGCGTGCGCGCGCAAACACACCCTATCTATAACAAACATACACAAACCCATCTATCTATCTATCTATCTATCTATCTATCTATCTATCTATCTATCTATCTATCTATCTATCTATCTATCTATCTATCTATCTATCTATCTGTCTGTTATTGTCTGTCTTCTCTCTTACTATGTATCTATTATCTATTATCTATTATCTATCTATCTATCTATCTATCTATCTATTTATCTATTATTTATATATCTTATTTTATCTTATCATCTTCTATATATTATATCATCCATCTATCTATCATCCATCTATCTATCATCTATCTATCTATCTATCTATCTATCTATCTATATATATCCAGCACAGGCAAGCTTAATCAAAACTGTAATGTGAGGCAAATAAACACAATAGAAGTGTTTAAGAAGGTATGTCTTCAGACTGCCCTTGAAGGAAAACAAGAGAAGAAAAATGACGGAGATCCTGAGGCAAAGTGTTCCAAATAGAAGGGGCTGAATATGAAAAGGCACTCTGGCCAAAAAAATCAAAGAAACGTATGTGTTTATTCAAGGTATTACAAACAGACGTGAATCAGAGACTGATGGAAGTTTTCGTTTAGGTACATATGGTTAAACCCTCTCAGTGATAATTATACTGCTGAGAAATACACCTATGACAGAGAGAAAGCTAAGAGTTGCTATTTTGTACTAGATACGTGCAGAAGAAGGTGACCAGTGGAGTGAGGACAGAAGTGAGTGCTGTGATATCTTTTTAACTCTATCAAGTAATCTAGCTGCAGCGTTTGGAACTCTCTGAAGTTGTTTTGGGAAATGTTGTGGACAGCCAGTGAGAAGTGAGTTACAATGATAGAGTCCAGACGTGACAAGGGAACAAACCAGTGTTTGCGCTGCTGAAAGAAAAATAACGAATGCAGGAAAAACCATAATATTAGTTAAAAACATGCAGTTTTTTTTGCAGAAAGTGTTGACTTTCTGCTGCCTTGAAAGACTGGAATCTAGAACCACACCAAGATTTCTTACGAGTGGACCAAATTTTTAAACCCGCTTCTCCTATATGGAGGGGGAGAAAAAAGGAACAACACAGTTGTACCTGAAGAATAAACAAAACAGATAAGAATGACGTAGAATAACTAAACAAAATAAGAAACAATCTAATCAACCATTTCAATCATTCTTTTATCAATGTAAAATAAACAATACTCATTTAAAAGAACGAAGCTGAATTCTCTAAAGAAAGAAACACATCATAGCAAGATGAAAATAATTTCCTACATCCACACACTGCCAGCGCAGCCATAACCTCTTGCCTCTTTCTCTAGCTATCTAGCATCCCATGCACATGAGCATAGCAGCACACTCCTGCCTCTGACTGCAAACAGCCTGACCTTTGGACTATGGCACTACATCAGTGTCAAATACTCAAGTTCTAGATATAATGAATTCTCTTCTGAAATGAAAGAAAACCCAGTCGGTCTGTAGGCGTTCGACGGAAAAAAGGCAGACAGAGGACAAGGGGAGCAAGAGGACAAGAGAGAAAGGAAGAATTGTGAAGAAAAAAAATGTGAAAAAGAAGAATTGCGAAGAAAACAAATCGCTGAGAGGATAAAGAATGCGAAGAAGAAGAGAAGGAGGAGAAAGATGAGCAAAAGATGAAGAAGAAGAATAGCAGCAGCAGCAGCAGCAACAGCGCAGTAGCAGCAGCAGCAACAACAACAATAGCAGCAGTAACAACAACAACGCCACAGCAACAAATAAACGGCATCAAAAGTAGCAACAAACAAACTATCACTACTACTGCTTGTATTATACACTGCTGCAGCTGAAGCCTTATTACTACTACTTATACTACTAATCTACTCTACTACTACTACTTACTACTCTATACTCTACTCTACTACTACTTCTTACTATACTACTATACTACTACTACAACGACTACAACGAATACAATGACTACAATGATACTACTACTCCTACGACTACTATATACTACTACTACTACTATCTCTACTCCTCCTCTCCTCCTCCTACTATACTACTCACTGCTGCTACTACTACTACTACTACTGCTACTACTACTACTACTACTACTACTAACCCATACTACTACTCTCTACTCTCTACTACTGCTGCTGCTGCAGCTGATGTGCTACTCTGCCACTAAACTGCCTTACTGTAGTACTGCTGTGTTGCTACTATGCTTACAAATACTACTACTCTATATACTCTCTCTTGCCTTTCTCTACTACTACTTCTACTACTATACTAGTATACAAATACTTCTACTATTACTACTACTACTACTACTATACTACTACTACTACTGAAAGAAAATAAATCGTACTACATAAACAACAAAAAACCCAGCCCTCTTACATCATCATCATCATCAGACCCGTGACCTTGGCGGTCGTGGGGGAGACATGAAAGACGATGCCGTGGTAAGCCTCCTCCATCCATCTCGGTCCTCGGCTCTGCGCAGTAGTGCCGAGTCATTCATCCTGGTCCATTCTCTGATGTTGTCCATCCATGACTTGTTCTGTCTTCCCCTCCTTCTGCCACCTTCGAGTGTTCCCTGCAGTACTGTTTTGGGCAGAGTGTTGTGGCGGGTGACGTGGCCGACCATGTCAGCTTTTTCTTCTTGACGATGGTGAGAAGGGGTTCCTGTGGACCTGCCAGCCGGTGTTATTTGACTCTTGACAAATTCGTTGTTTCTTTCGTTCTCTCCAGGATATGCCCAGTAGTTTTCTATGGCATTTTGTTTCGAATGACTGGATTCGCTTTGCTGTTTCAGCAGTCAATGTCCAGGTTTCACTTCCGTACAGCAGGATCGACTGAATTAGGGCTTTGTAGAGCTTAGTTTGATTGGGAAACTGATCTCTTTACTTTTCCATATGGTGGTGAGTTTTGTCATGGAAGATGTTGCCATGGCTATTCTGACTTTGATTTCTGTCGTCGATCGCCCGTCCTTTGTGAGTGTAGCGCCGAGGTATTTAAAAGCGTCTACCTCCTTCAGTTGTTGGCCGTTCATGTAAATTTTAGCGGTGGCATTGCTCGTGCTGTTCACAAGTACTTTACTTTTCTCCGAGCTCACCTCCATCCCATATGCTCCAGCTTGTTCTCAAGTCTGGTCGTAAGATCTTGCAGCTCTGTGTTACTTCCCCCCATGAGGTCAATGTAAATCGGCAAACCGTAAGTTGTTGAGGGGTCTGCCGCCAATGGAGATGGTAGGGTGGAAGTCATGGAGGGTCTCTCTCATGATGTTTTCCAAGAACAGATTGAACAGGACTGGAGATAACAGGCATCCTTGTCGGACCCCAACTGTGGTTTTGAAGTAGTCTCCGACCTGATTGTTCAGAAGGACTGCACTGCTTGCAGTGTTGTATAGTGCTTGAATGGTTTGCACTAGTCCTTCTTCAATGCCAAACATTCTGAGGACCTGCCACAGGCCTTCGTGCCATACTCTGTCAAAAGCCTTCTTGAAGTCGATGAAGTTGTGGAACAGGTCTCTCTGATGTTGAAGATGTTTTTCCATCATGGGTCAGGTCAGTCAGAGAAGTTCTCTGCTACTGCTACTGGTATCCATGTAACCCAGTACAACCTGTCGCATGTGGGGGAGGAAACCCCAATAGAAAAAACCCAAAACATATGGAGACTTGGAGAGGAGATTGGCGCCACCAAGGAATATCCTAAGCCCACAGAAAAAACATGAAAGACAAATGCAAAGCCGAAATGATACCGGATCGGTCGAGGCCGGTGTACCAACGATCGCGCTTTCCATTGATCACACCAGGGTGGAAGTGACAAGTCAGTACTGGAGTTAAAACATTACTTAAGCTCCCTAGAGAACAAATACCATTGGTACATGGAACGTCCGTACACTCTACCATTGCGGAAAAATCAAAGAACTAGAGTATGAGCTTACCCGATATAAATGGGACATTTATTGGACTAGGAGAAGTGAGATGGACAGGTTTTTGGTGAGACATTGACTGAAGAAGGCAACAAGATCTGGTACAGTGGCCAAGAGAAACATCACCAACAGGGGAGTGGCATTTATTGTCAGAAAGGAAGTAGTGGGGTGCATTATCAGCTGTACACCGGTTTCCCAGCAGGATTATCAGCATCCGGGTGTCGGCAAGCCCAAGAACATCACCATCATACAAATCTATGCACCATCATCTGACCATACAGATGAAGAAGTAGAAGAATTTTATGAAGATCTTGAAGTGACCATTAAGAAAATACCCAAGAAGGAATCATCATCATCCAAGGGGATTTTAACGCCAAAGTAGGTCCTGACTCTTAAAACCCAATGGGCCGGAAACAGTTGGTCAGTTTGGAAATGGGGAGACCAACGACAGGGGACTACGTCTGCTGGAGTTTTCCTGCACCCACAGACTTACCATTGCCAATACCCTCTATCCCCACAAGCAGTCAAGGAGGACAACCTGGCATGCGCCAAACGGCAAGATCCATAACCAAATAGATTTTATCTTAAACCCCACGGCGCTTCAAATCCAGCATCAACAGAGCCAGAACAAGAACCTACCTGGAGCTGACATGGGCAGTGACCACGACCTTGTGCTGCTGGTATTCAAAATGAAGCTGAAGAAAACAAACAGCCTGCAAACCCACGTATCAAATTTGACGTGGACAAACTAAAAGATCCAGATGTCGAGGAGATCTTCCAAGCTAAGCTTGGCGGACGTTTTGCGGCATTAACCCTCTGGACAATGACATCAATGACCTCACCAACAACTTCAATGAGGCAGTCCGAGAAACAGCAGAGGAGGTACTCGTGCGTCAGAGGAATAAACACCAGCCATGGGAAACTACCAATGACATCTTGGACCTCTGCGATACAAGAAAGCACTGAAACCAACCAGGTCTTCCAACCCTAAAGAATACCGGGAGGCCAACAATCTCGTGAAGAAGTCAATGTTAAAGGCCAGAGAGAAGTGGATCAGTGATCAATGTGATGAGATCGAAAAAAACATGAAAGTGGGCAACAGTAAAAAGGCATACGACACCCTGAAGAAACTCACAAAACCACTTCAAACCAAATCATCAGTCATTGAAGACAGCTCCGGAAAACTCCTCACAGAAGCTCAGCTGCATTGAAAAAGATGGTCTGAATATTGTCAAGAACTGTAAACTACCCAATACAACCTGACAAGAGCATAATAGAAGAGAAAGCAGCAACATCAAGAGCACCCTCGCCTTTACCTATACTGAGGGAAGAAGTGGAAGAAGCCATCCGCAGCTTACCAGTAGGAAGTCCCTAGGAGCAGACAATTATAACCAGCAGAGCTGCTCAAGCATGGTGGCGAAACAGTCATCACATATGTTACAGTATCTGTCAGAGATTTGGGAGACAAAACAGTGGCCAACAGACTGGACACAATCACTCATCATACCCCTGCCCAAGAAGGGGAATTTACGCCAATGCCAAAACTATAGAACAATCAGCCTCATCAGCCACGCCAGCAAGATCATGCTCAAAGTTATTTTGAATCGACTCAAAAAGGAGGCAGAAGAACACCTTGCAGAGGAACAAGCTGGGTTCAGGGCAGGCAGGAGCACAATCGAACAGATTTTTAACTGCCCTCTTACATACTGTATTTTAATTACACATGCTATACACAAATTCACTTTGTTAAGACAAGCCAGACAAGATCTTTGTTTGTTTCCTGAAAATGAAGGAATCAATATAAAAACAACAACAACAACAGCTAAGGTAACAAATGTCACAGGTTCATTCATAGCAAATGAGCTGAACAATCTAAGTGAAGAAATACATCGAGTAAAGATCAGGACAACTGATAGCAAATCTCTTCTGGTGATTTTTCTGCCATCAGCATCAATCTGACGTTGCATTATCGACTGATTTCATACACTCTAAACCCATGCACTATGGCTCTTACATCAATGCCAAACACAGGGCCATCATTTTCATTGGTATCACGTTACACGAAGGAAGACCAGCTGTGTCTATCTGTTTGTCTGTTTGTGGCCTATCCCATTTCTGTGTTTGTGTGTTTGTCTGTCTGTCGATCTGTCTGTTCCTCTCTTGCTCTCCTCCTCCTTTCTCTCTCCCTCCCACTCACTCTCTCTCTCTCTCTCTGTCTGTCTCTCAGTTCTTTAACGCTATATCACTCTTCCTATCTCTCAATGTTCATTGTTTCTATCTGACTGCATATTTTTCTCTTTCCACTACTGTATATATTTCACTGTTTATGGCAATTCTCAACAACAGATCAAGAGAGAGAGAGACAGACACAGAGACACAGAGAGAGAGAGAGACTGCACAAGGGGGATGAGAAGAAGAAGGAAAAGAACAAGAAGAACAACAAGATCAATAAGAACAACAGCAAGATCAAGAAGAACATAAAGAAGAACAAGAAGAAATGGTAGCAGTGACACTGGCACTAGTAACCAGCAGTAATAGTAAAAGAAGGAAAAAAGAAGAAGTAGAAGAAGAATTGCAAAGAAGACGAATTGCGAAGAAGAAGAAGATATGGAAGAAGAAGAAGAATTGCCGAAGAAGAAGAATTGCGAAGAAGAAGAATTGCGAAGAAAAAGAATTGCAAAGAAGAAGAAGAAGAATTGCGAAGAAGGAAGAATTGTGAAGAAAATGTGAAGAAGAAGAAGAAGAAAGGAAGAAGGAAGAAGAAGAGAAGAAGAAGGAAGAATTCCGAAGAAGAGAAGAAGAAGAAGAAAAGAAGAAGAAGAAGAAGAAGAAGAAGAAGAAGAAGAAGAAGAAGAAGAAAGTTATGTACAAAGTAGGTTAAGAGCTCAAACAAGGAAGAAGACTGATTATATTGATGTTCCAAGCCGCTGACCTTTATCTTTTTTTTGTCTAGGAAGTAGAGCTAGCTTATAGATCTTTGTCTCCCTCAGTGTCCATGACCCCATTGACCTATTACTGTCCGCATTTTGTTTTCTTTCCAATGACCCAAAATATGACGATTTTGTTAGAGCAGGTTTTTTTTCTTATGATGATTCCATGAACAGTGCAAAAAAATCATTAGAAGGAAATGAACTTAAAAAAATAGAATCTTGCCAATAATCACTAGCAAAAACAAAACAACCCCCCCCCAAAAAAAAAAAAAAAAAACCTCCACAAAAAACCCCAAAAAACCAACCAAGATAACATACGTGTCAAAACAAACGGCTAAAGAAACAAATTACAGAAAGAAGAAAAACTCACCAGGAAAAAGTGAATAACAGTAGGTCTTCAGAAAGAAAAAAAAGATTCAGCACGCTGAAATGAATTGAACTGAATTGTTTTTTTTTTATACCACTTGAAATCACAGAAGATCATTCTCCGTGAAATTCGAGCTACTCTCTCCGGGGAGAGCACATCGCCATAGGGGCAGCATCACCCATCACCTATCACGTTTTCTGTCCTCTGCATGTGTATTTGTTTGCTTCCCTATCAGAGTGGGGCTGGGGGTTTTTTCCAACAGAAGGCTGCCATAGAAAACTCTCTTGCTGCTGTGGGTTCTCTTGCGTGCGCTGAGTGCATTTTACACACAGGACTTCGGTTAACTGTCTTATCCGGAAAAAAAGCTAGCACCTAGACCATGACTCACTGTCTACTGGAATGGAGGGGGGGGAGAGGAGGGGCGGTAGAAAATTTAGGCTTAAAGATTAAGCAATGAACGCTAGGTGTAGATGCCCAAAGTTATGTGCAGCTTTTTGCCAAAACTGAAAGAGCAATCATATTGATCCATATTTAAACAACTTTTTTCTATATGATGTTGTCTGTGATAAGGTGGATTAATGTAAAATGCACAGAACAAAAGGTAACCTATAAGGTCGTAGGGGGGCGAGGTGTCAGAGACCTCCCTTCTTTTGGGGCCAGCACATTGAGGGCGGCACCCATCTCCTCTTCCTCGCTGCTTTACCTTCGCTGACCCTAAAGAGGCAGGCACCTATTTACAGCTGGGTGAACTGGGGGACTGTACTGGAGCTGAGGCGCGCAAACGGTCTCCCATGCAAGCGGTAACAACGCTCGATGCTGCTTAACCTTGGCTGGGGGAAAGCGAGTGCTCCGACCACTGAGCTATCCCGTCCCCCATTTTTTTCCTATCTTGATGTTATACCTGATAATGGTTGTGATTGAATGAAAGAATGCACATAAGTAGTTATTCTGTATTCTCGAAATTAAAAAAAAATTGATTCGATGTCCATCCGAGGTAGTGCATTTTATTGTCAAACTCCATGGTCTCCCGAGACTGAAGGCTGCCAATAGGATGGACTATTACAGAACAGATATCGAATCGAATCAAATCAAGATTGTTTTAAATTTCGAAAATAATGAATAAACACACATGTGCATTTTTACATTCACTCTTCACTATTATCAGGAATAACATAATAACAGGGAAGAAATAGCAACAAGAAAACAACAAAAAAACAAAAAAGAATAACAAAAAGAGCACGAGAGAGAGAGAGAGAGAGAGAGGAGAGAGAGAGAGAGAGGGAGAGGGAGAGAGAGAGAGGAGAGTGAGAGAGAGAGAGAGAGGACAGACAGACAGACAGACAGGCAGACAGACAGACAGACAGAGAAACAGAGAAAGAGAAAGAAACAAAGAGAGAGAGACAAGGATGCAGAGAGAGACACAGAGAGAGACAGATAGAGAGAGACAGAGAGAGAGAATGAAATTCCGTGCATACTACACACACATACTCACACTCACACTCACATGCATGCACACACGCACACGGGTGAAGAGGAATATGGTTCTTATAAACATATGCAGCTACTGACTCACAAAATTCGTATACAAAGCGACAATCCATTAAAATGAATAGTGACGATATTTTAAAGTTTGTTTCTGATCAAATATGATTGATTAGGACGTGTGCCTGCCCTTGTGTTTCTCTATCTCTCTCTGTCTCTCCCTCTCTGTCTCTCTATGTGTCTCTCTCTCACCTTCTGTTTGTCTCTGTCTCTCTGTCTGTCTTTGTCAGTTTCTGTCTCTATGTCTCTCTTACCCTTCTATTTCTCTCTCTGTCTCTTCTATAGCGGTTTCTCTCTCTCTCTGTCTCTGTCTGTCTGTCTCTTTCTGTCTTTCTGGCTGGCTGGCTGGCTCTTTCTTTCTTTCTGTCTGTTGGCTGGCTGGCTGGCTCAGTCCTGTTTGGCTGGCTGACTGCCTGGCTGGCTAGCTGGCTGGCTCTGTCTTTCTGTCTTTCTTTCTTTCTCTCTGTCTGTCTGTCTCTCTTTCTCTCTCTCTTCCCCTCTCCCCCTATGACAGGTTTGTTCTTTTCTGAGAGCATATCTTTAAAGGGAACAATGTTACCCTTAAAACTGTGAAGAAGATCCATTCAGTTCTCCCTGATGTCCATTATGCCACGGCCTACAATGAAGACGGTTTACATGATCTTGTGTATTTTTGTTATATATGGGGATCTGTGTTCACTTGTCTGCCTATCTGTCTGTCTTCCTTGCTTGTCTGTCTGTCTCCACTGTCCATCTGTCTACTTGTCTGTCTCCCTCTCTCTATCTCTCTTTTATTATTCATGTCTATTTCGTTGTTTTTTCGTTTTTTTTTTCGTTTTTTCTTTTTTCTTTTCTTCTTTCTGCCTGTCTGTAAATCCGTCCTCTGTTTGTCTGTCTGTCTCAGTCTCTCCCCCCCCCCTCTCTCTCTCTCTCTCTCTCTCTCGCTGTTTTATTGTCTTTCTTTCTTTTGTTCTTCCTTCCTTCCTTTCTTTCTTTCTTTCTTTTCTTCTTTCTACCTGTCTGTCTGTCTGTCTCTCTGTCTGCTGTTTTCTCTCTCCTTTTCTTTGCTGTTATTATCTTTTTTTCTGCTGTTTTTCCTTAGTTTTTTTGTTTATCTTGCTCTTTTTATTTCTTTAGCTTCCAAGAATCTTGACACTAATTGCCACCGATTTTACCACACATACGCAAGAGAAAGAGACAAAGAGGGAGAAGAGAGAGAGAGAGCAGAGAGAGAAGAAGAGAGAGAGAGAGAGAGAGAAGAGAGAAGAGAGAGAGAAGGAGAGAGAGAGAGAGAGAGAGAGGAGAGATGAGAGAGAGAGAGAGGGGGAGAAGTAGAGAGAGAGAAGAGAAGAGGAGGGGGATGAGAGCAGAGGGGAAAACAGAGAAACAAGTAAAAAGAGAGGAAAAAAAAAAGGGAAAAAAAGAAAATACAGAAATGACAAACATAAAGACATAGATGAAGACAGGCAAACAGGCAGAACAGAAAGCTGAAATTGAGATGGGGACAAACACGGAGACAGACAGACGACACGACAGAAAGAGAAGACCCTGTTTCCAACAACGGCAGACAAACGGACAGAAATCCCACCTATCATATCTCTCAACCCAGACACAAACAAAGGGGGAAGAAATATAAATGAACATGCCCTGAGGCAGGAAGCAAGAACGAAGGCACCGAAACTATAGATGACGCTTGAAGAGCTCGATTGTTCAGCCGCCGTCTGGTGACGTGTCTGGGCCGGAAGTATCGGAATGTGAAGGGGAATTTAAGATCCAATCATTTTAGACTTTGAAAGTTTGATGGGAACGGATAGCTCAGTGGTCGGAGCACTCGCTTCCCCCCAGCCAAGTTAAGCAGCATCGAACGTGGTTACCACTTAGATGGGGGAACGTTTTGCACGTCTTGGCTTCAGTACAGTTCCCTCTGTTCACCCAGCTGTAAATGGGTACCTGCCCTCTTTAGGGTCAGGGAAGGTAAAGCAGCGAGGGAGAGGAGATGGGCACCGCCCTCAATATGCCAACCCCTAGAGAAGTGAGGTCTCTGACAGCTTGCTCCCCTACGACCTTATTGGTTATGGGACATCTTTACCGTATTTATAGTCTACGATCTTTACCGTTCTGCGTGGCGTCTGCTGTGTCCTAAAAGGGTTGATGTCGTAAAGTGGGAAGACTCAACGGTGATTATGAAACCCTCCCTAGGTTTTGGAAACTTCCTGTGGAAATAAAATATTCTCCTTTCTTTCCCCAGGTGGGTTGCTAATGCACATATTGCAAACTGCGAGACAAACGTAAAGTAACAGATTTTTCGTGGGAAAGATGGAGAGTACTCATTTAACGTCTGCATTGAGTTTTTATTTGTGTGATATCGTTTTATTGCCATTACTTTTGGGTCGTATTTTCATGTGTGTTGATACAAACCGATATGTTAAGTAGTTAAAAAAAAAATCTAAGTTACTTTTGCCGTTACCGGTTGTTGAACGTCTGAATCCATTTAGCGACAAGAGATACATTTAATGACACCACAGGCGTTTGTGTTGTAGTCTGCAATTGCTTTCTCTTGTATGATGAAAGTCTTTTTAGCTTGAGTGCTCTTAACTCCTCGTAATGACAGCAGCTTTCTCTCACATCGCCATGTACAGTAAAATATATTGGCAATATTCTCTTCCCTGCATTCCCTAATTAATTGCAGCGCATAGTGCCTGGTCTTCTCCTGCGTTTGGAGCTTGGCAGGATTGCCCACTGGACTCAGCTGACACATCCTGACTATCAAGCAGCTCATTTCTCTGTACATGATGTATGCTGGATATGTCCATGTGTCCTTAACTGACCACTACTGACAGGAATTACGAGATCTTTAACGTGCATATTAATCTTCTGCATGTGCATCATCGCGAAGGGAATTCGGGCACTGGCAAGTCTACACTTTAAGGTGACATGAGAACCTGTAAAAAAACAACCAATCCCACTCATTATCCACCATATGCTGCTGCCGAGATTTGAACTTAGGACTTCATGGACTCAGAGGATTGGTGTCAAACAGTTTTAACAACTCAGCCACAGGGTATGCTATATTAAAAAACAATTCTTTGTTTGTGTGCGTGTGTTATAATTTCCCATTAACAGTATCTTGAGACAGACAGACAAATAGACAAACATACAGATAGACAAACATACCAAAGGCCAAGAGATAGACAAAAAGCAGAAAGAGGCACAGAGGGACCAACGAGACAGACAAAACCAAACCAATCTCGCTTACCATCAAAGCAAAAGACAGAGAGAGAGAAAAAATCCCACAACCAAGCCAACCAATCCAATGACAGACCCTGACACATAGAGAAAGAGAGAAGAGGGGAATGAAAAGAAGAGTCATTTAGAACGAAAGTCCGTGGAATGAAGAAGCTAAGAGGAATGAATGACACACCGATTCAGCAGGAGGATCCCTTGTCTGGTGAGTAATAGTTCTTGTCCTCATTACCTGTCTGTCATGACAGATTGAATTTTCAGCTAGTCTGAGACTGGATAAGAATGTTTGGGAGGAATATTGAGCAATAGGTTGTTCGTATTGTGCGTTTTTTTGCCTGTGTGGTCTTTATTTTAGTACCTACATGCCTGTCAGTGTTATGCTTTGCAAGAGGGGCCCTGCACTGCTGCTGGGTCATTTGGTAGTGTTCAGTGGTGCCTGTTCTGAGCTAACTTTCGTGGGACAGTACATACTAAGCCCCTTATTAATAACAGTACTAGCTCAGTCGCGGAGCCAGACTGAGTGAGTTGCCCACCATGACGTGGTGTCTAGTCTACCATGACGTGGAGTCTGGTCCACCAGCATGACGTGGTGTCTGGTCTAGCATGACGTGGTGTCTGGTCTAGCATGACGTGGTGTCTGGTCTAGCATGACGTGGTGTCTGGTCCAGCAGCATGACGTGGTGTCTAGTTCAACATGGTGTGGGGACTGCCCTCATTCAGGTTAACCATCTGTGATGAATGGACCGTGCTTGGCCATCCCTTTGACGTGGACCTGAAACAAGCATAATATCGTAATTAAGTATTTCTTAATTTGCCAGGGAGATGGGGATGGACGGAAGATGGAGGAAGATGGAGGAAGATGGAGGAAGATGGAGATCAACTTTAGGGAGCGGGAGGAATCACTAGGTTTTCGCTCATATGACACACGGATGAGACTATAAACCGAGGCCCTGTGTGCAAACGCATGCAGAACATCTTGCACACCCGTTAAATCATGTTCCACTTTTCGAAATAGTAGGCCATTGTGTGCCAGTGGGAACAGATGACAAAATTTACAAAACTGCATACACACGGGGACTAGATGTAAAAAAAAAGCACATGAGTGCTCATTCCATTATCCTCGATATAAAAGAAGCAACCCAGGAAATATTGATGTATAAACATGCCATGAGAAAGAAGACTGGGTTGGATGAGGTTCATGTCTTATTTTAAACTCCAGCCAAACCCGAGGGCTTAGGATCTTCTTTCCTGCTCCCTGATTTCTGGAGAATGCCTCACACTGAACAGCCCAATCATGAGCAGACTTTTATGGGGCAGAGCAGAGCTATTATTAAACATAGTTATACAGAAACAGATACATAAGTTTTCCCTCTAAGTGTTGTTAAAGAAACAACAATGCAGAAAGAGGAATTTTAAATGGTTGTAGCATGGAAAAATGTAAAACCTAAGAACCGTAATTTATCTGTGTGGATTCGAATCAAAAGGTTTTAACACAAATCAATTCAAAACCAAGTACAGTAATTTTTCTGTGTGGCTTCAGATCAAAATAAAGTTGTGCCTTAAAGCTATTTACAAACCAAGACCTCTGATTTCTCTCCGTGTGTACTCAGAGGAGCTAACATGGAAGCAAAATGAAAGAATCAAACCTGCGATCTTTCGTTTTCCTAGACGAGTACTTTAACGCTTGGCCCACCGTCGCACAAAAAAGACAGAGACAGAGAGAGAAGATCCTGTGACCAATCCAGGTCTTGCTGACATCCACGTCACTCACACAACAATTTGTTTGAATCTTGGATCTTGAATCGTGTACTGTACTTTGCCAAACATACACTGGCATTTTCCATCTGTCGATTATCTACTTTTCTTTGCCAAACTGTCTAGACTTATTAACTTCCTTTCCTGTTCCTGTCACGAAAACTCTGTGATCGATCAATTCTGTATGTGGACAGTTTTGTTGGTCGATGTATATTGCGTGGTAGTGAATAGATTTGAATGTGTTTACCTTCTGTCTGTGTGTCTGTGTGTCTGCGTGTCTGTGCGTCTGTGTGTCTGTGTGTCTGTCTGTGTGTCTGTCTGTCTGGGTGTGCGTCTGTCTCTCTCTGTCTGTGTTACTGTCTCTGTCTCTGTCACTGTCTCTGTCTCTGTCTGTCTGTCTGTCTCTCTCTCACTCTTTCTCTCTCCCGCTCTCTTCTCTCTCTCTCTCTCTCTCTCTCTCTCTCTCTCTCTCTCTCTCTTCTCTCTCTCTCTCTCTCTCTCTCTCTCTTTCTCTCTCTCTCTCTCTCTCCCTGTGTGTGTTTGTGCGTGCGTGAGTACGTGAGCGGGGATGCACATACTTTGCTGTTGTTCTATAATTTATCATTGTTTTCATCATTGTTCTTCTTCTCATAATCATTATAATTATATTTTTAAAAACAAGAAATTATTATTACTGTTTTTCTGCTGTTGGTACACACAAAGGAAGCTATAAAAGTAATACTGAAGTGAGAAACGGAGGATTTCATGTGCAGTCTCAGAAGAAATGTTACTATAAACATTGATACGTGTGTCACTGAGCATCAAACTTAATTTTTTGTTACCGCTCTCTATCATCTCAGCTTGGGTCTCTGTAAATAAGGTAAGGTAAAGGTGTCCCATATCCTATAAGGTCGTAGGGGAGCAAGGTGTCAGAGACCTCACATCTCTAGGGTCCAGCATATTGTGGGCGGTGCCCATCTCCTCTCCCTCGCTGCTTTTCCTTCCCTGACCCTAAAGAGGCAGGTACCCATTTACAGCTGGGTGAACTGGGGAACTGTACTGAAGCCAAGGTGCGCGAACGGCCACCCATCCAAGTGGTAACCACGTTCGACGCTGCTTAACCTTAGATGGGGGAAAGCGAGTGCTCCGACCCAAGAGCTATCCCATCCCCATGTCTGTAAATGTATTTACAAAAAAAAACTTTACTTGTGATCAATTCTACACACACATGCACACACTCACACACACACACACTCACACACACACTCACACACACACACACACACACACACACACACACACACACACACACACACACACACACACACACACACACACACACACACACACACACACACTCACACACACACTGAGCGAGCATCAACATTGGCTTCTCTCATTTCTGTACAGCAGAGAGTCTGATCCTGACATGGGTTTTCTTCATTCTCGCTTTGACTGGTTTCAGCTTTTGTTTGTTTTGTTTTGTTCTGTCTTAAATTGTTTGTCTCTTGTTTGTAAACCATCCTTATCATGGTGTGTTAATGGCTTGTGAGTCCCCTATAAAGGAAAATTAGCTGAACTTACTAAATGTTTGTTTTGGACTATGTCCACTTGCACATACACTTACTAAATGTTTATTTTGGACTAGGTCCACCTGCACATACACTTACTAAATGTTTATTTTGGACTATGTCCACCTGCACATACACTTACTAAATGTTTATTTTGGACTATGTCCACCTGCACATACACTTACTACATTTTTATTTTGGACTATGTCCACCTGCACATACACTATTTTATACCCTGGCTGAATGGATACTTTCAAATGCGTGATCAGGTTGCTTGTTTATGCACGTTGTCTCTCCTATATTTAGAAAAAAGGGAAACATTAGGCTGTCAATACTGTTGATGTTGCTGAGGTTGTGTTTCTTTTTCAATCTGTTATTGTTCTGCCCTCCCACATCCTCTCAATTTCTAGGTTCTCCCCTTACTCTGCAGACAAGCTTCGGGCGAAAATATACACACGCAAGCATGCAGGCACTCACACACACACACACGCGCGCACATACACACACAACCACACGCACACACACACACACCTAACAACAACACTCGTAGACACACATACACAACACGCACATAGCAACACACACAACACACACACCGAACACACATGACACACACACACATACACCACACAAACACAACACACATACACACAGACACAAGACACACATCAAACACCACACAAACAAACACACATACACACACCATGTAAACACACTTGCGTGCACCACACACACACACACACACACACACAACACACAGCACACACACGACACACACACACACACACAACACACACATAATGCTCGCCCTTAATGCTGAAGCAGCATTTCATCACACAACACACTCACACACCCCCCCCCCCACACACACACACACCACACACACACACAGACACACACACCCATGCACACACACGCACACACACACCATAATGCTCTCTCTTAATGCTGAAGCAGCATTTCATCAACACACACACTCTCACAACACCCACCACACACACACACAACACACACACACACAAAACCCACAACACACAACACACACCACACACACACACAACACACACCACACACCACACACACACACACACACCACCCTCCCCCATGCACACACACACGCACACACACACACACAATCACGCACGCACACACGCACGCACACGCACACATGCTCGCTCTCAATGCTGAAGCAACATTTCATCAATACACACACACACACATACACACACATACACACACATACACACACACACGCACACACACTCACGCACGCACACACGCACACACCGCACACATGCTCGCTCTCAATGCTGAAGCAGCATTTCATCAACACACACACACATACACACACGCACACACATACATACACACACATACACACACGCACACACACACATGCTTGCTCTCAATTCTGAAACAACATTTCAAGAGAAGATGTTTCCATCTCTCTCAGGAATCAAATGACAATAATCACAAATCACTGACAAATTAGCAAAATGGGAGCTGTCTGTCTGTCTGTCTGTTTTCCACTGGGTGTTGTCTGTCATTTCTCTGCTCTGTAGTGCTCTTCTCTGGTTTCTATTATCTGTTGTCTCTTGTTTCTTCTCTCTTGCCTGTTGTCTGCCTTTTCCATCAGGACCTTAGGGAACTTAGGTAGTGGAGAGAGAGAGAGAGAGAGAGAGAGAGAGAGAGAGAGAGAGAGAGAGAGAGATAGAGACAGATAGACAGAGACAGAGAGACAAAGAAGAAAAGAGACAAAGAAAGACAGAGAGACAGAGAGACAAAGAGACAGAGAAAGACAGAGAGAGATAGAGAGAGACACTAACGAGCATTAACCCTGTCTTTTCATTTGATGTCAACATAGTTTGTTACTTTTTTCAAAAACAAGCGAACATCATAGATGAACAAAACAACGCACTATGAAAGCAACAACAAGATTGAAGCTTCTATCGTGCTCGTTGAACATAATGCTGTGTACAACAACAACTGATTCATGCAATGTCGGGAAAATCTCAGATATGGTTTTTTGCGCTTATTTTAGTTCCAGTTGTTTTTCTTTTATAATAATTTATTGTGTGTGTCGTCCCGTCTTTTTATCACAAGTTTATTCTTTCGTTTGTTTTGAAAGAATCAAAGTGGGTTGACCTGAAAGTCTGTGTAGTCCATCGTCTCTTCTTTTTTTCTGCCTGAGAATAAAATAAAATAAACGGATTCTACATAATCCTTTTTTATGTTGGGTGCTTTCTTGTGCTTTCTTGCTGTTTTTGACCCTTTAGAAAACGAGATCACCAGAATGCTTTGTAGGTGTATCACTTTATCCTATTATATTTATATTTTTGTCTGTTTTGATGCCCGTCTTTTCTCTTCCCCCTCTTCGCTCTCGCCGCTCCCCCACCCCTCTCCACCCCATACACCACACGCATGCGCGCCAAACACACATACACGCATGCATGGATGTATGGCTGGGGACACACACACACACACACATACACACACATCGCGCACACACGACACACAACACACACACACACACAAGAAAACACACACAAGAGTAAATCTCTCTCACACACACAAAAGCACAAACACACACATGCACGCACGCGCGCACCCCCCCCCCCACCCACACACACACACATACAAACACACACATGCACTCGCAGGTCGCACACACACACACACACACACACACACACACACACACACACACACACACACACAACACACACACACACACACACACACTTTCTCACTACCTTTCTGCGTTGTAGTTGAAGCTAGTTCGAGTACTGCGCCAGGAACTTGTTTGTACATGTATGAAGTGCGTTTAAAAAGGCAAGAGGGAGGTGGATAAAGGGATGTTGGTAGGTGGTCATGAGGTCAGTTTTGTCTTCTTCTTTTTCCCTCTGTTGAGTTGTTGAGGGTTTCCCAGTTTATCACCCAGACAGAGAGACAGATACGGATGGAGAGATGGATACAAAGAGACAGACACAGAGAGACAGATACAGACAGACAGACAAATACGGACAGAGAGATAGATACAGACAGATAGACACAGACAGAGAGACGGATACGGACAGAGAGTTAGATACAGACAGACAGACACAGACACAGATACGGACATAGATATAAATACAAACAGACAGACACAGACGGACAGACAAAAACAGACAGAAAAACAGATACGGACAGATACACAGATAAATAAGAAGCTATGAACAACAACAACAACAACAACAACAACAACAACAACAACAACAACAGCACATGATATCACCTGTATGAACAACAGACCAAACAGCCTCCAAACACTGAAAACCTTTAAGCTGACAAAACACGTACCAAGACAACAAGACCAGTTTTGAAAACAACAACAACAACAAGAACAGCAACAAAAAACAAACAACATGCTACAATTATAACTCCGTATAAATCAACGTACGTTGTAAGTGCGTGCTTGCGTGCGAATATGCTTACCGACATCTTATTTTTTTGTTTTACCTGTCCACATAAACATCACCCCTTCACCTGTCTCCATCGTCGCTATCGTCAGTAGCTAGGGGCTCCACGTAACACCACTAAAGGTAATGGTAAACACGCCCCATAACCTATGTGGTCGTAGGGGAGCGAGGCATCAGGGACCTCAGCTTCTCAAGGGGCCAGCATATTGAGAGTGGCGCCCATCTCCTCTCCCTCGCTGCTTTACATTCCCCCACCCTAAAGAGGGCAGGTACCCATTTACAGGTGGGTGAACTGGGGAACTGTACTGAAGCCAAGGCGCGCAAACGGTCACCCATCCAACTGGTAACCAGGCTTGACGCTGCTTAACTTGGCTGGGGGAAAGCGAGTGCTCCGACCACTGAGCTATCCCGTCCCCAACACCACTAAAGGTAATGGTAAAGACGCCCCATAACCTATGTGGTTGTAGGGGAGCGAGGCATCAGGGACCTCAGCTTCTCAAGGGGCCAGCATATTGAGAGTGGCGCCCATCTCCTCTCCCTCGCTGCTTTACATTCCCCCATCCTAAAGAGGGCAGGTACCCATTTACAGCTGGGTGAACTGGGGGACTGTAGTGAAGCCAAGGCGCGGAAAACGGTCACCCATCCAAGTGGTAACCACGTCCGATGCTGCTTAACCTTAGCTGGGGGAAAGCGAGTGCTCTGACCATTGAGCTATCTCGTTCCCACGTAACGCGACTACTACTTATTTTTACCACTTCAAGTCACGGTAGATTTCTCTTGGTGAAATCCGGGCTGCTCTCCCCCTCGGAGAGCGCGTCGCCACAAGAGCAGCGCCACCCTTATTTTGGTCCTTTTTTCCTGTCTGCAACTGTATTTTCTTCCCTATCAGAGTGACTTTTCACTACAGAATTTTGCCATGGACAACTCTCTTCTTGCCGTGGGTTCTTTTACGTGCGCTAAATAGTTGTGTTTAACACAACGGGACCTCGGGTTTTCATCTCATCCGAAAGACTAGCACCCGGACCACCACTCATGGTCAAATGGATGGGGGAAAAGTTTCTGGCCCAAGCAGGATTCGAACTACCGCACACTTCCGACCCGGGCTTTTCGCTTTCTAGGCAGGCGCGTTACCTCTAGACCACCGATCCACAGCGTACACAGAGCTGTCAGCAGGGTTTGCCATATTCCTGTCTCTGTCTCTGCTAGAGTTCCACCGTTTCCCTGTATAGATTTGGTCTGCAGATGGCTGACCTCAGTGGTGTTTAGTAACGGTAATGAAGAATGAGCAAAACACGTCCACATCAGGCTTAATTTTAAATTTTGGGGTTTTCTAATTGATTTCTTAATGCTGATAGCTTGTTGTTGTTGTTGGTGGTGGTGTTGGTGGTGGTGGTGGTGGTGGGGTTGGTGGTGGTGGTGGTGTTCTCCTTATCGATATGATCCATGGTTGTTAGGTGCTTACAGCTCTGTTTCTACTGTGGATCGGTGCTCTAGAGGCAACGCACCTGCCTAGAAAGCGACAAGTCCGGGTTGGAAGTGTGCGGTTGTTTTTTCCCTTTTGGGCCCCTATCTATTAGACCATGAGTGGTGGTCTGGGTGCTAGTCTTTCGGATGAGACCATAAACCGAGGTTCGGTTTGTTACAGAAAATTGTTTAGCGCACGTAAAAAGAACTCATGGCCACAAGAGAGTTGTTCCTGGAAAAATTCTGTAGAAAAAAAGCCACTCTGATAAGGGGAACAAGTACAGCTGCAGACAGGAAAAAGAAAAAAACAAAAAAACAAAATAGCGGGTAGAGCTGCTCTTGTGACGACGCGCTCTCCC
>CM054135.1:78762846-78770346 GCA_028751875.1 Rapana venosa
TCCTTAAAGCTTTGCCTTCAGAATTTCCCTTGCTGCACGAACATCACTTCAACTAAGGCAAGCCTCTCAGGAATCCGACTTTTATGGGCATGCAGACATGAAGCATTCACGAAGGAGGAGGAGGAGGAGGAGGAGGAGGAGGAGGAGGAGGAGGAGGAGGAGGAGGAAGAGGAGGAGGAGGAGGAGAAGGCCGAGAATCGCTAGGAGAACACAGACCTCTGAACGACTAAGGACAGCAGCTTTCCTTCACAGTATTGTAGTAATCTGAATGAGGTAAAATGGTTCGGGTGTTTTTTTGCGGTTAAGTTCATTGTTAGAAGGAGGATACGTGGTGTGTGTGTGTGTGTTGTGCGCGCACGCGCGCGGCGCGCGCTGGTGCGTGTTGTGTGTGTTTGTGTGTTTGAAGAGAGAGATAGACAGAGAGACATATAAACAGAGAAAGAGAGAGAGAGAGGGGGAGGGGGGGGGAGAGAGAAAAAGTGTGTGTGTTTTTGTGTGCATTTGTGTGTGTTTTGAGCGTGTGTGTGTATGTGTGTGTTTGGGCGTGGGTACGTGCGTGCTTGTGTGTGTGTGTGTGTGTGTGTGTGTGTGTGTGTGGTGTGAAACACAGAGCGTGAGAGAGAGAGGGGGGGGGGGGAAGATTTATTTATTTATTTATTTATTTATTCTTTTATATCGAGGATAATGGAATAAGCACTCATGTGCTTTTTTACATCCAGTCCCCGTATGTATGCAGTTTTGTAAATTTTGTCATCTGTTTCCACTGGCACACAATGGCTACTCTTCCGAAAAGCGGAACAGGATTTAACGTGTGCGCAAGATGTTCTGCATGCGTTCGACGAACACGGGGCCTCGGTTTATAGTCTCATCCGAAGGACTTTTGACATTTAGTTAGATTTTTTTTATCAAACTGTGAAGAAAGGGCGAGGCTGGGAATCGAACCCACAACCTCACGGTTAACTTGTTGGCAGGCGAACGTCTTAACCATCCTGCCAAAGAGGGAAAGAGAGAGAAAAAATATGTGCTTGTTGGCATTTGTGTGCGTTTGCGTGCGTACGTACTACGTGTGTGTGTGTGTGTGTGTGTGTGTGTGTGTTGTGTGTGTGTGTGTGTGTGTGTGCGTGCGTGTGCGTGTGTGTGTGCGTGCGTGGTTTGTGTATGTATGTTTGTACGAACGCCCGCGCGCGCGTGTGTGTGTGTGCTTGGAAAGGTAATACTATACCACTTACAGATATTTTCTTTCAGTAGCGGCTTGTGTCAATACTTACAAATGAGGATGGAGTACGAGATAATAATATGGTCAACAAAGGAGAAACGGCTAAACTGCTCATCCGAAAGTGCTTTTTCACAGTTTTTTGAGACATAACCTTCTTCTTGTTTTCTTGTTGTTGTTGTTGTTGTTGTTGTTGTTGTTGTTGCTGTTGCTGTTGTTGTTGTTGTTGTTGTTGTAAGACATAGCCTTCTTCTTGTTTTCTTGTTGTTGTTGTTGTTGTTGTGTTTTGCTGTTGTTGTTGTTGTTGTTGTTGTTGTTGTTGTGTTTTGTTGTTCTTGTTCTTCTTCTTTCTTCTTCTTCTTCTTCTTCTTAGTCTCGTTCTTCTTCTTCCTTCTTTTCCTCCTCCTCCAACTCCTCCAACCTCCTCCCTCCTCTTCTCCTCCTCTCTCCTCCTCCTCTCTCCTCTCCTCCTCTCTCTCCTCCTCCCTCCTTCTCTCTCTTTCTTCTTCTTTTCTTCTTCTTCTTCTTCTTCTTCTTCTTCTTCTTCTTCTTCTCTTCTTCTTCTCGTCTCTTCTTCTCTCTACTTCTCTAATTCTTCTTCTTTGCAATTCTTCTTCTTCTTTGCATTCTTCTTCTTCTTCGCAATCCTTCTTCGCATATCTTCTTCGCAATTTTTCTTCTTCGCAATTCTTGTTCTTGTTCTTGTTTTTGTCTTGTTGTTGTTCGTCTTCTTGTCTGTTCTTGTTCTTGTTGTTGTTGTTGTTGTTCTTCTTCTTCTTCTTCTTCTTCTTCTTCTGTATTCATTTTTAGGTCGTCTTTTTCACGATGTGTTTGATTTATTTAACTTCCTTTTTTTTGTACATGCCATATATCCTTACTCCTTGAGATATCATTCTGTTGTTTTTGCCAGCTTCTTGTTTTGTCCGTCTGGTGTTACGTTACCTTGTTTTTTACCCTTCTCTTTAACTCCAACTTCTTGTTATCGATTTTGTCTCTGTTCTGAGATACATTATTTGACAGGAATGAGCTATCTAACATCACACCAACTCCATACTTCTTGTTATTTTTGCTCTGTTCTGAGATACATTATTTGACAGGAATGAGCTATCTAACATCACACCATCACGATAGTTTCTGTTAGTTATACTGTTTTCTTTTCGTTTACAGCAATGTGTAGTGTAACAACGATATGTCTCTCTCTCTCTGTCTCTCTATCTTTCTCTATCTTTGTTTGTCTGTCTCTGTCTCTGAATGTCTGTCTGTCTCTGTCTCTGTCTCTCTCTTCTTCTTTCCTCTCCCTCACTCTCTCTCTCTCTTCATCTCTGTCTCTTCTATATTTACATTTCTTCCATCCTCTTTCAACCTTTTACTCTGTCTGTCTGTCTCTCTGTCTTCATGTCTGTCTGTCTGCCTCTATCTCTCTCTCTCCCTTCCCTATTAACCCCCCCCCTCCCACACACACACACACACACACACACACACACACCACACCAACACACACACACACACACACACACACACCACTCACACTACACTCACTCACACACGCACACACACACACACACATGCACACACACACACATTTCAAAATACTGATCCGTTCAAAATATCTATCAGCTATGTCTCTGACTATACCCAAAGAGTGAGTACATCAACTAGTGACGGCGAATGAAGGAATCAGAAAAGAGAAAGGCCGAAGGTCATTGCCGTCTACTGTTAGATCAAACAAAATGCATGAACTAGATGCTAGACACACGTACACCACCAAACTGTTCCTGTTTTGTCAGCCAGTTTCAAGTGGTATAGAAAATGTTAGGAATGGATTTGAAAGGAAACACACACACACACACTCACAGAAAAAGGAGAGAGAGAGAGAGAGAGAGAGAGAGAGAGAGAGAGAGAGAGAGAGAGAGAGAGAGAGAGAGAGAAGAGAGAGAGAGAAGAGAGAAGGAGAGAGAGAGAGAGAGAGAGAGAGAGAGAGAGAGAGAGAGAGAGAGAGAGAGAGGAGAAGAGGAGAAAAGAGAGAGAGAGAGAGAGAGATTGAAGAGAGAGATGAGAGATGAAGAGAGAAGATGAGAGAGAGAGAGAGAGAGAGAGAGATGAAGAGAGAGAGAGAGAGAAAAAAAGAAGAGAGAGAGGACGGAGAGAAGAAGAATTCGAAGAAGAAGAAGCAGAATTCCGAAAAAGATTCAGGAAAGAGAGAATTCGAAGAAGATTCCGAAAAAGAATTCCGAAGAAGAAAGAAGAATTCTGATCGAAGAAAATAAGTTGAAGAAGACAGACGAAGACGACGACGACGACGAAGATGAAGAACAAGCAGAGAGGAAGACGAAGCGACGACGACGACCGAAGAACAAGAACAAGATCAAGAAAGAGGAGTTAGATGTGAACTTCACTTGTCATCTGTCTCCATCGTCGCTGTCGTCGGTAGGAGCTCGACGCAATGCCACCAGGGTTCGCCATCTCTCTCTGTCTCTGCTGAGTTCTACGATCTCCTGTAGCCCTCCTCCCAGACCACTGATCTCAGTGATGTTGGCAATGTAGGATGTTGGTAGCCTGTCTCTCTTCCTTATGTCGCTCAACCTTACCTCGGAGAACTGTCGTCATCAGATCTGTTTCTGCGTTTCTATTTGCTTAACCAACATATTTCAGTCTGTGCTTATCAATTTCAGCCAACATTTGGTCTTTGCACCGACAGTTCATCAAGAACGCGTTGATTTGTTCTTCTGTCTGACCAAGTAACTCGGAGAAGTCGCCCGTAGAACCGCATTTCGGTTGCGTTCATTTTGTTTCTTTCCAATTTTCCACGTGTCCAGGCTTCTGACCCATACCGCAATACAGATCAGATTATGTTTTGACAACTTTAGTGTTGAGTTCTGTAGGTATGCTTCTTTCTTTCAAAATGCTGCGTAAATGAACCCTCTTTTGCTTGAACATAACGATTCTAGTCTTGTTAGGAGCCATTATTGTCTTTGAAGTTTTGATAGTTTGAATATTATTCCATATCTGTTCCCTTGATTTTGATAGTCTGAGAGGTGTTTGTAATAATATACCTATTACTACTACTACTACTACTACTACTACTACTACTACTACTACTACTACTACTACTACTACTATACTACTACTACTACTACTACTACCCCGAGCGCTTTGATTTGTAACTTTACAAGATTCAGCGCTATATAAATTCCATACATTATTATTATTATATTACTATACTACTACTACTACTACTATACTACTACTACTACTACTACTACTACTACACTACTACTACTACTACTATACTACTCTACTACTACTACTACTACTACTACTACTACTACTACTACTACTACTACTATACTGCTGCTGCTACTACTACTACTACTATCTATTACTGCTGCTGCTGCTGCTGCTGCTACTACTACTACTACTACTGCTACTGCTACTGCTACTACTACTACTACTAGCTGTCTGCTGTGCTCTGCTGCTGCTGCTGCTGCTACTACTACTACTTCTACTGCTGCTGCTGCTGCTGCTGCTACTCTACTACTACTACTAACTACTGCTACTGTTACTGCTACTACTACTACTGCTGCTGCTGCTGCTGCTGCTGCTACTACTACTACTACTACTGACTACTGCTACTGCTACTGCTGCTGCTACTACTACTACTACTGTATGGAACTATATAGCGCTGAAGCAGCTAATCAAACCATGTACCGTTAAGGCGCATCACTTTTGGTCTATCTGACTGAAGGCCTGAAATGCTACCCTCTGCATTGACTCTGTAGAGACATCTCTTCATGCTTGTGATATCACTGGCCGTGAGTGCTCTATCATCAGGAAATGGGTGATATAAACGTAGGCCGACACTACTTCAGCATTGTAGAGTGCAAGTCCTACTGCTGCCACCTCCACACGGTGCCGCCTGGGTAACGCTAGCAGGAGAAGGATGGCATCCTTCGGATGAGACTATAAACCGAGGCCCTGTGCGAATGACATAGAACATCTTGCGCACACGTAAATCGTTCCTTTTCGAAAGATTAGGCCATGTGTGCCGTGACAGATAATAAATTTACAAAACCATCACACGGACCTGAAAGAAAAAACAAACAGTGCTTATTCCATTATCTCGATATATATATATATATTAAAAGTTATCTGAGCGTTGATTGTGATTACAATTCAGCGCTATTAAATTCATACTATTATTATTATATATTATCATTATCATACATTTTATTATTAGTATTATATTATTATATCATCGACGCAATGACAAACATGACATTCTTGCCAATACTCACACGTTATAGTATTGACAAAACGCCAAAGAAAGAAATTGTATGCAGTAAATAAACAAAGAAAAAATAACTTAATAGCAGCAATAGACAGACAGAGGAGAAGAACAAGGATAGGAAACGGAAGAAAAGAGAACCCAAAGCTGAACGATGTTGTCAAAGTGCAGTGACGAAACAATCGGTGCTCACCATGGAGGAGAATCACAAAAGCCGAAGTTGTCATATATCTTTGTGAGGAATGTTACACAGAATAGAGCACACAAACACACGCGCGCGCGCGCGCGCACGCACGCACACACACACACACACACACACAGACTGAACAAAATAGCCTGGTGGTTAGTGTGTCGCACTCACCATCTTACTACCCCGGGTTCGAGTTCGGGTTACAGCCACCACCAAGACACCCTTCAACGGGATTTCCCCCTAGAGTTGACATAATAATAATAATAATAATAATAATAATAATGATAAAAATAATAATAATAAGATAAAAAAATGATACTATATAATATTATATTAATAATAATAATAATAACAACTAATAATAATAATAATGTATGGAATTTTTATAGCGCTGAATCTTGTAAAGCAACAAATCAAAGCGCTCAATGACGACTCCACTCACCCCCCAAAAATCATTCGGATGATATTACAAACCGAGACCCCGTGTACGAACGTCTTGTGTTCACTTTAAAACCTGTTCGGCCTTTTGGAAATGTAGGCCATTGTTTGCCGGTGGAGAACGAATGACGAAATGTATAAAGCCTTATGCGCACTAGGAATCGATGTAAGAAAAAGCACACGAGAGCTTGATCATTATTTTTGAAAGAGAATCATCCTGAAATGAAAAAAAGAATTTTAATCTATAAATGTTTTGGAAACTATTGCACTTTTCAAAACGGCCACCGCCCACATGTCTGATTAGGCTCGTTGAAAATAAGTGATGAAATTTCATTTCTGTCAGGACAGTTCACGCTTCTCGTTCTGTTTTAAAGCAGCACCTGAAAGTTTTTCTTCTGTCAAAAGAATTTCAGTTGTCTTTTTCATAGGGCACTTCAGTTGGGTTTTATTATTTGTTTGTTTGCTTCTTTCTTTCTTTCTTTCTTGGGGATTTTTGGGTGGTTTGTTTTTGCTGTGTATTTTGTTTCAGAAAGAAAATTGGATTTCGTAAATATTTTCACTTTCTATTAAGGCGAAATTCGTTAAACAAAAAAAGGTTAATCTTTTTTCTTGGTTTATTACTCAGACACACTCAAAAATGTGGAAAATAAACAAAATGTTATATTTTGTAATTGGTTTTTTGTTGTTGTTGAATATTTTCCATGTTTCTGTCTTTTATTTTTCTTGCTTATCCTTTCGGGACATTCATTTCTAATAACTTTTGGGGCCTTTTTCGTCTCTTCTTTTCCTCCCAGTTATTTCCTCAGAATCAAAATTGCTTATTTCTTATTCAGTTCAGCCAGTGTCATACCCGTTCATTCCTATGCCCCCTGTAAAATGATTTAATTTGATTGATTGATTGATTGATAGATAGATTCATTTATTTGGTCATTGAAGAAATAAAGATTAACAGAAGAAAGAAATGCAAAACGCAGAATGAACGCAAAGAGAAATTAAGAAAGACAAGAAGAAAGAAACAGAGAACGACAGAAAGAAAGAAAGAAAGACATTCAGACAGACAGACAGACAGACAGAAGAAAGCAGAAAGAAAGGCAGAAAGAAAGAAAGACAGACAGACAAAAGTAAAAAACAACGAAAGAAAGAAAGACATACAGAGAGCAAGAAAGAAAGATATAAAAAAAAAGAAAGACAGACAGACAGAAAGAACGAAGTAAAAAGAAAGAAAGAAAGAAAGACATACAGAAGAAAGAAAGACAGACAGACAGACAGACAGAAAGAAAGAAAGACAGAACGAAAGAAATAAAGAAAGACAGACAGACAGACAGAAAGACAGAAAGAAAGACAAACAGACAGACAGACAGAAAAAAAGTAAAA
>CM054135.1:78775346-78797846 GCA_028751875.1 Rapana venosa
CTTCTTGGTCCTTTCTCCTGCTTTTCCTCCCTGAAAGACATTAAAAAATGAGAACAGATCTCTCTTTGCCAAAATCAGATGCAGTGGGCAGGCACTCGACCGCAGCGTGACGCATTTTCGTTTATATCACAGACAACAATAGTAGCTGTTTGAGCGTACGACAAAGAAGAGAAGAAATTAATTTTACCACTGTATTTTAATATTTCTGCTCTTCATTCCCCTTTTATCCGCTTCCTGTCTCTCCTTATTGCTCCTGCCCTTATAAGGGGGCGAACCTTAATCCTCTGTAGCAATACTAAAGGTTAAAGGAGACTCAGGTTCTCTACAGTTCTACAAGCCAGTAAAGAGGCAGATAATCATGAGAACATAACAAAAGAGGCAAATGAGGGTTGAAGTAGAAGAAAAAAAAAGAAAACTAAGAAGAGGGAGGAAAAGAAGAAGAAAGAGAAAAAAGAAGGGAATGGAGGAAGACAAAAAAGAAAGAAACAAGCAAACAAAAAAGAGAGAAGCAGAGAGAAAGAAAATGATGGAATAGAACAATAATAATTAAAAAGTTGAATGAACTAAAAAATGAATGAATGAGTGAAGGAATAAGCGAATGAATGAATGAATGAACTGATGAATGAATGAACGAGTGACTAAATAAATCAATGAATGAATGAATCAATAAAATAACAAAAAAACTGAAAAGATTTTTTTTATAAACAAAAAATCCCCCCCCAATCAGTTTTTAGCTTGGCTTCAACAATTCCTGTCAGATACGGAATATAATTATCACAAACAGGCAAGCATCCTTTACAAATAACCAGCAGCCACCACACAGCAGCTGAAGCACTGATCATATAATGCAAGGCATTGAAGCAATCGATGCTCTGGCAAATAAAATAAGCAGCCTCCAAGAAACTGAACCATATAACTTTAGTAATGGGCAACAAGTCTCTGTACTTAAACGGTCACTTCTCCTGCAAGGAATAGTTCTGAAAGAGGAGGATTATGTCGTACATCTACGTACAGATAGCACACTTTTTGTTCAAAGATGGAACCTCACACACACACACACACACACACACGTTCTCGCGCGCGCGCGCGCACACACACACACACACATGCGCACGTGCTTGTACACACGTACGCACGGACGCACACACACATACTAACATACACTAAAGCACACACAAACACACACACACAAACATACATGTGCGCGCGTGCCCACATAAGCACACACACACACAAATTTACACACACTAACACACACACTCACACATGCCACACATCACATAAACACAAATTAACTTAACACCCCCCCCCCACCACACACACACACGTACGCAGCGTACGCACGCACCCCCCACTCCACCCCCCCCCCACCACACACACACATGTCTCTGACTGACCCTATTTTGCAATACTTTATCAACTGTCACTGTTGTCACGTTTGTTTTGTGCCTCTTGTTTACTTTGCATTGTTTGGAACACTCGAAATTTGCAACTAGTTTTCTCCTCAACGGTTCGTGACTGTTTCTTTTCGTAGTGTGTGCCGTGTAGTCTATCCTTTTCTTGTCTTTCCTTTGGTTTCACTTGGTTTTCTGTTTGAGCTTTTCTTGTTTTAGAAAAGGAATTGTATTAGTACATATTTTAGCCTTTTTTTAAAAAGATTATTCTCTGCAACGCCCCTACGACCCTGGAGGGGGTTACTTTTTAATTTGTTTATTTTATTTATTCTTTTATATCGAGGATAATGGAATAAGCACTCGTGTGCTTTTTATATCCAGTCCCTGTGTGTATGCGGTTTTGTAAAAAAAAAAATCTGTCATCTGTTTCCGCCGGCACACAATGGCCTACTCTTACGAAAAGCGGAACAGGAATTAACGTATGCGCAAAGCAGATGTGATAAGATTCTCTGCACGTATGTTCTTAACTGGTTTCCTGGACCTAAATATCAGCAACACTGTGGCAAATGAGGACAAAACGAACAACGTTGAGCAAATACCACCCCCCCCCCCCTTTTTAAAAAGAAACGTCTATTTTTTTGTTATTTCCCTTTAGTTTCCTTTATTCTCTTCTCTACATAAATCGTATGTTGTGGTCTTCTTTCTGTCCATCTTTGTTTGTTCCTTTTTTCCCAGAAATATTTAAGTACTTTGTTTATTGACTTCAACTAAAATCATAGTCGTTCATCGGTTGTTGATTGATTTTTTTCATACATTCATTCATTCTTTCGTTCATTTACATATTCCTTCCTTCCTTCCTGCCTGCCTGCCTGCCTTCCTTCCTTCACTCATTGACTTATTTATTCTTTATTTTCTTCCCTTTATTTCTGTTTTAGAACGACACTACTTTTACTGAAACATCGGTTAAGAAAGCAGATAGACAGCATTACTCTCTACTCTCCTGATTGCTTGTGGATCGGTGGTCTAGAGGTAACGCGCCTGTCTAGAATGCGAAAAGTCCGGGTCGGGTGTGTGCGCGGTTCGTACCCCGTTTCGGCCCGAAATTTTTCCCCATCCATTAGACCATGAGTGGTGGTCTGGGCGCTAGTCTTTCGGATGAGACGATAAACCGAGGTCCCGTGTGTTACACAAAATTTTCAGCGCACGTAAAAGAACCCACGGCAACAAGGGAGTTGTCCCTGGCAAAATTCTTAGAAAAAAGCCACTCTGATAGGGAAATAAATACAGTTGCAGACCAAAAGAAAAAAAAGAGAAAAAAAAAAGGGTGGCGCTGCTCTTGTGGCGACGCGCTCTCCCCGGGGAGAGCAGCCCGAATTTCACGCAGAGAAATCTCGTGACTTAAAGTGGTATAAAATAAAAATAAAAATAAAATAAAAATACTCACATAGAACACAACACACACATGTTAGTAAACGAGTCAGACCATTATTATTATTTTCTATTATTTTACTTGATTCGTTTAGATACATAGCGGCATGCAACACTGAGGTAAAGACCTTTCTTCAACTCATCAAACAGAAAAAGAAACAACATAAACAACAAAGACACAATATAAACAGATCAAGAGAAAGTCAATGTGTAAAGTGCATGCCGAGTCTGGTAGAACCTTTCTCTCTTAAGAAAGAAAAAACAGAGAAGGGATGGGTGGGGAGCAAGGGGAAGAAAAAAACCAATAAAGAGACAGACCGACCGACAGACAGAGAGAAAGACAGGCAGACAGACAGAGAGACAAGCAGACAGAAAAACAGAGTGGCATAAAATAAACAAAGAAACAGTAAACTTTTAAGTTGCAAGCATCACAAACTGCACAAAGCGAAGATGAAAAGAACACTCGATAATAACAGTTTGTTTTTAAACTGTATAATTATGTCTACAAAAAAAAAGATATTGCCATCTGTCATCAGGTAAAGAGAGAGAGAGAGAGGAGAGAGAGAGAGAGAGAGAGGAGAGAGAGAGAGAGAGAGAGAGAGAGAGAGGGGGGGGGGGGGAAGATGAATCGTTACAATTTCCTTAATGACGTAGGGTCTAATAATCATGTTTGGATACGAGATGACACAAGCAATTAAGAAGCCAAATCACTTTCGACAAGAGAGAGGGAGAGGGAGAGAGATAAGAGAGGGAAAGAGAGAGAGGAGAGAGAGAGAGAGAGAGAGAGAGAGAGAGAGAGAGAGAGAGAGAGAGAGAGAGAGAGAGAGAGAGAGAGGAGAGAGACAGAGACACAGAGAGAGAGAGAGAGAGAGAGGAGAGGAGAGAGGAGAGAGAAAGAGAAAGGGGGGAGGGGGTTAGTTAGTGTAAGTGCTCTCTGCCAATTTGAACGTCAAATGGAGTACAGGGAGCGTTTCCTAATCAATCATCGCTCAACCATGATAGGGCTTCTAAAACAACAACAACAACAACGATAAAAGTTGAAATTTGGGGATTACCAATTCACAGACACACACATACAGACACACAAGCACGCACGCGCACCACACCGCGCGCGCACGCACACACACCACACACACACACACACACACACACACACACGCACGCATTTCCACTACCACCACCACCATCATCACAGCAGCGAAATAAAAAAGAAAGCCAACGAGTAATATCCCTACACGTTTCCTCTCCGCCCACCCACCCCTTCCTCCTCTTCAGCTCCCGACTCGTTCCTCTCCGCTTCACACCCGCCCCCCTCACACCCCCCTCCTCCCCTACTCCTCCCGGACTACCTCCTGCCCCCTGTCCCCCCTTTTGCACTCCTTCCCCATCCCCTCCTCTCCTTTTTAACCACCAGTAGCAAGATGAACAACAGCCACAAGAGAAACACAAGAATTAGCCAGACGAGGACATTCTTTCTGACCTCCCACACACACTAATCACTGCTTAGGGATATTTTCCCCAGCGGAAACTTGTAAGAGCGTCAAATACGCCCAACAATATCATACGCTAGTTTTTGTCACTGTTTATTCTACGTCTGCCGTCAGCGCCTGGGGTATGATTATCACAGTTCTTGATTAAACCTTTGACGCTGGGTGCAACAGCAAAGTGAGAAGCTGTATGACCAGTGGCTTTCCCACTTATTGAATGTCACTTTACAGCTTAGCCTTTAGTGATCGACTATGACTCTCTGACTAGGAGAGGCTTGACTTGCACAGTCCTTATGTGCTGCAGCCCTGGGGGCTAGTTGGCCTTTGGAGAACATCTCCAACGCTGACTGTCCTTATGCCCACTTGGCCAAGAGAGTGGGGATGTACTGTGGGCAAGGCATCTCCACATTAATCAAATTTCTGCCCAATTCACGACGGACAAACATACAAATTCATCTACATGAAATTCAAGATGTGTTCTTGAAGAAGAAAGTGTCTATGCAAGAGCAGAGCTTTTCGATAATTTTTTTTTCTTCAGGTCCAGGTGTATTTGTGTATTTGTGTCCTTGTGATAGTGGATTTTATTTTTTTGAGACAGAATGTTTGTCTTGTTGTTAGTTATTTTTGGTGTGTGTATGTGCGTGTGTGTGTTTGTGTGTGTGCATGTGTGTGTGAGTGTGTGTGTGAATGTGTGTGTGTATGCACGTGTGTGTGTGTTTGTGTGTCTGTGTGCGTGCGTTCGTGCATGTGTGTGTACGTGCATGTGTGTGTTGGGGTTTTGGTTGACATTTTCAGTGTCCATGCCGAATAATTATGCCGAGAGAAGTAACACGGCTGTAGACTACCACTTAGAAACTTTGAAAATATTGTTTGCTCTTGCATCATGGGGTGATAATCCTGCATCAGGTGTTGATAATCCTGTATCAGGGGGTGATAATCCTGCATCAGGGGGTAATAATCCTGCATCAGGTGTTGATAATCCTGCATCAGGGGGTGATAATCCTGCATCAGGGGGTGATAATCCTGCATCAGGTGGTGATAATCCTGCATCAGGGGGTGATAATCCTGCATCAGGGGGTGATAATCCTGCATCAGGTGGTGATAATCCTGCATCAGGTGGTGATAATCCTGCATCAGGTGGTGATAATCCTGCATCAGGGGGTGCGAATCCTGAATTAGGAGGTGGTAATCCTGCATCAGGGGGTGAGAATATCTTGCATCAGGGGTGATAATCCTCTATCAGGGGTGATAATCCTCTATCAGGGGTGATAATCCTCTATCAGGGGGTGATAATCCTGTATCAGGGGTGATGATCCTGCATCAGGTGTTGATGATCCTGCATCAGGGGGTGGTAATCCTGCATCAGGGGGTGGTAATCCTGCATCAGAGGGTGGTAATCCTGCATCAGGTGTTGATGATCCTGCATCAGGGGGTGGTAATCCTGCATCAGGGGGTGGTAATCCTGCATCAGGGGGTGGTAATCCTGCATCAGGGGGTGATAATCCTGCATCAGGGTGTGAGAATCCTGCATCAACGGGGTGATAATCCTGCATCATGGGGTGACAATCCTGCATCAGGTGGTGATAATCCTGCATCATGGGGTGATAATCCTGCATCAGGTGGTGACAATCCTGCATCATGGGGTGGTAATCCTGCACCATGGGGTGACAATCCTGCATCATGGGGTGGTAATCCTGCATCATGGGGTGACAATCCTGCATCATGGGGTGATAATCCTGCATCATGGGGTGATAATCCTGTATCAGGGGGTGATAATCCTGCATCATGGGGTGATAATCCTGTATCAGGGGGTGATAATCCTGCATCAGGGGGTGGTAATCCTGCATCAGGGGGTGATAATCCTGCATCATGGGGTGATAATCCTGCATCATGGGGTGATAATCCTGTATCAGGGGGTGATAATCCTGCATCAGGGGGTAAGATTCCTGCATAGGTGGTGAGAAGCTGGCATAAGTTGATGAAAGTCTTGCATACGACGTTAAAAGTCTTACATAAGTCGGTGAAAGTCTTGTATACATTGGTGAAAGTCTTGCATAAGTTGGTGAACATTTTGCATAAGTTGGTGACAGTCTTGCATAAGTTGATGAGAATCCTGTGTAAGTGGGTTAAAGTCTTGCATTAGTTGGTAAGAATCTTACATAAGTTAGTGAAAATCTTGCATGTGTTGGTGACAAGCTTGCATAAGTTGGTGAAAGTCTTTCAGAAGTTGGTGAAAGTGTTGCAGAAGTTGGTGAAAGTGTTGCAGAAGTTGGTGAAAGTGTTGCAAAAGTTGGTGAAAGTGTTGCAGAAGTTGGCGTGTTCAGAGTTTTTTAAAAAAAACCCACCCGACTGCTCTAAGTGAGAATTAGACTTGAAGGGGATGTTAGTTGGCTGAGACCCTTCCTGGTCATGTAAGGTGACTCTAACAAATGACTTTGAAAGTACTTTGGCAGACAAGTTTGCAAAATCCGTCATCATCTTCCTTCGCGATCTGTCACGAAAGAAGAAGACGGGTGAGTTATAAACGTGAGCCCGGGATTTTATGGATGCGTTTATACATGAGACGTTGCTTTAATTCTATATCTAATAAGTTGGTTAAAGTTTGTATACAGTTGGTTATATTTTGTGTATTCATTTGAATTTGTAAAAACTATTGATTGTAACTGGTTGCATGTGAAAGACTAGGATGAATGAAAGCGCTTTGATTTTTTTTTCTCCAAGATATAGCACTGTATAAATTCCATGTCTTATTATAATAATTGTTATTATTGTTGTTGTTGTTGTTGTTGTTGTTGTTATTATTATTATTATTATCATCATCATTATTACTATTATTTATTCGTCTTATTATTTTTCTATATAAAAAAAATCTACGTATAAAGACCAGTCAGTAGTGACCTAAAACCTTGCTCACAGTTCGTAGTTAAATCACGGGTTAGGTTCTCTTACAATTAGGCATTGACAACGGGGACGGGATAGTCTGATTGGTTAGAGCGTTGTACATTGCGCACTGTGCTCGTGATCTGCTGACCCAGGTTCGAATCTCATTGAAGGAGATAATTATTTCCCCCTGGAGTTAACATCAGTGCAGACTCCACTCTCCCCAAAAGTCCAGATGAGACTATAAACCGAGGTCCCGCGTGAGAACGCACGCAGAACAGTTTGCGCACACGTTAAAAGAATGCAGAGGTAAAAAAATTGAATGACGCTGCTCTTGTGGAGACCAGCCCGCATCATTTAATGCAGAGAATCTGCCATCACTTAAAGTGGTATGCAATACAATACAATGCAATACATTACATTACAATACAATACAATACAATGCACTGCAATACAAGACAATACAACAACAATAATACAATATTTGTGCATTGCGCTTGATCGAAACAACAAAAAAACCCCTCTGTAATCCTGCATAAATATTTCCAGCGTTATTCCCCCAAGCCACATCCAAGTTCTTTGCTCTTATCTCCATCTCTGCCAAATCCTAGCCTACCCCCCTCCCCCCTCCCTACCCCCTTCCCCCTTCCCCCTCTCCCCCTCCAGCTAGGAATCAGACGATTTCCCCTTTCACCTGTTACCATCACTCAGTGGCTTATCTTTGGGGAGAAGTCATGGTTTAAAGACACCCGCTGTTGCGCATGTCATTACCGCGCCAACCACCTCCGGATTCTGGGGGTTCCGGTGCAAGGCTTTTGGTTTTGGGTTGGTTTGTTTGGTTTGGCTGTTTGTCTGGGGGTAGGGGGTGGGGGTAATTTTTTTTTTTCTCTATCTAGTTTTTAAAAAAAATCCTTTTCTGTGCCTTCCCAGAGTTTGAGGTTTTCCTCCTAATTCCCTTTTGCTGCTGCTGTTTGTTGATGCTGTTTTACATTACTTTTGACTACTTAATGATGAGCTCAAACAGTCTTACAGAACTTGAAAAATAATAAAACGTACCACAAGAAAGAGCAGCATTTGTGATAGATAGCGGTTCTGCTTTTGATTTGGCTTTTTAATAATAATTTTCTGTTCTTTTTTGTCTACATTATTTTTCCTGCTCTCAAACATACAAATAACTTTCTGCCTCTCCTTCTTGCGTCCCCATCCTTTTAAAAAAAAAATCCCTGCTGTCTTTCTTGATGCTATGCATAGGACAGTGTTGCTCTTCGCTTTACATTACTTTTGACTACTAAATGATTAGCTCAAACTTTCCTGCAGAACGTAAAATGTAAAAAAACAAAACAAAATATACCAGAAGAAAAAAGCAGAAGTGAAAGAACGAGCAAAGGCAAAAAATAAACCACCTAAACAACCGCCACCAAAAATCAAAAACAAAATAAAAATCGAAACAGGTGGGGGAAGGGGATGGGTAATACCAGCTAGATTTTTTTTTAAAAAGAGATAAACATACGACTGCAAAAGTATGAAAACACCCAAAAGAGACACTAACGTATGTACATCTGCAGAAGGAGAAGAAGAATTGCGAAGAAGAATCGCGTACAAGAAGAATTGCGAAGAAGAAGAATTGCGAAGAAAAATTGCGAAGAAGAAGAATTGCGAAGAAGAAATTCGAAGAAGATGAAAAAGAAGAGTTGCGAAGAAGAAGAATTGCGAAGAAGAATTGCGAAGAAGAATTGCGAAGAAGAAGAAGAATTGCGAATAAGTTCGAAGAAGATGAAAAAGAAGAATTGCTAAGAAAAAGAAGAAGAAGAAGAAAATTGTATAACCATTCACGCGCGTGCACGCGCGCGCGCACTCACACACACACACACACACACACACACACACACCACAACACACACACCACACACACACACACACGCACAGACGCGCACGCGCGCTGTACACACACACACACACACACACACACACATACACACACACAAACACACACACACACAAACCACATCTCCCACCCTGCTCCACTTCATCACACAAACATACACACACGCACAGACGCGCGCGTGCGCGCACGCACGCACACACACACATACACACACTTGGAAGTGGCACACACACACTTGGAAGTGGATGTAAAACAGCACGTGAGTGCTTTTTCCATTATCCATGAAATAAGAGATTCAGTAAAATAAATAACTAAAATCTAAACACACACACACTACACTCTCACACACATACACACACACACGACTCACACACACACACACACACACACACACACACACACACACACACACACACACGACTCACCCCCCCCCCCCCCCCCACACACACACACAAACACACGACTCACACACACACACACACGACTCTCCACACACACACACACACACACACACACACACACCAACACCACACACACACAACACACACACACACCACACACACACACACCAACACACACACACACACAGTTGGCGAACAGAAGCAGGCCGAAGACTGTAATGGAGATGATCAATATTGCCAGAGTATAAGATTTTCGAATTTTTTTAGGTCGTGTCCAAACTTTTTCTTTGAATTCGGATATCATTGACATTTCAAAATTTTGCAAAAAGATTACAAGCGAATAGGAACATAAAGGAAATGTGCGCGCGCGCGTGCGTGCGTATGTGTGTATATATGTGTATGTTTGTTTGTGTGTATGTGTGTTTGCTTGTGTGCATGTGTGTGGTTTTGTGTATGTGTATGTCTGTGTGTTTGTGTTTGTGCGTCTATGTATGCATGTGTATGCATATATCTCTGTGTGTGTTTGTGTATGTCATGCGCGCACGAGCGCTCGCACGTGCGCGCAAGTGTGTGTGAGTGTGTTTTAGACGACAGTGTACACCTTATAAGCAAGAGCGTACGTGAAAATGGATCTTTTCTGAAGTCTGACTGTACTTTGCAAAGCCAACGTTTTCTTCTTGTGTAGACCGTGTGTGATGCGCCAACAACCACGAGTGTGTCTGTGTATGTGTTCGTAGATAGGTATGCAGACTCGTCTGTAGGAATTGAAACCGTGTGTTGCAATTATTTGAAAAATGCTATCCTGGAAAAGAGAGAGAGAGAGAGGAAGAGAGAGAGAGAGAGAGAGAGAGAGAGAGAGAGAGAGAGAGAGAGAGAGAGAGAGAGAGAGAGAGAGAGAGGAAAAGAGTGAGAGAGAGAGAGAGAGAGAGAGAGAGAGAGAGAGAGAGAGAGAGAAAGGGAGAGAGAGAGAGAGGGGGGGGGGTGTGTGTCAGGCAGGCAGACAGGTAGGAGGGTAGATAGACAGTGAGAGAGACAGAGACTGAGAAAGACAGACACAAAGACAGAAAAGAACAAAGAGAGAGAGAGAGAGAGAGAGAGAGAGAGAGAGAGAGAGAGACAGAGAGAGACAGAGACAGAGACAGAGACAGAGAGACAGAGAGAGTCGGAGACAGACAAACAAAGCGACAGACAGAACATCTTGCGCACACGTTAAAACCCGTTCCGCTTTTCGGAAGAGTAGGCTATTGTGTGCCGGTAGGGAGAGATGACAACACTGACAAAACTGTATACACAAGGGGACTGGATGTAAAAACCAAAAGCACATGAGTGCTTTTTTCCATTATCCTCAAAATAAAAGAATGAATAAACAATATAAAAACATACTAATAAAAAAACAAGACAGAAACAAAAGGAAGCAAACAAGCACAGAAAACAGAAAAAAGCTTATAGACAGACAGACAGACAGACAGACAGATAGGCAGATAGAAGGAAGGGGGGGATAACCAGGCATACAGAAAGACAAAGAGAACACATAATTATTGTACTATAAGAACGACAGACAGACCTAGTAGAGATAAAAGCCTCCCAGGAAATCGCACGGTGATGAATGTATATGAACACGAATACCGATGCTTAACTCTTTCCTTGCTGACGCCCGGAATAATTACTATACTAACCAGATACATTTATATAGGTTAAGAGCAAATATTAACGTGCATATGTGTGTGCGCGCACACACACACACACACATATGCACACACACACGTATGCACGCGCACGTACACGCACACATACCGTCTGGGGGGACGGGATAGCCTGGCGGTTAGAGTGATGTATTCTTGACCCGGGTTCGAATCTTGTTCAAGAGGATTTTTTTCTCTGAAGTTAACATCGGTGCCGACTCCACTCTCCCCAAAAGTCATTGGGATGAGACTATAAACCGAGGTCCCGTGTGCAAACGCACGCAGAACATCTTGCGCACACGTTAAAACCCGTTCCACTTTTCGGAAGAGTAGGTCTTAGTGTGCCGTTGGGAACGGATGACAAAAGTTAAAAAAACCCACTTCTGCATACACACGGTAACTGGATGAAACACATGAGTGCTTATTCCATTATCCTCAAACTACTACTACTACTACTACTACTACTACTACTACTACTACTACTACTACTACTACTACTACTACTACTACTGCTACTGCTACTACTACTACTACTACTACTACTACTACTACTACTTCTACTACTACTACTACTACTACTACTACTACTACTACTACTACTACTACTACTACTAATGAGACTTACTCCATTATTTTTCAAAAGATTTTATTGATAGTATAAGTCATAATATCCATCCTAAAAATGCAATAGATGTTTCATCAGAGCCATCGTGCATGTATACAACTCCATAGAATTAAACATTTCTATGTTCGAAGCAGACGCCTACACACAACTACAAGAATACAGGTTCTTGTGTGTGTGTGTGTGTGTGTGTGTGTGTGTGTGTGTGTGTGTGTGTGTGTGTGTGTCGTGTGTGTGTGTGTGTGTGTGTGTGTGTGTGTGTGTGTGTCAAAATCAAAGTCAAACTTTTATTTTCAGATGGTACATTGAATAAGCAGTGCATTTGCTTTTTTTCATCAAGCCATCTAAAGAAAGAAAAAAAAGCGAGAAAAAAAAGATAATATATATGCAGACATAAGATAAAAAAACCTAATCTATGGTAAACTATGTGTGTGTGTGTGTGTGTGTGTGTGTGTGTACGCGCGCGCGTACCCAACACACACACAACGGACATGGTTATACATACGTGCACGTGTACAACCGTGCATTCACACACCCGCGAGAGTGCACACGCCACGCTCTCACACACACAAAGGAAGAGATACAGTTCTTCCAATTGTATATGGAGACTCGTGGGATTAATATAGTCATTAGCGTTGTAAAAGGAAACGTGGACTACAAAACTGTACAATTCATTTCAGCAATTTAGAAATACTGTGTGTTGTTATGACCACACATGAGATTCTGATCTAATGTCTTTATTCATATCTATCTATCTATCTATTTATCTATCTATCTATCTATCTATCTATCTATCTATCTATCTATCTATCTATCTATCTATCTATCTGTCTGTCTGTCTGTCTGTCTGTCTATCTACCTACCTACCTACCTATCTATCTATCTATCTATCTATCTATCTATCTATCTATCTATCTATCTATCTTAAACGTGCGGAAGCACGCAGAACATCTTGCGCGCACGTTAAAACCCTGTTCCGCTCTTCGTAAAAGTAGGCAATTGTGTGCCGGTGGGAACAGATGACAAAATTTACAAAACCGCATACACACGGGGACTGGATGTAAAAAGGCACATAAGTGCTTATTCCATTATCCTTGATATAAAACAATAAAAGACAAATAAATGAAATACCTATCTATCTATCTTAAAAAGAACTATATATCTATCTACCTATCTATATTTATATCGATCTATATATCTACCTATCTATCTATCTATCTACCACTGTCATTCACGGAAGATTAATTTCTCTGCGTAAAATTCGGGCTGCACTCCTTGGGGAGAGTGTGTGCTCAACAAGTGCAGCGCTACCCATTTATAAAAAAGAATTCGGTTTGCATGTGCATTGTCTGTTTATCACAGTGGCTTTCTTGTTCCTAAGTTTGGCATGAACAAATCTATTGTTGACGTGAGTTCTGTTACGAACGCAGAATTTATGTTGCACACTGGAACCCCCTTTATCGTTTCCTTTAGAAAGACCAGCACTCAGGTCACCGCTTATGGTCTAAATGATTGTGAACAGTTTTGGGCACACTGAAGGATCGAACCTGCACTTTTGGCTTTTTGTTTTAGACAGGTGCGTTACCTCTAGACCACCAACGCAATTGCGGATTTGATCCCTCCTTGTACCCAATATCTACACCCCGCCCCCCTCCTGCTTCCATAAGACTGTGAGCAGTGGTCTGTTGGCTTGTCTTTAGGATAAGATTATAAAATCAAGCTTTCCTGTGCAACACTCATTTGGGGTACATAAAGAAACTCACAACAAAAAGAGAGTCATACCTGGTACACCCTTAATAATGTAAAAGACAAATAATTAAAAAAACCAACTTGTTATCTAGGCACGCACTAAAAAGGGACTCATGTTTGCAACTTACAAACCCTCCCCCCAAAAAACCCAACACCAACAACATCAAAAAACCAACCAACAACCAACAAAACAAAACAAACAAAAGACAAACAAAAACTGACATAGAATGGTGTTAAATTTCTTGCCGCAACCAGTCCATGGAGCGTCGGGAACAAGTTAAAACTAAGGATCCGCATAATATTCTTACTAACTGTTTCACCCAGAGATTAAAATAAGTCTCAGCATATAATGGGGAAAAAAAAGCACTGTTATGAATCAATGGATCGGACGACAATGATCTGAGAGGGGTCAGTCACACACGTGTTCGGGCAGTCACACACTGTCTGGCCTGTCCATTTATGATCCACACAATCGATGACAATCTTTAGTGCATAATATTGTACAGTATACTTGTATTATAGACCACTAAAAGTCACAGCATACCACCACCACCATCACCACCACCACCACACCCCTAACACGCAACCACAACCATCGTCATCATAACCACTATTACAGTAGACGAACAAATCGAAAAAGTTCCAATAATCCCTCCTCTATGTTTCAACACCTCCCTCCTCCTCCCTCTTCTCTCCCACCCTCCCTTATCCAGTGTGACAAATAGGTCTGAGGCGTGCTGTCATCAACGTGTAATGCTGATTTAATGAAAAAGAGGGGGAGGGAGGGGGGGACGAGGGGTAAGCGGGGTGGTGGGGGGGGGGGGTGGATGGGGGAGGGAGAGATTCGTTACAACTCATTTGTTGCCTTAGCATCCAGATACTTCACTTGATCTCTGACATCGTCTGGTGTTGTGTATGTGGAATGGTGTGTTGTGTTGTGTTGTGTTGTGTTGTGTTATGTGTGTGTGTGTGTGTGTGTGTGTGTGTGTGTGTGTGTGTGTGTGTGTGTGTGTGTGTGTGTGTGTGAGAGAGAGAGGAGAGAGAGAGAGAGAGAGAGAGAGGAGAGAGAGAGAGGAGAGAGAGAGAGAGAAGAGAGGGGAGAGGAGAGAGAGAGAGAGATGAGAGAGAGAGAGAGAGAGAGGAGAGAGAGAGAGGAGAGAAGAGAGAGAGAGAGAGAGAGAGAGATGTAAAACTGCGTATGTAATCGCTGCCTACACGCAGGGATTTCTTTTTCTGTATGTTCGTGGGGGCTTTGTTACTTGTTTATTTTTAGCTGCCTCATCTTTCTGAAGTCCCTGTCCGGCTGTCCCTACGTTGTTTATCTCGTTCTGTCAACTCCAGCCATACTCCGGTTTGTCCTGAAGCATCCTCAGGGCCAGAAGTCCATTGATAGTCTATCACTGTCAGGCCGCCATGGAGCCACCATCCAGAGGGACCCTGCACTGCCTCTGTAATGTTGAGTTGAGCCTGTTCTGAGCTGTATGCATTGTAACGTCTGTTAAACCGATTGCTGACGACAACAAGAACTTATTCGTGAAGCCAGACTGAGTGAGATGCCAGTTGGAGGTGACAACCACAACACGATGCTTACAACAACCTTTAAACGAATTTTTTGTTATTGATTAAAGTGTTTTTTATTGACAAATTAAAAGGCAATTTGAGTCGTTGGTTGTGTAACTCATTGAATGAATTATTTCACTATCATCTGTCACTAATTTGTCTATTAGTTTATTTATTCATTACTGTTTGTTTCCACTTTTCCCCCATAAGGGCCTAGTGTAAAGAAGCTTTGGGCTTATCCAATTACCCTCATGAAATATTCGAAATATTGAAACCTACTACCTTAAAGGCTTTGACACAATCTCACCACAGGGACATAAGTGTATGAGAGACCAAAACTGGGGTTACAATTAGACCAGAGAAACCGGGACCACAGAACTAGAGAGATTTTTCTTTTATTGCATGATGAAGAATGATGATGAGGATGATGTAATGAATCTGCCATAGAAGCGCATATGATTTGAGACTACTAGACAAGAGGTTTACTCTACGCTTACGCTTCATATCGTAGTTATATCCAGGCGTTATCCAGGCCTGAGAGATACAGACACCTGCAGTGTTGGTCAGATAATTAAAAATAAATGAGCAACACTTTCAAAATCATAATATCCGTAAAGTAGATGAAGCTCGACTGTGTGGTCCCAGTCTTCCCAGTGAGCCCACAGCACACTCACTCTGGGTAGGAGCCGGCCGGAGTACAAAAATACCCCATGGTTCTTATAGGATTCGAACCCTGCTACCTTCCAGCCCGTAATCCAAGGTGCTAGCCACTGTGTTACGGAAGTATGTATACATAGTTATTTCATGGTATAAGTAAATAGTTAAACTAGAAATGCTTCAAAACTAAATCTCCACAAACACATGGGTATACATTATTACTACAGTGGGATTTTCTTATACTACCACGGATAACAATAAGAGAAACATCAACAACAGCAAGAAGTTCCATACTTGGCCTAAGCCGAAAACTTACTGCTGTAAGCAAACTGTCAAAGTCTACAGTAAAATGCTGTTATGCTTTGATTTGTTCCGTTAACATTGTTTTCATCCACTTACGGCTCTTAGCATAATCATCTCCATAATTCATAACACTGAGCAAACATCCTCTAAGTCGGAATGTGACTGCCTGTATGCCAAGGCATTTGAAAACAGCCGCACGCGCGAATTTTCTGCTCACAGTTCCTACTCCTGGTCTCATGGAGATTTTCAGGTGAGATAAATGAGACAGAATTCATCATCTGGGGGACTCCTCCGAGTATACTAAAAAACTGAAAAATGCTCAATAACAGCAGCAGCAATAACAACAATAGCAACAACAACAGCAGCAAAAAACAATATCATCAACAGCAGCAACCATAACAACAGCAACAGCAACAACAATAACAACAGCAGCAGCAATAACAACAATAGCAACAACAGCAGCAGCAACAATAATAAAACAGCAGCAACAACAATAACGACAGCAGCAGCACCAGCACCAATAACAACAGCAGCACCAGCAACAATAGCAACGATAACAACATCAGCACCAATAACAACAGCAGCAGCAACAACAGCAACGACATAATCTACAAGCAGTGATACGAAAAGAAAATGGATACTACAGCAGTCAATGTCCACCAATATACAGTACAAAGGCTGCTTTATCACTCAGGGTAAACCAACCGTCTTTACGCTACAAAAACCCCAATTAATGTCCATGATGTTGAGATAAAGTTTCCTCTACTAATGAATGTAATCCTATTTTAAACAGGAAGAGAGGCTGAGTGAGGAGGCTCGGTGTTCTCTCTGTCTCTGTCTGTCTGTCTGTCTGTCTGTCTGTCTCTCTCTCTCTCTCTCTCTTTCTCTCTCTCTCTGAGAGGGCTGGTTGTAAAAACAACAACAACAACATTGTTTGCTTATGTCATAACCCTCATTAAATAAAAAGTCTTTCAATTTTAATTCAATCCAATTCTCTTCTCCTTCTCCCTCACTCACAACTCACTCACACACAAAACCACACACACACACACACACACACACAACACACACACACACACACAACACACAAAACACACACAACACACACACACACACACACACACATACATACACATACACACACACACACACACAGACACAAAGACACACACACAGTAGTTGGATCTTTTCAAAGGTCACCACCCCCACTCCTACTCTTTAGACGTGTACTCCTAATTCCTTCAAACCAAAAAAAAAGCCAAATCGAAACCCTTGTGGCCTTGTTATTGTCTTCTTCTTTTTTTTCTTCTTCTCCAACTGACCTCAGCGTGGGCGTGAATGTATATATAATGCTGACGTCTTTCGCTCCTCAATAAAGATCATCTCCGTCTCAGGTCTCTACTTTCTTCATCTTCCCATCCCCCCCCTCCTCCTGTCTGTCTGTCTGTCTGTCTGTCTCTATGTCTGTCTCTATGTCTGTCTGTTTCTATGTCTGTCTGTCTGTCTGTCTGTCTGTCTGCCTGTTCTGTCTGTCTGTCTGTCTGTCTGTCTGTCTCCCCTCTCACTCTCTCTCTCTCTCTTCTCCTCTCCTCTCTCTCTCTCTCTCCCCTCTCTTCTCTCCTCTCTCCCTCTCTCTTGGGAACGCACGCCCGGGAATCTCGTATGTCTTTGTATTCTCTATCTGTCTGTCTGTCTGTCTCTGTCTCTGTCTCTGTCTCTCTGTCTCTGTCTGTCTGTCTGTCTGGGCTCTGTCTCTGTTTCTCTCTCTCTCTCTGTCTTCTCTTCTCTTCCAGACGCACACAACAATCTCTCTCAATGTTTTGTTTTATTTTTTTCTGTCTGTATATGTTGTCTGTCTCTTTCTCTCTGTGTCTCTGTGTCTGTCTGTCTGTCTGTCTGTCTGTCTGTCTGTCTCTCTCTCTCTCTCTTCAGTACTACAGGGCTAAAATGTCATTGTTATTTTCAGTTCCTGAATGTTCCCGTGGGCGGCATTTATGACAGGTACCTGACTTAGAACTACTACGTAGATTTGGCCAGCGCATGACTGGAGTCATTTTCAGCTCCTAACGTCAAACTTTAACATTAAACGGCCTTTTTGTGTTTGTATCTTTACTCAAAACACCCATCAAAACACTTTTCATCTTTAATCATACCACAATCAATACACTTCTACATCTTTACATCATACCACACCATCAATACACTTCTACATCTTTACATCATACCACACCATCAGTACACTTCTACATCTTTACTTCATACCATCAATACACTTCTACATCTTTACATCATACCACACCATCAGTACACTTCTACATCTTTACTTCATACCATCAATACACTTCTACATCTTTTACTTCATACCACCCATCAAAAACACTTCTACATCTTTACTTCATACCATCAATACACTTCTACATCTTTATTCATCCCATCAATACACTTCAAACATCTTTATTTACCACACCATCAATCCCACTTCTACATCTTTACTCTTTACCACACCATCAATACACTTCTAATCTTTACACCCAATTCCACACCATCAATACACTTCTACATCTTTACTTCATACCATAAATTACACTTCTACATCTTTACTTCATACACACCATCAATACTCTTTCTACATTTTTACATCATTACCACACCATCAATACACTTAAAACATCTTTATCATACCACACCGGCAATAACTTCTACATCTTTACCTTCTTTTACACTTATCACTCTACTCTTTACTTATACCATCAATACACTTCTACATCTTTACTTCATACATCAATACAATTCTACATCTTTACTTCTACCAACCATCATACTCTTTAATATTTACATCATACCAACCCCAAAATTACACTTTACATCTTTACTTCTACCACACTGTCAATCACTTTTCATCTTTATTATACCATTAATTAACTTCTACATCTTTACTTCATACCACACTGTCAATACACTTCTACATCTTTACTTCATACCATTAAACACTTCTACATCTTTACTTCATACCATCAATACACTTCTACATCTTTACTTCATAGCACACCATCAATCCCACTTCTACATCTTTACTTTCATCCCCACCCACCCAATACACTTCTACATCTTTACATCATACCACACCATCAATACACTTCTAAATCTTTACTTCATCCCACACCATCAATACACTTCTACATATTTACTTCATACCACGCCATCAATACACTTCTACATATTTACATCATACCACACCATCAATACACTTCTACATATTTACATCATCATCATCATCATCATCAGACCCGTGACCTTGGCGGTCGTGGGGGAGACACGAAAGACGATGCCGTGGTAAGCCTCCTCCATCCATCTCGGTCCTCGGCTCTGCGCAGTAGTGCCGAGTCATTCATCCTGGTCCATTCTCTGATGTTGTCCATCCATGACTTGTTCTGTCTTCCCCTCCTTCTGCCACCTTCGAGTGTTCTGCGTACTGTTTTTGGCAGAGTGTTGTGGGGGTGACGTGGCCAAACCATGTCAGCTTTTTCTTCTTGACGATGGTGAGAAGGGGTTCCTGTGGACCTCCCAGCCGTGTTATTTGACTCTTGACAAATTCATTGGTCTTTCGTTCTTCCAGGATATGCCCAGTAGTTTTCTTTGGCATTTTGTTTCGAATGACTGGATTCGCCTTTGCTGTTTCAGCAGTCAATGTCCAGGCTTTACTTCCGTACAGCAGGATCGTCTGAATTAGGGCTTTGTAGAGCTTTAGTTTGATTGGGAACGGGATCTCTTTATTTTTTCCATTTTGGTGGTGAGTTTTGTCATGGAAGATGTTGCCATGGCTATTCTGACTTTGATTTCTGTCGTCGATCGCCCGTCCTTTGTGATTTGTAGCGCCAGGTATTTAAAAGCGTCTACCTCCTCCAGTTTTTGGGCCGTTCTTTGTAAATTTTAGCAGTGGCGTTTGCTCGTGCTTTTCACAAGTACTTTACTTTTCTCCGATTCACCTCCACCCATATGCTCCAGCTTGTTCTAAGTCTGGTCGTAAGATCTTGCAGCTCTGTGTTACTTCCGCCATAGGTCAATGTCATCGGAAAAACCTTTAAGTTGTTGAGGGGTCTGCCGCCAATGGAGATGGCAGAGTGGAGTCATGGGGGTCTCCCCTCATAATGTTTTCCAAGAACAGTTTTAAACAGGACTGGAGAAAAACGGCATCCTTGTCGGCCCCAACTGTGGTTTTAAAGTGTCTCCGACCTGATTGTTCAGAAGGCTGCACTGCTTGCAGTGTTGTATAGTGCTTGAATGGTTTGCCTAGTCCTTCTTCAATGCCAAACTTTTCTGAGGACCTGCCACGGCCTTCTTTGCCATACTCTGTCGAAGCCTTCTTGAAGTCGATGAAGTTGTGGAACAGGTCTCTCTGATGTTGAACATGTTTTTTCTCAGGATGTGGCATTTAAAAATTTCTGTTCGATTGTGCTCCTCCCTGCCCTGAAACCCGCTTGTTCCTCTGCAAGGTGTTCTTCTGCCTCCTTCTTGAGTCGATTCAAATAACTTTGAGCATGATCTTGCTGGGTGGCTGATGAGGCTGATTGTTCTATAGTTTTGGCATTGGCGTAAATTCCCCTTCTTGGGCAGGGGTTTGATGAGTGATTGTGTCCATTCTGTTGGCCCTGTTTTGGGTCTCCCAAATCTTCTGACAGATGCTGTAACTTATGTGTGACTGTTTCGCCACCTTTGCTTGGCAGTTCTGCTGGTATATTGTCTGCTCGGGGACTTTCCTACTGGTAAGCTGCGGATGGCTTTTCCACTTCTTCCCTCAGTATAGGTAATGGCGAGGGTGCTCTTGATGTTGCTGCTTTTCTTCTATTATGTTTCTTGTCAGTTTGTATTGGGTAGTTGTACAGTTTTTGGGACAATATTCAGACCACCTGTTCAATGCAGCTGAGCTTTCTGTGAGGGGGTTTTCCCGGAGCTGTCTTCAATGACTGATGATTTGGTTTGAAGTGGTTTTGTGAGTTTCTTCAGGGTGTCGTATGCCTTTTTACTGTTGCCCACTTTCGTGCTTTTTTCGATCTCATCACATTGATCACTGATCCACTTCTCTCTGGCCCTTAACATTGACTTCTTCACGAGATTGTTGGCCTCCCGGTATTCTTTACACAATCAATACACTTCTAAATCTTTACATCATACCACACCATCAATACACTTCTACATATTTACTTCGTACCCCACAATCAATACACTTCTACATCTTTACATCATACCACATCATCAATACACTTCTACATATTTACTTCATACACCACGCCGCTACCCCGCCAGGTTAGCCAACAGTAAGATTTTTGCGTATATATATCTTATTTTATTATTTATTTTATATATTATATATATTTATATATATATTATATATATATCTTTATATTATATTATATATATTTTTATATCATCATCATTCATCAGACCGTGACCTTGGCGGTCGTGGGGGGGGACATGAAAGGACGATGCCGTGGTAAGCCTCCTCCATCCATCTCGGTCCTCGGCTCTGCGCAGTAGTGCCGAGTCATTCATCCTGGTCCTTTCTCTGTTGTTGTCCTTCCATGACTTGTTTGTTTTCCCCCTCCTTCTGCCACCTTCGAGTGTTCCCTGCAGTACTGTTTGGGCAGAGTTTTTGTGGCGGGTGACGTGGCCGAACCATGTCGTTTTTTCTTCTTGACGATGGTGGAAGGGGTTCTGTGGACCTGCCAGCAGTGTTATTTGACTCTTGACAAATTCGTTGGTCTTTCGTTCTCTCCAGGATATGCCCAGTAGTTTTCTTTGGCATTTTGTTTCGAATGACTGGATTCGCTTTGCTGTTTCGCAGTCAATGCCCAGGTTTCACTTCCGTTACAGCAGGATTCGACTAAATTTTGGGTTTTGTAGAGCTTTAGTTTGATTGGGAACTTATCTCTTTACTTTTCATATGGTGGTGAGTTTTTTGTCATGGAAGATATTGCCATGGCTATTCTGACTTTGTTTTTCTGTCGTCGATCCCCCGGGTCCTTTGTGAGTGTAGCGCCGAGGTATTTAAAAGCGTCTACCTCCTCAGTTGTTGGCCTTCATGTAAATTTTAGCGGTGGCATTGCTCGTGCTGTTCACAAGTCTTTACTTTTTCTCCGTTTCCCACCTCCATCCCATATGCTCAGCTCTGTTCTCAAGTCTGGTCGAAAGATCTTGCAGTTTCTGTGTTACTTCCGCCCATAAGGTCAATGTATCGGCAAACCGTAATTTGTTGAGGGGTCTGGCAATGGAGATGGTAGGGTGGAAGTCATGGAGGGTTCTCTTCTGATGTTTTCCAAGAACAGATTGAACAGGACTGGAGATAACAGGCATCCTTGTCGGACCCCAACTGTGGTTTTGAAGTAGTCCCCGACCTGATTGTTCGAAGGATGCACTGCTTGCAGTGTTGTATAGTGCTTGAATGGTTTGGCACC
>CM054135.1:78807846-78810346 GCA_028751875.1 Rapana venosa
TGAGAATCATATACCTACCCACCATCTAGTCTACGACCCAAAGAGCGACAGGCATGTTGCAAATTCAACTTAGTCTAAACCTGTCAGTGTGGTGTTCCAATGACTAGCCACAGAGTGTAGAAAGAGGCCGTACTCCACAACAAAAGCATTAGTCTTCTTCTTCTTCGTCGTCGAACGCTCAGATTGCAACTAATATTGTACCTCATAATGTGAGCAAAAAATGTGTTGTGCTGTTGTTAAGCACCTGACAAGTTAGGCCCAGCGCATTCGACTACGGCGTGAGAGAGAATTTGTTATCTTTTCTCTCTTTCTGGCAAAATAAATTAGAATAGACCAAGAAGACAGAAAAAACAACAACAAGGGGGTGACAGAAAAGAAAAAGAAAAGAAGTAACTCAAGAGAGGGATAGAAAAGAGAAAATTCCCAGCACAGACTTTCCAGGAGGTGGGGATGCTGTTTTTTACTGGCGGGTTCCCGGCGCCTCCATGCACAGGGGAGATGAGTGCTGTGAAGCTGGTGCTTGTGCACAGAGGCAGGATGGATCCAGGCAGGCGGCACAGCTAGTTTGCTTTCAATCTGGCCTTTAAGAATCTATTCCACGAACAGATTAAAGCCTTAAGGTGACTTTGTTCTGCACTACTCTTTGATCTAGTCTAGTGGGATAACTTGTAATCCAGTGTCGCTTCTGTTTTAAGCGGATAGGAAACTGCTATACAAAGCTGATTTCGCTTCCTCACGAAATTTTGATCATCATGAGAGAGAGAGAGAGTGAGAGAGAGAGAGAGGCCGACAGGCAGGCAAGCAGGCAGATAAGCAGGCAGGCAGGCGGACAGACAGACAGGCAGGCAGGCAGGCAGGCAGGCATGCAGACCGACAGACAGACCTACCAACAGACAGAGAGACAGGGCTTATGTACTCATTTGGTACAGGGTAACTGCCAAGTACCGTTTTCTTTCTTGAATACCACAAGGTCGTATGAAGTCAACTCCTGCCTCTTATGTACACACAGATAGGTCACTTAGGACGCTTACTTTTAGTGATACTAATACTACAAAGAAAATTGCTTGTTATGTGGTCTTCTCTTTCTTTCAATATCAGCTGATATTACATATTAATTATTGTAATACACGTTGGTATCACGAAGTTCTTTTCATGTCCGTTAATAGCACGATATTTTGTTTACTATTCATTACTATCACAATCATGCAGGCACACAAAAGCACTGGCCTCAGCATGCATAATGGCAATTCACGCGCACGCCGGCAAACACACAGACACGCACTTTAACTTAAAGGACGATAAAAAAATGAACGAACATAGTGTACTCTAACAGAAAAACAGACACTGACACAGACACACAGACACAGACACACACAAACACACTTTCACATACGCACACGGACATGCGCACGCGCACGCGCGCGCACCACACACACACACACAAACACACACACACACACACACATATATACACACACACACATATACACACACACACATACACACACACACACACACACACACACACACATACACAAACGCACGCTAGCACGTGCAGGCGCAGATGGCTTGATTTTTAAAAAAGGCAAATAAATTGCTTATGCAATGCACGATCTGGAAACAACCATTTGACTTTGACTTCTACTTCGACTTTTGACAGATACACATACATACGGTGTGTGTTTGTGTGTGTGTGTGTGTGTGTGTGTGTGTGTGTGTGTGTGTGTGTGTGTGTGTGTGTGTGTGTGTGTGTGTGTGTGTGTGTGTGTTTGTGTTTATTATATTATTATTATTTAGTTTTTTATGTTATATCGAGGATAATGGAATAAGCACTCATGTGCTTTTTTACATCCAGTCCCCGTGTGTATGCGGTTTGTAAATTTTGTCATCTGTTTCCACCGACACACAATGGCCTACTCTTCCGAAAAGCGGAACAGGATTTAACGTGTGCGCAAGATGTTATGCATGCGTTCGCACACGGGGTCTCGGTTTATTGTCTCATCCGAAGGACTTTGACACTCAGTTCGATTTTTTTGTCAAATTGGGAAGAAAGGGCGTGGCTTGCGCGCGCGCGTGTGTGTATGCCTGTGTATGTGAGTGTGCGTGCGCGCGCACGCTTGCGTGCATGTGTGTGTGTGTGTGTGCGTACATGCTCGCATACATACTCACAGACAGAAACGGAGACGGAGCGACACACGCTAGAAGGGCAGATTAAGAAACAGATAGACTGCATAAACACAGAGAGAAAAATACACTAATCTCTTAGCAACACTGCCCACACACAATCATGTGGTCCCTCACCCCCCCATCCCCCCCACCCCCCATGCACTCTACCAGCCATTACAGCCGGTCACTCTCCCTCCCCTCGCCCATCCAACCCCCACCCCACCCTACCCTAAACTCCAAACGAAACCAATTTGACTGGAAACACAACCCTCACCCCATGGGATTGCAGCCAACCCTGTCTGTAGTTTGCCTGAAAACGGACCCCCGTGTTTAC
>CM054135.1:78820346-78825346 GCA_028751875.1 Rapana venosa
CAACACACACAACAACACACACACACAACACACACACATACAATACAACACAACACACAACACAACACACACACACACACAACACAACACAACACACACACAACACACACACACACACACAATTGAGAAAAAACTAAACAAAACACAAACACACAAACAGTAAAGAGAAAGAAGTGGTCAGAGACAAAGACAAAGACAGAAAAGAAGAAAGAAGCACCCAGAGACAGGACAGCCAGGTGGATGGGGAATAACTTGTACGTTCTTCTCAAAGGTCAGAGAGCCATTGTAGACTAGGCTGCTGTGGCCTTTACACAGACTTGAAGCCTTCTGCACATTGTCGACGGTAGCAACACTTCCCCTGGGAAACTCCATGACTGTGTTCTTGTTATTATCATCATCTCATGGAACTCTCTCTGTCTGGTTGTCTGTTTGTCAGTTTGTTTTAATTATTGATTTTTTTCCCTCTTATTCTTTTATTTCGAGGATAACGGAATAAGCAATCGTGTTCTTTTTTTTTACATCCAGTTCCAGTTTGTGTGTAGTTTTTAATTAAAAAAATTGTCATCCGTTCCCACCAGCACAAAGTGGCCTACTCTGCCCCCAAAGCGGAACGGTTTTAACATGTGCGCAAGATGTTCTGTGTGCATTCGCACACGAGATCTTGGTTTATAGTTTCATCCGAAGGACTTTCGGGGGAAATAGAGTCAGCACTGATGTTAACTTCAGAGGATAAAATCCTCTTGAACGCGATTCGAACCCGGGTCAGCAGATCACGATCGCAAAGCGCATCACTCTAACCAACAAGGCTATCCCGCCCCGTCTCTCCTCCTTACTCTTTCCTCTGGGGGGACGGAATAGCCTAGTGGCTAGAACATTGCGCTCGCAATCTGACGACCCGGGTTCGATTCCCGTTCAAGGGAATATTTTCCACTGGAGTTAACATCAGTGCCGACTCGACTCTCCCCAAAAATCCTTCGGATGAGACTTTAAACCGAGGCCCCGTGCGCGAACGCACGCTGAACATCTTGCGCACGCGTTAAATCCTGTTCCGCTTTTCGGAAGAGTAGGCCATTGTGTGCCGGTGGGAACATCATTATAGCTTCTCCTCAAGCATTCTTTAAAAAAAATAATAAAAACAACCCTCCAGGCTAGCAGAAGAAGACAACCAACCACAACCACGGGGCCACATTTTACCGAGTTGAGCAAGATCCCCTATTTCAAAGGATATTGCTGGCCTTTTGATATCAGGATGTTTTTATAGAGCTGCCGGAAAGCAATTATCACTGGATGGAGATAGCCAATCAGAACACACCAGCACGACATTTTTCATGTACTCGTCAGAAATCCGTGTGTGTGTGTGTGTGTGTTGGGGTGGAGGGGGGGGGGGATGGTATGTTTATCATGGATAATAAAGAGAATCCTTCCATCTGGGGTCTGACGTCTGTAGTCTGACGTCACATCCCACACGCAGGGCATGCCCAGTGGCAAGGTTAGCGCGGGAGGGGGGTTCACTGGTCTTTTATTATGACGGTTGTGACAGGGCTCTGATTGCAGATCTCCAGTTTTCCCACAGGGTGTGCTGTGTTGTTGAGAGCAGCTAACCTCGCCATCTTCCTTCCTGGGCTAAAATGTATTTTTAAAAATTAAAAATGTATGTATATAACGTTGTTTCAAGCTTTTCTTTCCCTTCCTACACACCACACGTCTTAGTATTTCATGACCGCGATGTCTTGTCAGGATTCGTCTCATCCTTTTTTTTTTTTAAAGTGTTGCAGTGGCATCGTCATCTTTCTAGCCTGCTCTTACTGACCAAAATAAGAACAAAAATCACCCGGCCCCAAAAGAAAACGAAAACAAGCGAAGCCAACCTAGTGTCACGACTTGCTATTTTTCTAACCAAACTTGCTAACTATTTAATAACGGACGACGAACCGCATGCATACATGGACTGAATGTAAAAAACAACAACAACGCATGAGTGTTTATAGACATCTTTGAACCAGAAGAAATAAAACAGAAAAAAAAATCCCAGACTGACTCACTTACGTACTGACTCATTCACTAACTGAAAACAAACACAGAAATAAAGTGGCAAAAGTCTATAAAGATTGTAATAAAATAAATATATTGAAATTACTTTCTTCATTGTATTTTCGTTGCTTTTTTGTTTTCTTTTGTTTTGTTTTTCTTTTGGTTTGCTTGTTGTTTTTTATTGGGTGGGTGGGTGGGGGGGGGGGGGGCGTATTTCAATTTTGTGTTGATATAAAACAATGGAGTAAGTTGTTTAAAAATCACGTTCAATTACTTTCGGACCAGGTTCATGTAATTTGATTCAGTTAACGACAAGAAAAATACTTAACGACACTACATACGGATGTGGGGGGGGGGGGGGGGGGGGGGGTCACCTCTTGCCCAAATGAAAAGGAGCTAAGATCAAGACACAACGTTTACCTCCTCCTGATAAAACACAGCTTTCGCACAGTTGCCAGAGAAGAATTATCATCGACTGAAGATAGCAACAGGTCACAGCAGGCTAGCCCAGCATCTTCCACAAACTTTCGGGGGGAACATCTCTGTCTTGTTATCTGTATGGTGATACAGGAACATTCTCCAATTCTGTGGTTATGGCGTCTTTCGGTCTGACGTCACATCTCTCAGGCATGCGCAGTGGCAAGGTTACCACAGCGCAGTGAGCAGGGATCCTGTGGACTTAGATCATGATATTACTGACATAAACCTGATTACGTATCTTCTTTCTTTCCCTCACAGAATGCTGTGTTTTCGAGGGTTAGCTTCTCACCATCTTCGACTGATGACCTTACAGAAAGAAATGTGATCTTTGTATTCTGTTCCTACACTTTTAACTATCTAAGTTTGCATCATCTGGCCTAGATCCTGCATTCCACGCATTCTTGAATTGGACGTGGAAACTTGCAATGCAAGCATCTTTCTGTCCTTGAAAATTAAAAGAAAAAAAAAGATCGAGGGATAGTCTCACATGTGAAAATGCTAAGAGAGGGGAGAGAGAGAGAGAGAGAGAGAGAGAGAGAGAGAGAGAGAGGAGAGGAGAGAGAGAGAGAGGGAGAAGAGGAGAGAGAGAGAGAGAGGGAGAGAGAGAGAGAGAGAGAGGGAGAGAGGAGAGAGGGAGGGAGAGAGAGGAGAGAGAGAGAGGGAGAGGGAGAGAGAGAGAGAGAGAGAGAGAGAGAGAGAGAGCAGGGAGAAAGATGATGATGATAACGATGATGAAGCATATGGTTATGTTGATGAAAATATAATTTCATCATCATCATCATCATCATCATCATCATCATCATCATCATCATCATCATCATCATCATCATCATCATCATCATCACCAGCAGCAGCAGCAGCAGCAGCAGCAGCAGCAGTAATAGTAGTAGTAGTAGTAGTAGTAGTAGTAGTAGTAGTAGTAGTAGTAGTAGTAGTAGTAGTAGTAGTAGTAGTAAGTAGCAGTGGTAATAGTCGTGAGTAGTAAGTGAAGTGATATGGACACGTCTGTTGGATGGCTAAGTGGTCTCCTTGTCACTACTACTACTACTACTACTACTACTACTACTACTACTACTACTACTACTACTACTACTACTACTACTACTACTACTACTACTGCTACTACTACTACTCATACTCCGACTACTTATACTCCTCCTCCTACTGCTACTAAATGGAATTTATATAGCACCAGATTTTGTTTAAAAAAAAAAATCAAAGCGCTTGGATGGAGACGTTCAACTGGGCAAATCTGATATATAAAAAAGAGCAATCGGAAACCATGTTTAAACAGCTTAGCACATCTCTCTATACCAACAGAGATAAAACCACCACCCAGAATAAAGTCGATAGACAGATATCAGCTGAATAAAAACTCATTCAAGAAAGAGATCATAAAACGAAATAGTTCCTTACAAAGTACAAGCACACAACATTCCACTAGACATTTCTACAAGAAGTTTCCAGACCTGGAGAAGTGTCTTTATTTTCCCTGAGCCTGTCCACTTGACGACAGCATTCATTTTAGCGACACAGCACATGTCTCTAGATCTCTAGAAGGAAGGTGGCAGGATGGTTAAGACGCTTGCCTGCCAACAAGTAAACTGTGAGGTTGTGGGTTCGATTCCCAGCCTCGCCCTTTCTTCCCAGTTTGACCCCAAAAAATCGAACTGAATGTCAAAGTCCTTCGAATGAGACTATAAACCGAAGCCCCGTGTTCGAGCACACGCAGAACATCTTGCGCACACGTTAAATCCTTTTTCGCTTTTCGAAAGAGTAGGCCATTGTGTGCCGGTGGAAACAGATGACAAAGTTTACAAAACCGCATACACACGGGGACTGGATGTAAAAAAGCACATGAGTGTTTTATTCCATTATCCTCGATATAAAAGAATAAATAAATAAATAAATAGATTTAAAAGAAAGGCTTGCCAACACAGATGGGCAGGGCACAGCGCAATAAGGGAGAATGACAGCAAAACAGAGAACAAGATGGGAACACACAATGCAACAGCCATTTAACGACACAGCACATGTCTCTAATTCAAAAGAGCTTCACGACACAGTTCTACAAGGCGCATGCAGGGCAAAGAAGGGAGAATAGCAGAAAAACGGACAAAGAGATGGGAAGACAAAACCTGAGACTAGACAAGCATGAGCTTGAGTAAAAAGCACTGTGACTAGCTCGAAAACAGAACTAAAAAGATAAAAGAGGGCTGGTTTATCAAGTCCTTTATTAAGGCACCCCTACAGTCGAGAAGACTACGGGATATGTAATGTGATGATATGTAAGATAATGTCATAACATGTCATAAAATAACTGAAGTAGTTCTCATACATGTGTGCAACAAAGGAAGAGTGTTCTCAGCGGCAGAGAGTGGCCCTGCCAGAACCAGAATGATAATTTTTTTTTTTAAAAGAAGAAGGGAAAAAAAAAGACCCGCGAGGGGCCACGCTTCACCCACGTCCCACTATCAGCAGTCTTCACT
>CM054135.1:78827846-78837846 GCA_028751875.1 Rapana venosa
GTGTGTGTGTGTGTGTGTGTGTGTGTGTGTGTGTGTGTGTGTGTGTGTGTGTGTGTGTTGTGTGTGTGTTGTGTGTGTGTGTGTGTGTGTGTATGTGTGAGGGGGGTTGGTAGTCGTATAGTTTGTTTGGGGCTTTTTTTCTTTATTGTATTTAAATGTCATAAACTTTAATTATTTTATTTATTTATTCTTTTATATCGAGTATAATGGAATAAGCACTTATGTGCTTTTTTACATACAGTCCCCGTGTTTATGCGGTTTTGTAAATTTTGTCATCCGTTCCCACCGGCACACAATGGCCTACTCTTACGAAAAGCAGAACAGGATTTAACGTGTGCGCAAGATGTTCTGCGTGCGTTCGCTCACGGGGCCTCGGTTTATAGTCTCATTCGAAGGACACTGGAGGACTTTGAAGGAAGGAGAGAGAGAGAGGAGTGTTGCTGATTTGCTGTTGTTACTGTTACTGCTGTTAGTATTGTTGCAGTTTTTATCTATTTATTTATTTATTTTATTTATACCACTTAAAGTCACGCATATTTCTCTGTGTGAAATTCGGGCTGCTCTCCCTGGTAAGATCGCATCGCCACAAGAGCAGCGCCACCTTGTTTTTTCCTGTCTGCAACTGTATTTGTTTCCCTATTAGAGTGGGTTTTTTCTACATAATTTTGCAAGGGACAACTCTCTTGTTGCCATGGGTTCTTTAACGTGCGCTAAATAAATAAATGTGTAACACAAGGGGACATCGGTTTATCGTCTCATCCGAAAGACTAGCGCCCAGACCACTGCTCATGGTCTAATGGATGGGGGAAAAGTTTCCGGTCCAAACGGGATTCGAGCCACCGCACACTTCCGACCCTGACTTTTTGCTTTCTAGACAGGCACGTTACCTCTAGACCACTGATCCATCCAGTTGTATGTTCTCTCTCTCTCTCTCTCTCTCTCTCTCTCTCTCCCCTCTCTCCTCTCTCTCTCTCTCTCTCTCTTCCCCTCTCTCTCTCTCTCTGTGAAAAGAAAAGAAAAGAAAATAACCCTGACACGAAGAGAGCCGTGCCGTTTTTCTTTTGTTTTCTTTTTGTGTGAGGACTGGATTTAAAAAAAGAAAAATAATCGGTGCTCTTAATCTTTTACACTGAAAATAAATTCTGTTCTGTTCTCTTTCTCTCTGTCTCTCTCTCTGGCTCTCTCTCTCTCTCTCTGGCTCTCTCTCTCTCTCTCTCTGGCTCTCCCCCTCTCTCTCTCTCTCTCTCTCTCTTCTCCTCTCTCTCTCTCCTCTCTCTCTCTCTCTCTCTCTCTCTCTCTGGCTCTCTCTCTCTCTGGCTCTCTCTCTCTGTCTGTCTGTCTGTCTCTCTCTCTCTGGCTCTCTCTCTCTCTGGCTCTCTCTCTCTGTCTGTCTGTCTCTCTCTGGCTCTCTCTCTCTCTGGCTCTCTCTCTCTCTCTCTCTCTCTCTCTCTCTCTCTCTCTTTCTCTCTCTACCTCCCCTTCCTCTCCCCCCCCCCTCTCTCTCTCTCTCTCTCTCTGTCTCTCTGTGTTAAAAAATGCTAACCCTGACATGTGGAGAGCCAAGCCATGCCCATTGAACGCCGCCTACTTGATGTTTCCTGTGACCGCGACAAGAACCTCTCTCCACACACACACACACACACCCTCCCCTTCCCTCCATCCCTTCCCCTCCCCAGCCTGGCTGAATGGAACGTGAATGACAACAAGACATGCCATGGCGCTGACCCAGAGTTGCAATCAGTTGGACTGCAGAAATTCCAATTCCTTTCACCAGGAAATGTGTGTCTTGAAAGGCCCCGTTCTCCTGGAATGTGGCAGTTACTAGTTGATGCTGAGGGAAAGGGATGGCCTGGATGGTTTTGGAGCGTTGCGCATTGCGCTCACAATCTGCTGGCCAGGTTTCGAATCCCGTTCAAGGGGATATTTTTTTCCTGGAGTTAACTAACATCAGTGCCGCCGACTCCACTTCCCCCCATAAAGTCCTTTGGATAAATCTGTAAACCGAAGTCCAGAACACCTTGCGCAAACGTTGAAACCTGCTCCGTTTTTCGGAAGAATAGGTCATTGTGTGCCGGTGGGAACCGATGACAAAATTTACAAAAATAATTGCACACACGCGGGGACCGGATGTAAGTAAGGCACGTGAGTGCTTATTCCACTCTCCTAGAAAAAAATTGAATACATAAGTACTGAACAAGTGTGATGATATTGAGTGTCACTGGATTCTGGCGGTCCATTGACTAGTACCCACCCATCTTACTGGCCACAGCGATGGTTCCTGAGGGCACTGGATCAGTGGTCAACATTATCTACACATCTTCTCATTGAGACATAGTCACTTGTGGAAACGTTCCCCTTTCTTCTCTCAATAGTGGTCACGAAGGACCGAATGGACTACACATTACCTGTGAAGATCATGAAAGCATTGATAGACTACAGACGACTGCTAATAGCAATTTTAATAACAAAGTAATACGTACATACTCAACGGAAATGTTAAAAAAGGAAAAGAAGAAAGAGAAGGGTCGGTGGATGTAGTTCGAATGGCATTTTGATAATGTAGCTGTTTCCTGTAGATGGCGGAGAGGCCAGAAGGGCAAGGTAGATACACATAAAAACATGACTACCAGCAGCACGAAGCCTTAGCAAGCAGGTGAGGGGAATGCATTAGTGTTGACAAACAGAAAGAGGAAAAACAGCACGATGTATCAAATGAAATATGAAACAACGAAATATGAAACAAAGTACTTGCGCGCGCACACACACAAACACACACGCACGTACAAACGCACACACACACACACACACACACATACACATACAACGTGCATACATATTTACCAAAGTTCCAGCATCAAATGTAGCCCCCCCCCCCCCCCCCCCCCCCCCCCCCCCCCCAAATGTACCGTTTTTAACAAAATGTTCTATAACACAACTCCTGAAAATAAAAGCAGATAGGCATTAAATAGTAACGGGGAGTGGAGAATAAATCAGGAAGGACAGGGTATGAAAACTGTAAGACAGAGATACAGATGGACAGACAGGGAAATTAAAGACAGGGCTAGGGAGACTGACTGAAGCGAAAGATGAGAGCATAATGTAATAAGCTCTAATGCAAGAGTTTTTGCTCCAAGAATTTTGGAATTGATTTAAAAAAATATATATTATTCGTTGTTAAAAACATGAGCAGCTTAGTCTATTTTCGTTGTTGAAATGTTAATGGAAATATGACAAGGGCAAAGAATGTTACAATGTGAAACAGGATGTTATTATATTGCATGATCGATATTGTCCTTTAATTGCTAGTTGGTTTTTACATATTGGATACAGAGACTGCAAATTCGTCCGGATCGTAATAGCGATTCGTTTTTAAGGTCTGTCGAGAGCTGAATCTTTTAGATAAAGAAGAGATATTGCTGAGCAAATGCTATTTACTCCAAATGTCAACGAAATTCAGGAAAATGACCTTTGAAACAGAAAGAAACCCATTTTAAGTGGCTAGGGCAGTGGATATTTTGGGAGGATTGATTGTCTCGAGCTTTCATGTAGCGGGTTTGGATCTAGCCAGATTGCGGTGGATTTAAGAGTGAGGATTTTATTGATTTTTTAAGGTCAGTTTATGTGCGGACTTGCCAGTGCCTACACGCTATCTATATGCATACTAGTTATTTCGGCAGTACATGTTTGTAATTGGTGAATTGCAGAAGCCGGAAAATATCCGGTAGCATCAGTGCTGTTAATGTTGTTGTTGTTTTTGTTGTCGTTGGTGGTGGTGGTGGTGGTTCTTTGCTGGAATTTTCTGAGCCAATAACTGCTATGTTGTTAAGAATATTGTGGGTAAAAAAATGCCACCTTGCCAAAGTCTTTCAGTAAGAAATGTTACGCAGTCAGAACATCTAGAAATGAGATTGATACAGAAGAAGAAGAAGAAGAAGAAGAAGAAGAACAACAACAACAACAACAACAGCAGCAGCAACGGCAACTACGACGATGACAACATAAACAACAGAAAAAACAAACCCTCACCATTTATGAACATGCTACAACAATCAGAACAAATAGTCACATTAACAAACAAAACAGACAAGCAAAAAAATACAAACAATCAGTTTACTTTAACAGGAACACTGACCAAACAGTGAGCAATCAAACCAGCCAATATTAAGCACAAACGATTAAGAAAATACAGACTAGACAGGGAAACAGAGAGATGGAGAAATGCTAACAGTACGAATCCTCGCCCTCCTCTTCTTCCTCTTTTTATCTTTTATAAAAAAAAACAACGTTAAGTTCTTTCTTTCTTTCTTCCCAAAATTGTGCATTAACATCATTTTTGCGATAAAGGTCAAAACACAAAAAAATCAAGCTAATCTACTCACAGCAAATCAGCTGCATTGCAACGGAACGTCACAAAACTTGAGGGTTTTTTTTGTCTTGTATTTTTCATTAGGTTATTTTTGTTTTCGCTGGTGTGGTTTTGGGGTTCGGATGGGTTTTGTTGTGCTTATCTCAGAGAGAGAGAGAGAGAGAGAGAGAGAGAGAGGAGGAGAGAGAGAGAGAGAGGAAGAGAGGGAGAGAGAGAGAAGAGAGAGAGAGAGAGAAGAGAGAGAGAGAGGGGGGGGGGGGGGGAGAGAGAGAGTTGATGATAAGTGGCGGAAAATTGTATTTCTTATTCTACTTTAGTTTCTCTTCGATAGAAGGCATGGTACGTGAATAAAAACAGACACAGAAAAGATGGAAAATTATAAAAAGAATTGGTCGTTGGGGATATTTGCAAAAAGACAAAGGAAGGGAAAGCAATTACGGTTTTTTTCAGTCCCTGCCTCTTTCGATCTCTGTGTGTTATAGTTCGCCTGTATGTTTCCTTTGTCTGTCTGTCTGTCTGTCTGTCTGTCTGTCTGTCTGTCTGGCTGTCTGTCTGTCTGTCTGTCTGTTGCTACGTATACGAGTGTCTGTGTTTGTGCCCAAGACTCTGCCTTTCTCAGCCTCAGTCAACAACACATGCACATACACACACACACACACGCGCGCACACAAACAAAATCACACACACAAACACACTCACACACCCACACACGAACACATACACACACACATGAACACACACACTACACACACACACGACCACACACATGCGCGCACACACATACACAAGCACACACACACATACACACACGCGACCACACACACACAAACACACACACACACACATACACACACACACACACACACACACACAGAGGAACGGGTTGGTTGCTTTCGCTGCTTTAGTAAAAATCTTCAACCTATTAACATTTTATTGCTGGTTGTGACCCTTGATCTTCGACTACATTCAATAAATTTAATTCATACACAAAAAATTGTGTGATCTTCAACAGAATGCTGTTCAGGTATTTTTCTTGGAACATAATATTTCAAAAGCGTACTCCGTATTGCAGCCCTAACAAAAGCCTTATTTTAAAGACTTGAAGCACAGGATATATTTTTTCTCCAAAATTCCAAGCTGAATTTTCGAGACATTAGCAAAAATTCAGGGCATTGTTTCACCTGTCATACATAAATGGTCGCTTTCCTGATATGATGAAGACTATTAAAGGTAATGAGGATTAAGCGAGAAGGTACGGTCTTGGGGAAAAAAACCCACAACCTTATCTTTTTTAGAGTAAGACAATTCGCCCCAAGAGTTCCTCTATTAATTGCGTAATATTATTGTACATACTTGTCAAGCCTCTAGGGTTTGTTAACTGTAACTGTATTCAGCAACACGTTGCTGATATCAATGATGGGATCTTTAACATACCCAACTAGTCTTCTGCATGTGAGAGGACACGAGATGAAATAATACGTTAACATACCCAGATATAAGTCAACCTGAAATCAAGTAACGATTGCCATCTACCAATGACTTCAAACCACTGATCCAACTGAAACTATAACGCACGAATGGTGACCGGAACTATAAGAATGAAAACATCTGATCTACTCAGCTGACTCATCTCCCCTGTTGCAGAATCTGACAGGCACTGGGACTTTTAGCACTGTCAAATATGATCTTACAAAGAATAATTGTGAAGCTTTTTAGTGCAAGGAACAAGTGGTATGCGCAAGTCGAGCGTAAATGCCGTATGTGCATTCTTAAGGCCTTAGAATTCCACACTAACATCACAAAAAGCCTGGACTTTTCTTTTGCCATATTAATTTCAACGTTGACTTTCTGATTTTGCAATATAGCAAGTTGTAGGTTGACATGAATAAGACAACATGGGTAAGGTGGCAAAGATTTCCAACAGTTGCGACAGAGTTCTGCAAGTTGCACAAACAACAACAACAATCAAGCACTGGAAAGACGAGTTCAATAGATAATGTCATGCTAAGCTATTGCGTGATAATTTCTTGGTAGATGTTTGCTGCAAACATAAAAATGTAACGCCCTTCCCCCCCACTACTCCGCCGCTAAAGAGAAAAGAAAAGAAAAGATCGAAATAAAGAGATCCTGCTTAAAAAAACCCAACACCCACCGAAAACCCAAATATGTTATCTCACTATCCTGGTTCGATTCATTGACTAGGTCAGCAGATTGGTGTCAATACCAAACCATGAATGATAATGTTATCGCCTATTGAACTACACGAACTGTTCACCATAATATTGCAACCACAGACCGCTGTTGACAGATCGTGTGGCGTGCCTCTGCCCCGATGTTCTGGGGTAGACTGAATGCCGGTGGCTGTGGAGTGTTCTCCAAACATTCAGCAGAGCCTATAAACACATGACAGCTTTACTATCAGCCGGTCTGTCGTCTACTTCAGTGTCCGGAAGTGTATCTGAAGAGGAAGCGAGGGGGGGGGGGGGGGGGGGGGGGGGGGGCGTGTTTATCTGAACAGCAGTCTGAGCTGACTGGCTCACAGCATTGGACTGGTAAACATAATACTACAGAGAAGGTGACGACGACAATGATTATGCTGGTGACAATGGCGTGGTGATGATGATGACGACGACGACGATGATGATGATGATGATGATGATGATGATGATGATGATGATGGTGATGATGATGATGGTGATGCTGCTGCTGCTGCGGCTTGTGATCTTGATGATGATGATGATGGCATTGTTGATGATGATGATGATGATGACAATGATGACGACGACGACAGCTTTTATGGGATTTTAGTGGTATGTGACGGTTAGAGGCTTTCCGAATGTTGGGAATACTGTATTCTTTAAGAGAGCCAACATATTGAGATAACGTATTTGGGTTTTCGGTGGATGTTTTGGGGGGGGGCGCCTTTTATTGCTGCCTCACCTGATGTGACGTTTCTGTCCTAGTGTTATCACGCCGCTCATCTCGATCTCTCTCTCCCCGCATCCCATATCCAGATTCGTTTTGTCGCATCCTCAATGTCAAAAGTCCACATGGAATTTATCAGTATTAGGCTGGTGCCAGGCCATCAGCCATAAGAGCCCTGCGCTGAAGATGGGTCACTTTGGTAATGTTCAGTAGTGCCTGTTCTGAGCTAACATAATTATGCATAAAACTATATTTTAAGGCCACTACTAACGACATGGGGACGGGATCGCTCAGTGGTCACAGCATTTGCTTTCCTTTGCAAGCAAAATGATAAACAACATCGAGCGTGGTTAACAAGTGAATAAGTGGCCATTTGCCTGCCTTGGCTTCAATGCAGTCCCCTAGTTTACCCAGTTGTAAATGGGGTACCTGCCCTCTTTAGGTCAGGGAAGGTAAAAGGGCGAGGGAGATGAGATAGGCACCGCCCTCAATATTCTGGCCCTTGGAGAAGCTGACGTCTCTGATGCCTCGCTCTCCTACGACTACCCAGTTCTGGGACACCTTTACCTCTACCTTTACTTTTACAGCCAACAACAGTAGCTTAGCCACGAAGCCAGATTTGAGTAAGACACCCTCCCTGGTTGGTGACCACTACAACGTCTTTCCAGTCACCTTCTCCCGTGAACCTTCAACCCTGAAGACTTTGACACAAACTCGCCATAGGCATAGAAGTGTGTGGAATACCTAAACTGAGGTTACCATGAGACTAGAGCAATCGGAGCCACTGAATCAAAAACAACTTTACTTTATTGCACAATAATTGACGGTGATGAAGATGTCCCAATTCCGTTGCTCTGGAATTGCATGGGATTTAAGACAACTTCACATTGCAATACTCTACTTTACCTATCATAGCGTAAATTCCGGTGTCAATCGGGGCCGAGAGGCACAGACACCTGCAGTGTTAAGGTGTTTTTTTTTCAGCAAAGCTCTCAGAATTGCATTCGTAAAAAGCGGATGAAGCTTGACTGTGTTGTCCAAGCCTTCCCAGTGAGCCTATAGTAAACTCAATCTGGGAAGAAGCCAGCTGGAGTCAGAAAATTTCCTATTACTATGGAACTCAAACCCACGACCTTCCAGACCGTAAACCGAAGCGTGTTGTGTGTGTTGTGTGTGTGTGTGTGTGTGTGTGTGGCGTGCGCGGGCGTGCGGTCGTGCGTTGTTGTTGTTGTCTTCAATTTAACGTCTGTTCACTCTTAGTGATATTAGACAAAGGATGTGGAAAATGTAGTGGAAGTTAAAACAGAGAGGGGAATGTACAGAGAAAAGATTGATTAGGTAACATGTGTGTTGGTATTTTCATGCAATTAAAGGGGTGGGGGGAAATCTTAAACATGAGTAAACATTTAAATTCAACAAATTGTTAACATGAAACAACTATAAAATAACTACAACAAATACTCTAATGGGCTGTGCAATAGACATTTAACAATGGCAAAGGCTAATTTTGGATTTTTAAAAACAGTTTCCACAGACTGCTCACAAAATGTGGGTAAAAAAGGTTTTACAATTGAACACTCAAATATGATGTGAGTGTTGGAAATATGTTCCCCACAGAGGCACCTCACATTTTTACAAAATTTTGTTATAAATGCATTTAATTTTAATCTAAAATATAGTGCATTAACTCTTCTTGTGGTTGCGATACTTAAATGTGTTGAGAAGGAGTCATGTAACATGATTTAAGGCCATTAGTCAGGCAATTCTTTAAAGATCGTTCCTTGAATTGATCTGATTCTCTCCACTTACTCCACGACGTCTGTTCTAATAAACTGTATCCCTCCTGTAGAGATAATGGGACATGCAGTTCTATTGATTCAAAATGATGTCTTGCCCCCCTTTTTGCAGCTCTGTCAGCCCACTCATTTGAAAAAACTCCAACGTGCGAAGGTACCCACCAAAAGGAGACAGGAATACTTCTTAAACTTAAAAGGTGTATGACATATTTAATTTCAAAAATGATTCTGGATACTTTCCTGGAATTTGGGGATTTGATAGCATACAGTACCGACTTAGAATCTACACAAAGTAAGATAGGAATGATGGGAAATGCAAAATCAAGAATATAGTTAAGAGCCATAAGAATTGCAACAAGTTCAGCTGTAAATATCGTATGATGTTTACCAAGATAGTATGATTTCTCTGTTTTTTTAGCTGGTATGACGAATGCTGAACCAGCTTCATTGTTTTCTAAAACTGACCCATCTGTATATACTTTTAAGTTGTCAGTATACTTATTTTCAATATGTGATTGGATATCATGCAACCATGATATTTTGGTTTTCGTTCTTTTTTTCATTAGTACATTCTATATCAAAATATGCTTTATTTATTTCCCACGAAGGGCATGGCAAAGCTTCTTTCTGCATTTCTAATTCATAATGATTAAGTTCAGACTTTTGAAAAAGGTCTGATACATAAGTACCAATAGGTGTTAAACACGAAATATGTCTAGCCCTTTTAGGATAATTTATTTTTGCTTCGACTGTTATTTCACTAGAAACAAAGTTTTCATTTGTTGTGCTGCGTAAAACATATTTGGCACATGAAAGTTGTCGGTATTCAGCTAGGGGAAGTTCCCCAATTTCGTTATAAGTTCCTATGGTGGAGGTGTGGAATGGTACACCAAGTGCAAGTTTATATGCTTTA
>CM054135.1:78847846-78865346 GCA_028751875.1 Rapana venosa
AAAATGATACATAGAAAAAGAAAACAAAATAGAAACAAATACAGCCAAACAGAATAAACGTTCAATCTTAGGCTTGAACAAGGTAGAATGTCTTTTGGGTAAATTCATTACGCGCGCGCGCGCGCGCGCACATACACACACACATACACACACACACACACACACATACACGTACACTTACATTGTATTGTTTACCTCATGTACATAAACTCAAGAGAGCTAATCAGTAGCCAGAATGAATTTAATTAGAAACTACAAAAGACCCTCACAAATAAACACACACACAATAATATTAGATAGCAAATCATAACACAATAGCACAGGCTAGAGGCTTCTATGCTGTCTTAATAACCATGAACAAAACCATCTCCAGTGCATCTGTTGAGATGTCAGTGACCTGTAATTCTACCTCAGCAGACTTGAACACTTCTGCTGTGTGAAGAACAAGAAGAGATGTGGCAAAGAAGGATCACTCAGCGACCCAGGCAGCTGTTCTTCGTCTTCAGCACGTCTACCTATCTTCTTTTTTATTCCATGCAGCAGATTTCTCCAAGGATACTGGTAACACTGCAAGCAAGAACAAGAAGTGTTAGAAAACTACAACACTGGAGTTTTGCTTGTACAATACTTTTGGAAAAGTGCGCGGCAAAAACGGGACACTTTGTTTCTCTCAGAGAGCAAACGTTCCTACATTGATTCATGGAACTTAAACTTTGCAGCTCGAAACATCACTCAAATTTATGGGTTTACGTGTATTTAGTACATTGTTTTGATAATGAAAAGCTTAGCCTGAATGAAAGTGTGTTTTTTACTCGCTGTCTCATTTCAAATGAAAGCTTGCATAATTGGACAACTGCCATACCCACAGTTCGCTAGATTTTTTTCTCGTTTGGTGAACGCTCAGACAGCAACTATTGTTGTCTGTAGGATGAACAAAAATGCGTTACGCTGCCGTTAAGCGCCTGACAAGTCAGGCCCAGCACATCCGACTTGGGCAAAAGGGAGAATAGTTATCTTTTAAGTCTTTCTGGGGAAGAAAAGGCAGGAGAATAGACCAAGACGGCAAAAAAGTGACAAGAAGGAGGTGACAGAAAGAAGAGGGACAAGGCAGAAACAAAAAGAGGGATAGATAACAGGAAATTTCTAGCAAAGAATTTCCAGAATGTGAGGAAGCTATTTGTACAGACAGGTTCCCGGTATCATCACGGGGGAGTTTGATAGATGATGTTCTTCTAGTTCGGAGAGATCCCATTCTCTGACACTCCATTGGCGTGCTGGAAGGTCTTGTTAGAGACAAGGCCAAGAGAAAAGAATATTAATCACTGACTTGTATGACAGAGTGCTAAAAGAATACTTCTAATGAGTAGTTTACCCGCTGCAAGCGCACATATCTAGATCTTCACATAAAATGCGTGTGTGCGCGCGCGCACACACACACACACACACACACACACACACACACACACACACACACACACGCGCGCGCGCGCGCGCGCGCGCACACACACACACACCGTCGAGGTTACTTTATATCTGGTTGTTTTAATTCTATTATTACCCTTGTTATTTTGTTTTTTTTATTCCTTGTTTGCCGGAACTGAGCATAATTATGTGTTGTAGTGTTTTAGTGTTGTTTGTTATCTTATATTTCGAGGTATAGATTTCCCCAAATGTTGTCCTCTTTCCTTTTTTAAAAATTCTTTTTATCACAGATTAATTTCAGCAGTCTTTTTGTGTTTGCTTTTCCAGGTAAATTTTCTTGGGATTTTGTGTGAGGGCAGGATGAAAAACTGTTGTGTAAACTTAATCTTTTCCTCTAATGAAACATCATTTTCACACACACATAACACACACGCACGCACGCACGTACGCACACACGCACGCACACACAGAATGCTTGCCAAATGGTTATTTCCAAAAAAAGAAAAACCCAGAAGAAACATAATCTGAGCAGTGTCAACTAATCAGTTCATTTCACAAAGATAAATAATGATAATGTCAGCTTTTCACGTCTTTAAAAAAGAAAAAAGAAAATGAGAGCTGACACTGGCACAAATAGAATGGATGGCTTTCTTGGAAGTGGTTTTATATTTTTGTCCTTATTTTCGGTAGAGTAATAAACATATCAAGTTCAAATACGGCTGTCCCCTTTAAGCTAGAGTTTTCAGAAACATTTTTTCTAGTTTGATCTGAAAGTGGAAAAATATAATGAACAAGAGTACACTTCTTTTTATTACTGTAACTTCAACATCAAAATAGACTCTATAAAATTACTATATTAATTTTCAGGGGATCGTTTAATTGTCAAATTGTACATACCCTCATACATGGATGCGATAAAGGAAGCAGGCGAGCAAGCAAGCGAGAGGGAGGAGAGAGAGAGAGAGAGAGAGAGAGAGAGAGAGAGAGAGAGAGAGAAGAGAGAGAGAGAGAGACAGAAGACAGAGAGACAGAAGACAGAAGACAGACAAGAAATAGAAAGAAACAGAGAGAGACAGAAACAAAGACACAGAGAAACTATAAAAAGCCATCCAACTAACCAAATAGCCATTCAACCAACAATCAACCCACTATCCAACCAACCACTAACTAACCAACCATCCAACCAACCAACCAATCAACCAACCAACCAACCAACCAGCCAGCCTGCCGTCTAGTCAGCCAGCCAGCCAGCCAAACCAGCAACAAAACAGACACACAACAACAAAACATAACAAACCCCCCTCATCGATGGTACTGTAGTTACCCCCCTCTCCCCCTACCCATCCTCTTTCCAGCCCTATCACTTTGTACACACCTTCCGCTGACCAAAAAAACCCAACCCATATTAAAGCAATCTCAGAAACAATTTTTTTTTCCTGCTACCAGCCTTATCATCCACGACTTTCTATAAAATGAAGAAGGCATCCTCCTCCACAAACAGTTTGTTGAGATGATAAAGTGCTGGTATTCGTCTTGATATAGATATTTTAATATCTTGTAATAAATACGTGCTGATATTCGTTAAATGTGTTGTAGTACTATTGGGGATAAATGTTTTTTTTCCTGTTTACTTTTTTGATGTATGACTTGTAATCTACATTGATTTATCTGTTTTAACACAATACTGTGTAAGTGTGTGTGTGTGTGTGTGTATGTGTGTGTGTGTGTGTGTGTGTGTGTGTGTGTGTGTGTGTGTGTGGTGTGGGTGTATGTGTGTGTGGTGTGCGTTGTGTGTGTGTGCGTGCGTGTGTGTTGTGCGCGCGCGGTGTGGTGGTGTGGGTGTTTGTGGTGTGTGTGTGTGTGTGTGGCGTGTTGTGTGTGTGTGTGTTGTTGTGGTGTGGGTGTTTGTGTGTGTGCGTGCGTGTGTGTGTGTTGTGTTGTGTGTGTGCGTGTGTTGTGTGTGCGTGTGTGTGTGTGTTGGAATTGAAGTACCAACAGCTGAACATAGCTCTGAGTGGTGAAGCTGTTTTCTTTCTCTCCTCACGTTGTTTGGAAGCCTCAGACAGCGAGCTCTTCATGCTGACGACCTTTGCTAGCACACTAAAATCAGGTCAGTGACCTGATTTCAAGTATTTACTTTTTTATTTAAAAAAATCTTGAAACTTAAAAGAGCTATACAGTTTTGACGTCACGGTATCGTCTTATTTTTCCTTTAGTTAATCTCTTTAGAGCTTAAGTAATTGATCATTTTTGGTTGTTTATTTAGTTTCCTTTTTAAAAAAAAATCTCTGTGTTGCTTAAGAAGAAGAAGAGGCAGACCAAGGAAGAGCTGGGAGGATAACATCAGCGAATGGACAGGCCTAGAACTCAACAAAACCCTGAGAAAGGCAGAACAGAGAAGGAATGGAGGGAACTGGTTGTTGAGTCTTTGAGGGTGCCCCCACGGTCGTCAGACTACGGGACAGATAGATAGATAGATAGTTGCTTAAGTAACTGATTGTTTTTAATGTGACATCTACCTCATTTATTTGATGTTATAATGCTTTATTTATCACTTGCTTATGTTTGTTTGAGATTCTCATTACTTCATTGATGCGTCGCGTTTGTTTATAATTACCATCCAAAAATGGATAGCCATTCCATTAAGGAAGTTACCTGTATCGTCTTAGAAAGATCATGCTGTACATTTGCAAGGTTCTGTTAACTGGTAATGAACGTGTGTGTGTGTGTGTGTGGGGGGGGGGGGGTGTTGGTGTGTGTGCTGGTGTGTGTGTGTGTGTGTGCTGGTGTGTGTGTGTGTGTGTGTGTTGTGTGCTGGTGTGTGTGTGTGTGTGCTGGTGTGTGTGTGTGTGTGCTGGTGTGTGTGGTGTGTGTGTGTGTGTATTTGAGAAAGAAAGAAAGAAAGAGAGAGAGAGGAGAGAGAGAGAGAGAGAGAGAGAGAGAGAGAGAGAGAGAGAGAGAGAGAGAGAGAGAGAGGAGAGAGAGAAGAGGAGAGGAGAGAGAGAGAGAGAGAGAGAGAGAGAGAGAGAGAGAGAGAGAGAGAGAGAGAGAGAGAGAGAGAGAGAGAGAGAGAGGAGAGAGAGAGATGGATAGAGAGCACTTAACCCGTGAGGACAAAAAGAATCAATCTTGCTGGTCAATAAAGCAGGCATGGCGAAGGCAGGGCTGAACCAGGTGATACCGGAGGACAATCATTAAAAGGACAAGAAAACAGAGAAGGACACAACCACGCCTCCTACAATCGGCTGTAAGCTTTCTCATCAACAGCTACCCTCAGCTAAAAGCCCGGGGCTAAATTGAATGAGCGGGTGTGGACAATGGAGCAAGAAAAAGGATGTCCTGTCTTATCATAGAGTGCGCTAGAAAAAGTGTCTGGCCTCCTTTTCCCCTAAAGTACAGAGTTTACAGGTTCCGATCTTGCTACGGTATGACTGATTCGTGCTGAAAGTGTTTACCATCTTCAGGGTCATTAATTATCTGCGCCAAAGTGCCGTTTCTTTTTGTTATGATGGACTGAGTACCAAAAGAAAAAACAACAAAAAAAGGATTGAAAGTACACGGCGAAAGCTCTCGATGTTGATATCAATGGTTGATTGGCTACAAACTGTAAACATACCCGTGGTCTTACTAGCTCCCTTCGTTGGTTTGTTGGACAAAGTAACTGCCAAGTTTAAATTTGAAGTATTATATATGGGAACACACACACACAATTATTGACCTTTAGATGCTTAAAACGAAAAACAAATAATAGAAATCCTACTGCTTAAAACGACACTTTATAATCCCATCCGAAATAAAGAAAACAAAAGCTTGAAATGATGCAACATACAAGTGCACGTAAACCAGAAAACGCGTTTTATTATTTTTTTTCCAGAAAACTTTACCATTACTATTCACAAAGTATTTACTTACAACACATAACCGTTCACTATTTCTTTCTTTGATCGCAGGTTTTTCCCCCCCATACAGTTCATGCGAGTCTATAAAACAAAGGTAGTGGGGATGAGGAGTAGGAAAAATAAACAACAACAGCAGCAGCAGCAGCAACAACAACAACGCTACAGTTATCAACAATAGCAGATGAACTCCCATCACATTACCAATGGCCTCTATAGAAAGCCTCTACCAGTTGTTATCTCCTATCCTGACAGCAGGAATCAGGCAGCAGGTGGTTTCCGTCATCCCTACACACACACACACACACACACACACACACACACACACACACAAGCACACACACACACACACACACACACACACACATGCACGCACGCGCACACACACACACACACACACTGTCACAGGCACATTACACCGTCAGTCAAGACCCAGGTCACTGTTCGGTTAGGGGATTTTTCTGTCAAGAGTCACTTGTTTAGGACATTATCCCTTAGACTATCTCTGTTTTTATTTTGTATTGTACTATACTGTATTGTATTATATTGTATTGTTTTGTATTGTGTTGTATCGCATCGCATTGTATTGTATTGTCAGGTGCTTAACGGCAGCTTGACGCATTTTCGGTCATAATTATAACGGACAACAATAGTTGTTGTATGAGAGTTCGACGACGAAGAAGAAAACAAAAAAAGAAGAATTAGAGAAGAAGAAGAAGAAGAAGTAGTGCATTGTATTGTATTACATTGCATTGTATTGTATACCACTCTAAGTCACAGCAGATTTCTCTGCATGAAATTCGGGCTGCTCTTCTCCCAGGGGAGAGCGTGTCGCGACAAGAGCAGCACCACCCATTTTTCTTTTCTTTTTTCTGTCTGTAACTGTATTTGCTTTGCTTCCCCCTATCAGAGTGTTTTTCTACATAACCTTGCTAGGGACAACTTCCTTGTGGCCGTGGGTTGTTGTTGTGTTTTTACGTGCGTTAAATACATACTTTTGGGTCATAGAAAGATGGAGAACAAGTGTAAAATGTTGTTGCGCGTTTAGTCAACTGAACACTCTTTCAGTCATCCAGGATATACACTGTGACTTACTCATTCCACAAGAGAATCACTGTGAGATTGTATGTATATATACTAGATGGGAAGTTTGCGCATGCGGCTTTTTTTTCCCGAATACATCGTGATATAGGCAGCTATACTCTGCCATCAGAAGAGGGGTTTTTTTTCTCCTTTAAAGGAGGATGTAGGTTGTTGTGCTAAGAGCTTGTCACGCCTGAAGACTATCTCAACATGACATTAACGTTAACGGTATGTTAATGTTGGTTTGGACACTTAGCTTACATCAATAACTGACAACGCTTTGACCTGGGCCAGAGTGAAAAAAAAAGAAACACAGAATTTCTTAAGTCACGTACAGTTTCTCACAGATATTCACCTTCACCTCAAACCTATCTTGTAGTCTGATCGACCTTTGGGGGCATCCAGCTTCCTCCTCTCCTCGCAGTTCTCAGCTTCTTTTCTTTTAGTCTATGCCGTTCCACTCAGCGTCCATCCACTCTCTGATGCTAACTCCCACTTACATACAGAATATTGCATAGACCAAGCTCGATCTAGCAAAAAGCATTGGGAAAAAAAGGAGAGAGACAGAAGGAAAGATGCAAGCGGTTTGATACTACTACACACTTGGCTAAGTCCATTAACAGAGAGTGTTCGTAGGGGGGCATTGGTCAGCTTTCTCCATTCTGTATGTGCATGCGTTTGTGGTAAAAGCATCAAGAAATCAGTCTTAACTTATCATTGACCAGGTTTTCGGTCAAGAGTATGGCGAAGAAGCAAAAGGTTCAGGCTAGATTTGTGAATGAGAGTCCATTGTCATGCGCGCATGTATGTTAGAGTGAGTGTACAAGCATAATTATGTTTACTATACTAGCTAGTGGTTGTACGCATCTGTGAATATCTGCGTGGTATGTGTGTGTGTGTGTGTGTGTGTGTGTGTGTGCGCCGCGTGCGTGTGTGTGTGTGTGTGTGTGTGTGTGTGTGTGTGTGTGTGTGTGGTGTGCGTGTTTGTGTGTGTGTGTGCGTGTTGTTTGTTTGTTGTGTTGTGTTGTGTGTGTGTGTGTGTGTGTGTGTGTGTGTGTGTGGGGTTGTGTCCTTGATGTCAGAGATGACAGAGTGAGGAAGAGGCAGGTGGCATATTAATTGACTGCCAGCTCTGCTTCCCACAAGATGCACGTGCTGTGTAGTTATCAGTCTGGCATCGCGTCCTCAGTCTGCACTTTACAGACACATGGCAGGGTGTGTGTGTGTGTGTGTGTGTGTGTGTGTGTGTGTGTGTGTGTGTGTGTGTGTGTGTGTGTGTGTGTTTGTATGTATGGTGTGTGTGTGTGTGTGTGTGTGTGTTTATGTGTGTGTGTGTGTTTGTATGTGTGTGTGTGTAGATTTATTCTTTGTACTTTATGGTTGTTGATGTTTCTTAGTTATCAGTTTTTTTTCTTTAAGATTTTTGAGTCGTTTACTCTTTTCATTTTTAGGGGGTGGGGGTGGCCTGGGTTTTACATTTGCTTGTTTGCCACTTGTTGTTGAAGGTTTTTTGCTTGTATATGGTTCAAAAGCATTTAAAAAAGACAGGTACGACCTAAAGTTACTTTGTTTGAATTATGTAATAGTGCATGAATCCTCAAAAGTGCTTTAACATAGCTGACAGATTTTGCATGTTAGGGCACCTCATATTTTTACAGACAATTTTTAGTTTTTAAAAATGTAAAATTTTTATTAGATCTGTCCAGAACTTTATAGATCTCAATGAAATAAAATATGTTTAAATACTGGAATGTTATAATAATTCAAATAATTATGTTTGCTTTTTTTTCATTGACATCCACTGTCAAGTAAAACCGGTCACATACGGAACATCTTACAGCAACAACAACGCGCGCACACATGCACGCACGCACGCACGCACACACACACACACACACACACACACACACACACACACACACACCATAGAAGTGGATGTCTGATGCAGAAAACAAGTGCTCGGGTTTTATTTATCTGACTTTATTCCAGACAGTCTGGTTCCTGTATCAAGTGTTCCTCCCTGCTATCTGGGCCTTCTGGAAAACAGACAGCTAGGAGAGGAGGGGTGTGGGGGTGGGGGGTATGGATGGAGCAAGTGGTTTGCCTAATCAGTCTGCACAGTCACGTGACTGAAGACGTCTGTAGCCATTGGTTAATGCACTTCCGGTGATGCGCAAACCAGATACCCTGCTGTGCTGTGCTGTGCGTTGCGGTTATGTGCTGTGCTGTGATGTGATGTGATGCAAGTCAGGTGATGACATGTACACGTGTGAGAGCGTGCTCTATCTTACACTCTTAGAATCTAACCTCCCACCCCTTCCCTTCATTCATCTTCTCTTAAGTTCTTCCCTCGTCAAAGTATATTTCCTAATTTGTTCTTTTTTAAAATATTAGTTTGTTCGATGGTAAAGAAATATCAGTGGCCAGAGCACTCGCTTTCCCCAAGCAAATGCTAAGCAGCGCCGAGCGTGGTTACCAAGTGGATGAGTGACCGTCTGCGCGCCTTGGATTCAGTACAGTCCCCCACTTCACCCAGCTGTAAATGGGTACCTGCCCTCTTCAGGGTCAGGGAAGGTAAAGCAACGAGGTAGAGGAGACGGGCACCACCCTCAACATGCTAGCCACTGGAGAAGCTGAGGTCTCTCATGCCTCTCTCCACCACGATCACATAGGTTATGGGACAGGGGAGGGGCTGGATCGTCTAGTGGTTAGAACATAGAGCTCGCTATCCTATGGCCACGGTTCAAGCCACCACAGAGACACCCGATGAAGGAGATTTTTTTTCTCAGCTGGAGTTAACATCAGAACCGACTCTATTCCATTCAAAGTCTTTCAGCCGAGACCATAAAACGATTTCCACTATACAAACGCACGCAGAATATCTTGCGCACATGCTAAAATCCCGTTCAAACTTCCAGAAGAGTAGGCCATTGCATGCCAATGGGAACAGATGACAAAATTTACAAAAGCACATGCACACCGGTGTCGTGATCAGACAGTATCTCCAGAATTGCAATGTACACTATCTTAGTGCTGGGTAAATGGTCGCATACGCAAAAAATCGCCAATGATGAGCCTTGGAGCTCTAGCCGAGGATCGATCAAATACCGTGGCATTTCTATTGAGGTCGTTGTGTGCCAAAGCCTACAGATACTTCCCTAGTTGTCCACAGTATTGTTATTTTACCTTTTGTCCTGTCTTCTTCATAACCTCGTAACAGTTTTGTTGGAAATAAATTTTTTGGCAAGAATATAGAATCTTGATGCAAGGCAAAACAATTTGTTTTCCTTAAAATCCTTCAGCAGATTTTTGTATTGACCACCATGTTCATGGCGTGGCAAACTTTTTTCCCTAGGTGATATATTTAATGTATTTATCAGCAAAGGGAGTTGGATTATTCATAAACACATTAAAAACTGCTCTGGCATCCTCGAGGAAAAAAACACCCTATCAAACACGTAACAGGCTTTACCTTTTCCTTAATTTCTTAAAGAGTGGGCCTTAACGTAAACAACGTTTATCACACGGTTTACATGAGAGATAAAGTGCATTGAAATACATCATAAAAACTAGTCTTTTATCTTGAGGCATTTCAGCTGTTGTCCGCGATATGTTTTTGTGAAGAAATGCCACACAGAGGGGAAACCCCACCAGCAGGAGAGGGTAAACAAAAGGTGATGGCTATGTTGGGAAGACGGATACCCGGTGCATTCTGTCTATCTGTCTGTCTGCACTCCTACCTTCTGCTTCTTCGGGCAAAGACATGTCAACGCTGCAGGTGGTTTGTCTCCCCCTTTAGAAGTCACGTGACTGCTGTTTGCTGCAGCGATTGGCTCCTACATTTGCCATGTTGCACGTGCTGCTTCCCCGCTTGCTGCTGTGTGCTGTTCAGGGTGTCAGCTAGTACAATACCCTGGAGATCACCAGATTGCCGTCTTCTTGTCAAGATAAGGGCTGGCATGATCCATGCGTTCTCCTTTTAAAAGTTGCACGTCCTTATAGCCCAGTGTAACTCCCCACATCACTTGCTTGCCACAGGACTCCGCAGCTTCTTATTGATTCGTTCCGCAGACATGTCAGATAGCTATATGATTTGATGGGTTATTGCTAAATCGAAACTAGACTGTTACTGGCATGATTGCATTGCGGGATAAGGCCAACGACAGACAGAGTCTGAAGAAAGTTATAAACTAACATGTCATTCGTGTCTCCTATGATGATGATGATGACGATGACGATGATGATGATGATGGTGGCATCGATGATGATGATGATGATGATGACGACGACGATGACGATGACGATGATGATGATGATGGTGGCATCGATGATGAGGATGATGCTGATGGTGATGATGATAACGACGACGACGATGATTATGGTGGTTGTGGTGGTGATGAAGAAGAAGATGATGATGGGATGAGGACGACGACGATGATGATGATGGTGACGGTGACGATGAAGATGATTGTGATGATGATGATGATGTTGATGATGACGACGACGACGACGACGACGACGATGATGATGATGACGATGATGACGATGATGATGATGATAATGATGATGATAAAGACCGTTCAGAAAATGGTATATCTACAATGTGTATGTGTGTCAATACAATTATGATAAACTGACCAACGATGAAAACCTTTGTCAGTTATTGATGTAAGCAGCGTGCTAAAGTTTTCACTAAAACGTTATTAATTTTGCTCTGACATGTTATGTGGGCATTATTTTCTAACACGACAAACCCCGAGCATAACACTCTGTATCTTCCATCAAAGGAGAAAAAACCCCAAAATCGTCTGAAGTGGAGCCTACAGTGCGAGGTTCTTGAGAGCAGCCAAACAGGCTCACTTCTCTGGAGTGTCATCCCACTGTGAGTCCCAGGTGTGATGAGGGGGACAGAGTGCATGCTCTGGGTGAAGCCCAGGTGTTTAAGCTGAGGCACGTACAACAGCAACACTGCAATTATGATAAGCAGAAAGCAAAATGGAAAAACATAGCTAGAAAATGCATGGTTTCCCAAAAGTCCTTCGGATGAGACTATAAACGGAGGTCCCTGTGTGCGAACGCATGCAGAACATCTTGCGCACACGTTATAATCCTGTTCCGCTTTTTCGTAAGAGTAAGCCATTGTGTGCCGGTGGGAACAGATGACAGAATTTACAAAACCGCATACACACGGGGACTGGAAGTAAAAAGGCACATAAGTGCTTATTCCATTATCCTCGATATAAAAGAATAAATAAATATAAAAAGAATAAACAATCAATAAATAATACCGAGATATACAAAAATCTTTTAAAATATGCAACAAAAGATAATGAACTAAAGTAAAATAGGCTTATATAATTACTAGACTTAGTGCGTTGATTTAAAAAAAATGTATAGAACATTAAGACATGAAAATTACTCTGAAATAATACAAGAGTCCTTAGTAAACCATTGCCCCCCCCCCTCACCCCCGCCCTCCCGCACACACAACACTTTTAAACATAACTTTTCATGAAGGGGATGACTAGACTCCGATGATCAGTCATCTACACCTGTCTCAAAACATCACCATTTTCCCTTGCTTGTAATATTACTTTGCATTTGTCCACACAAGACAAAATACATTACATTTTTAAAGGATAAGTAAGACGTAAAGCCCACAACAGAATATACATCTCTGAAAGAAACACATTATCATTCTTCTTCTTCTCATTCTCCTTCGAACGCTCAGACAGCAACAATTGTCTGTCATAGGATGAAAATGCGTTACGCTGCCGTTAAATCCTGCAAGTCAGGCCAGGCACATTCAACCGGCGTGGGAAAGAATGACTGTATTTTAAAAAAAGTCTTTCTGGGGAAAAATACAGGAGAATGGACCAAGAATGCAGAAAAGAGACAATGAGGAGGTGACAGGAAGAAAAGGAGCAAGGTAGAAAGAAAGCAAGGGACAGAAAAGATGGAATTCTTAGCACAACATTTCCAAAAGGTGGGGATGCTATTTATACTGACAAGCCCTGGTATCACTACGGGGAATTATCATCGTTCCAAACTTACAGCCAGCCAGCAAGACTGTACATCATATCAATTACAGCTTCCTGTCTGCACAGGGCAGGTATGATAAATATGGCACACGGGGAGATAGTCTGACATTTTGTTCATTCCTTGGAGAGACCTCCTCTTCCGCGGTGCACCAATGGTAAGATTTTTGCACATGCAGGCGTGTGCTTACATTAAAGGTAGCTGCCTTCCTAATTCGGGGATAATGTCCAAATACCACACCAGTAAGTGTGCGGCTTTTTTTTTACTTCCCAGTGTTGTCATCCGTTCTTACAGGCACGTAATGGTCTACCTTGTTTGTTCGCTCTTGTTGTTGTTGTTGTTGCTCCTTTTTGTTCCCAGAGAGCTGGTTGTACAAAAACAAACAAACCCATATTTGCTTATGCCACTACCCTCTTTAACTAAAATTCATTCAATTCTATTCAAAGGTGGAACGTGTGTGCAAGATGTTCTGCGTGCGTTCTTACACGGGACAAAGTTTATAATAACAATCTCATCCTAAGATTTCCTGGATAGTGATGCTGGCACTTGACGCTAACTCCAGGAGAAAAATCCCCTCGGAAAAGAGAGCATCTTCGTGATGGCTCATACCCGCCCCGTTAGATTGCGAGCTCAATAATTATTCTTAACCATTACTAAGACCATACATCCCCCGTTCCTCCCTTCTGGCAGAACTTAAAACGGAAAATTGATAGCAGCAATAACTATGAGCCCAGCAAAGAAATGGGGCCATGTCAATCATCCTAGGCCGCACACCGGTATTAATTTGGGGGTCACGTAGTATCTTCTATAGAGTGCGAGTGGAAAAAAATGTTGGCAAATTTCACAGATTTTTTTAAGCATAAAAATGGACTGTGCACTTGTTTTGGGGATTGAGGACATAGAGCAATACCAGGTAGTCACGAGAAAGTTGGAAATAACCATCAAATGAGGTTTGCCTGTATTCCTACAGCGTTGACCCCGCGCATGCCTATTGCGCTAAGGAAGCTAGCAGACGACAAAGGACTGAGGGGGTACAGTGTTTGCTGAAAAATTCAAAAAAATTCAAACCTACCAAATTTCTTCAAAATCACATAAGTTTTGAGTCAGAGGCTAGTCTTTCACAAAAAGTGGTTTTTATTTCTGTGGATGCCTTAGTACGTGCGGTATGAATATAAGAGTCACATAGAAAAACAGAAGGAAAAGAGTGATTCTTTTAATACCGGTGTGCAGCCGAAGGGTTGCGGACAGTGGGGTTCTTCCGGCCCAGAGCTGTCCTGTCGGAGCAGCAGGGGGTCTGGTTCGTTTTATCAGATGGGTCAGACACCTAGGCAAGCGAGCGATGACGCCAGTAGCTAGCTGAGCTATTTCCTGCCCTGTGATGCACGTGCGTTGCTGTATCTTTGCCTGCTGCAAGTTGTCTTTAGGGCAGTGGCACACTGTAGTGTAGCGCACTTTTCCTTGTCTTTGTAGGTGAACGTTATGTGTGCCTGGTGGAGAAAGCTAGCAGATATTATTTTTGTTTGCAGTTTTAACGTTGTTACTTGGGTTAATGAATTGTTTGTTTGTGTTTTCTGAAGCTTTTCTTGCATTTTTTGGTCTGATTCTTATGCCTTTGTTTTATATACCTGTTCCGTGTTGTTTTTTTTCCAAAGAGTGCCTATAGATGCCAGTTTTAGTGCTGTTGTTGGTGGTGATGGTGGTGGTGGTGGTGTTGTTGATGTTTGGTGGTGATGGTGTTGGTGTTGTTGTTGTTATTGTTGGTGGTGATGGGTGGGGATGGTGGTGTTGCTGGTGTTGTTGTTGTTGGTGGTGATGGTGGTGATAGTGTTGTTGCTGATGTTGTTGTTGCTGTTGTTGTTCTTGTTGTTGTTGCTCTTGTTGTTGTCGTTATTGATGATGATGCTGATGTTGTTTTTTTGAGGTGTTGTATGTTCCCCATCTTAACACCCTGGGGATCTCCCAGAACATGCACTCAAATTTACCCATCCCAAATGTAAATCACTATGATGTTGTAAGTACTCACTGTATGAAAAGTTGGAGTGCATGAACGCCTGCAAGGACCTCGCCACGATAATCATATAGGCAGCCACACACTGACTCCACTGATTGCAAGTACTCACTGGATGTGCATGTTTGGCTGTTTGCAAGGACCTCATCAGTATACAGGCAGCCATACTTCGATCTCATACGAGGTTTTATTCCTCTAAAGAAGAGTGCAGATTGTTATGCAAAGAGCTTACAAGTCTCAACAAAGCACCTTTGGCACTCAACAGGACATCAATAACTGACAACGCTTTTAGCCTGGTGCCATAGCTGACAGTTTTGAAGACCCAAAAAAATACAGACATATTGACACACGCCAGGGTGCATTCATTCTTCCTCTGTCCATTTGTTCGCGTGTTTGTTTTTGTTTTGTTCCATTGTGGACCAGCTCAATGCTGATCTATGAGTCTCGTTGCTTTTTATTGCTTGTCATGGTATCCTCACCCCACTTCACCTGAAAAGTTTGCAACCAGATTCCTCCACTTCCACTCCCCCGCGGTCCTCTGCTTTCCGTAGCAAATCGTCCCACTCAAAGTCAGTCCACTCTATGATGATGTCTTCCCATCGTTTTTCTCTGTCTGCCTCTTCGTCTCCCTCCCTGCAGGACAGTCTTGGTATGCTGATACTCAAAATTCTATGTTCATACTGCTTGCCAATCAGTCGTCTATTTGTCTGACTGTATCAGAGTTGATTTAAAATCTGGTTTTGTCCTGTATATTTTAGAGCTGAATAGTTTGGATCTGATATTTCATTTCGTACGGGGTGACAGGCCTGATGTATATGGTGCGTGGGGCGATACAAAAGCAGGATTGGATTGGTTTGCCTATCCGTCTATTTTTCCAATGTCGTGGGTGTCTATTAATCTACGTGCCCGTTTGTCTCTTTCTCTGCGTGCTTTTGTCTGTCCTTCGGTTCTTCTATCTCTGTCTGTCTGTCTGTCTGTCTGTTTGCCTATCTCTCTCTGTTTCTTTATGTGTCTTTTGCCACAGACACATCTTCACCTGTTTACCTTTTCTTTGAAAACACACACACACACACACACACACACACACACACGCGCGCGCGCGCGCGCACACACACACACACACACACACACACACGCTCTAACATACGACCTGACAGCATAGAACACATGGAGAGCTAAAACAGGAAACAGAACGCCAGTTGATAAGACTATCTCATACATTCTGCTTTGGGTCTTTTTCTTCTCTCTCTCTCTCTCTCTCTCTCCTCTCTCTCTCTCTCTCTCTCTCTCTCTCTCTCTCTCTCTCTCTCTCTCTCTCTATCTCTCTTCTCTCTCTCTCTCTCTCTCTATATTATATTATATATATATATCTGTCTCTCCCCCTCTCTCTCTCTGTCTCTTTCTCTCTCTTTCTGTCTGTCCTCGTCTCTCTCTCTCCTCTCTCTCTCTCTCTCTCTCTCACCCTCTCTCCCCCCCCCCCCTCTCTCTCTCTTTCTTTTCAGGCTGAGCGGCGTCAGAGCAGCAGGTGGTTCACCCGGCTTTAGAAGTACAGTCACGTGACCAGCGATTGCTGCTGCGATTGGTTGGTGCATTTCCCGTGATGCACGTGCTGGCAATCTCGTTTGAATCGGCTGTCAGTTGGTGCACAGTGTCTGGACTTATTCGCCTCTTCGATCCCTTCCTGTGTGTGAGAAGAAAACAGAAAGAAAAAATTAAATAAAAGAGGCTCCCACTCCCTCCCACCACTAATATCCAGCTGTTGCCGAAAATAGTTATGAGGAATCACCATTTTCGTTTTCTGTCATCAGCTTTCCTGTTCTTTTACCTTTCTTCTCTTCTCTTTTTTGTTGTTGTCGTTCAACAGTTGATTTTCCATATGAAGCATTATGTGTACAATCTTGTCTACGTGTTTTGATTACTATCACTGGGATGTATCAACAGATACATAAAAATAAAATACTACATTCAGATCTACTTAGATAAAAATGGTTAAATGTCGTAGATTTTTCGTGCCGGTAAGGATGGGTGACACCACCGGTGTCGTGTCTAGACATCATTCCCGAAGTCGGAATATAGCTACCTTGATGTATGTACACACAAAAACAGGGTTACATACACACAAGTCTCACTATTGATAAATGCCGTGGCTCTAAGCCAAACAGAGAAAAATGTAGAACGAGCCAGTCGGACAATTAGTTGTGTTTGTTTTTTCAGTTTTGGTTTGTTTTGTTTATTTATTATTTTTTTTTTTTCAGTGAAGCTAGTGGCAGAACTATAGTTTCTGACGGAACTGTCTGTAGAAGTGTACTGGTTTGACTACTGCTGCTGCTGCTTCTAATGCTGCTGCTAATGCTGCTGCTGCTGTTGCTGTTGCTGAAAAATATATCAACCTGTGTAGAAGCGAATTTCTGGTGTTTACCAAACCTAACAATAAGCCAAGTTGGATACCAAAAAGGAAAGATATGAAACGAAACGGGCTTATGTGTAAGGTTAGTCTTACTATTTTTCAGTTCGGCATAGAATCAAATCGACTAGAATCAAAGCATTTGCTAGAAAGCAGATTTGTAAAGAAATGAAAAGATTAAGCATAAAAACATCTTTTAACTGTAACAGTAATCCGTGTACTGTTGTAAGCTCAGCATATTCTTAAAGATTCAGTTCCTTTACTAAATCGAAAACAAATCGAAATAAGTATCGTAAACATTGAAAACAAACGTGACCGTTATGACCTATTTGGCAAAGTCTTATAGCTACCACTTCTACCATACTATCACAAGTATTATTAGGGCTACTACTACTACTACTATTACTACTACTACTACTACTACTACTACTACTACTACTACTACTACTACTACTACTACTACTACTACTACTACTACTACTACTACTACTACTACTTCTACTACTACTTCTACTACTACTAGTACTATACTACTACTACTACTACTACTACCACCACCACTACTACTGCTGCTGCTACTTCTACTGCTACCGCTACTACTATTGCTTCTACTTCTCCTGCTACTATTGTTTATGCAGATGACTCTCA
>CM054135.1:78870346-78872846 GCA_028751875.1 Rapana venosa
AAAGAAAGAAAGAAGAAGAAAGAGAGAGAGAAGAGAGGAGAGAGAGAGGAGGAGAGAGAGAAGAGAGAGAGAGAGGAGAGAGAGAGAAGGAGGGAGGAAGAGAGAGGAGGAAGAGAGAGAGAGAGAGATTCTGTCTGACAAACAGACAGAAAACAAATCAAATAGCAACACTGAATTCGGGCCTATAACAAAACAAGCAAACAAAATCAAACACCCTCAAACAAAAAACAAAACCAAAATCCACAAAACCAACGACATCAACATCAACAACAACCAAAAGAGTAAACACAATCACCCAGCCAAAGACCACAACATGTGATGCAGTCTTCTGATCCTGTCATACTTGTTGTCAGGGAGAGGAGATGGGCGCCGCCCTCAATATGCTGGCCCTAGAGAAGTTGAGGTCTTTGACGCCTCGCTCTCCTACAACCACCTAGGTTACAGGACACCTTTACCTTTACTTGTCAGGTACATGTGAAATGAGGCTTTAGTTTTTATGTATATATTTTTTTTCTTTTTGCAAAGAGACATTATCTATATAATTAAAACTGCTCTTGATGTTTAATGTTGTCAATAATTTCAACTCCTTGACATTTACTGTAAACATTGCCGTCAAGTTTAATTTTAATTCCGAAAAAAAAACCCCACCACTCCGTAAATCATGTTAAGTACAGTCTTTGATGTTTGATTAATGTAAAAATACTGCACTGCCTTTAACCTGTAATCAAAATTTGTCAACTTGATTACACTAACAAATGAACTAAATAGGATGGAAGTATAAACAAAAATAGAACGAATCGCTTACTGAGTAACCCCAACGATCGATAAATAAAGACAAACACAATGCAAATGGAAGTCTAAGGGAGACAACATGGCTGTTCTGCTAAACACCTCAATTATTTCCCATACCTATCCCACGCTCTTATATATAATATATATATATATTATATATAATATATATATATTATATATAATATAATATAAGAAGAGAGAGATGAGAGAAGATGAGATGAGAGAGAGAGAGAGAGAGAGGAGATAACACGAAGCGGTAGTAATATTTTTTTCCGAAAGAACTATACCGCTATGACCGTCATAATTGTTCTTCTTCCTTTTTTCATTTTTTAAGTTTTCAGTCTGACAATGGACCGGAAACCGAGTAACAATAGACGACAAGGAAACGAGAAATCCGCCAATTGAATTCCACCCCAAATCCAGCATTGTTGTCTTCTATCCGCGAATGTTTTGAAATGACATTAGAGAATCAGCTTCGCACATACTGGAACATCTTACCGTAAGAAAAAGAGTTGTCCTTTGCAAAAGTCCGAAAAAACATGATATCCCCATATGCTATAGGAACATGCAAGAAAAACTGACCGATTCATCAAATCGACAATAAACTGACATGAAACAAGCAAACGGACAAGTACATAATCTGACTCACAGTAAGACAGATTGACCGATAGCATAGCACAATTATTAACTGATTAACACACACACACACACACACACACACTGATGGAACAAAATAAGGTTTCCTTCCTATAACATTTTGAGCAGAACACGTATCATCAAGGGAGATGACTGCCCAAATGAGGAGGTAATCGGAGCCAGCCGACCAATGACTATGATCTTCATCACACACCACTGCCCTCGCTAACAAGCTTTCCTCACACAGAACACAGACCTCTTTTGCTCTTTGAAAACGCACTCGCCATACCTCCATGATTAAGTAAAGAGGCATAGGGGCGTTTTTCTCTTCTCTCTATTTCTGCCTGTTTGTCTGCCTGCCTGTATGTCTGTCTGTCTGTCTGTTTTTGTATTTTTGTCTCTTTTATGTCGTTATTGATTCTGTCTTCAGATGTTTTTTCTCCATCTATGGGTTTGGGTCGCTTTCTTTATATAACTATATGAATGGTTCTGTCTCGCTGTTTTGTATCTCAATGTTTCTAAGCCTCTCTCTCTGTGTGCACGCGTGCGCTCATACACACACACACACACAAACACACACACACGCTCGCGCGCGCGTGCGCGATACTACCCATAGTTCATTAAAGAACGAACGTACCTCTCTTTGTGTCACTCTTTGTCATTCGCTCTGTCTGTCTGTCTGTCTGTCTGTCTCTGTGTACGCCTGTCTGTCTGTCTGCCACTCTCTTGTTAATTTTTGCTTTTATACTGTTAAAAACAGCAAGTTAAACAACAACATCATATCAAAACCAGGGAAAGCAGCGAACTCACAGATGTAGATTCATAACTAAAAATTAATAATGGTGAAAGAAGAAGGAAAGAAATTGTGAAAGAAAAAGCTTGCAAAGAAAGAACACTTAATCTAAGCGCACAAGAGAAAAAACAACAAAACAAAACGATTAAGCACAAAATAAACTAACGAACAAAAAATAAGCACATCAATAATATATGATTGATAACTCTATTCCAGACTCTCTTGTTGCTGTTTTTCTTTTTAAAGTCTTGTAATAATTGGCTTGATTTGCCTCCAACG
>CM054135.1:78877846-78892846 GCA_028751875.1 Rapana venosa
TTTACAAAACCGCATACACACGGGGACTGGATGTAAAAAAGCACATAAGTGCTTATTCCATTATCCTCGAGAAAAAAAAAATCTGAGCGCTTTGATTTGTTGCTTTACAATATTCAGCGCTACATAAATTCCATACATTTAAAAAAAAATTTTTGCTCTTGTTGGTTTTGTTTCTGTTGTTGTTGTAGTTTTTGTCGTTGTTGCTGGTGATTTTCCTGTTGCTGTTGTTGCTGTTGCTGATGTGCTTGTTGGACGTTCTCCAGCTATCAACCCTGTGGGTTACCCGAAATAATGGTTCTTCAACACTCCTCACAGTTGGCAATCATTGTGAGACTCATAAGTATACGCTGGGTGAGAAATTTGCGTGTAGCATTGCTTCCAGGTACGTCGCCATATAGGTAGCCGTATTTCGGCTTCAGAGGATAAATTGAATGACTAAAGTAGCATGTTAAACAAAAAGTATAGAGCATTTCAAGGCAGCATCCCCTCCACTCCCTCTTCCCGCTGCCTTGTCTATGCACCTCTTCTTGTTATCACATAGGCATTGCCCGTGACACCAAACACTAGTGCAGTGCAGTGCGAGTGTGTGTGAACGTGGTTTGGTGTGGTGTGGTGTAGTGTGGTGTGGTGTGGTGTGGTGTATGTGTGGTGGTGTTGTGTGGTGTAGTGTGGTGGTGTGGTGTGGTGTAGGTGTGGCGTGGTGTGGTTGGTGGTGTAGTGTGGTGTGGTGTGGTTAGTGTGGTGTGGTGTGGTGTAGTGTGTGTGTAGTGTGGTTGTGGTGTGGTGTGTGTGGGGGTGTAGTGTGGTGTGGTGTGTAGTGTTGTGTAATGTGTGGGTGTGTGTGTGGTGTGGGTGGTGTGATGTGGTGTGATGTGTGTGGTGTGGTGTGGTTGTGTGGTGTGTTGTGTGTGTAGTGTGGTGTGGTGTGTGTGGTGTGGTGTGGTGTGTGGGTGTGTAGTGTGGTGTGGTGTGTGGTGGTGGTGGGTGTGGTGTGGTGTAGTGTGGTGGTGTGTGGGTGTGTGTGGTGTGTGTGTGGTGTTGGTGGTGGTGGGGTGTAGTGTGGTGTAGTGTGGTGTGGTGTGGTATGGTGTGGTGTGGTGTAGTGTGGCGTGGTAGGGTGTGGTGTGGTGTGGTTTAAGTGTAGTGTGGTGTGGTGTGGTGTGTGTGGTGTAGTGTAGTGTGGTGTGGTGTAGTGTAGTGTAGTGTAGTGTAGTGTGTGTGGGGTGTGGTGTGGTGTGTGTGTTATTGTAGTGTAGTGTAGTGTAGTGTTGGTGTAGTATAGTGTAGTGAGCTGTAGTGTAAATATGTAGTGTAGTGAGTGTGGTGTGGTGTGGTGTAGTGTAGTGCAGTGTAGAGTAGTGTATGTGTAGTGTCTGTTGCACGTACCTATGGCCTACTCATCAGTCTAGTATCTTACACAACACATACGGAGACACAACACTACAGCGAGCGCACCCCTCCTTTTCCTCACCCCTATCTAGCACACACAAACTTGCACACCTACGCGTTGGCTTACACCAATTGCAAGCAAAAAAACCAACACAAAAACAAATCTAGAAATAAGCAACTGAGAGAGAACAAAAAATCCTATCAGTTCACACACAAATGAAAAATAAACACATGCGCCATTGCAAATCTTCACTCTTATCTTCAAAGCATAATAACCGAGACAATAACCTAATACTGCCTGCGATGATATCAAAATAATGATGCGTAGGAAAAATAAAACGAACCTTGGCCCATATATAGATACCTCTCGGGAAGATAAAAACCTAGCGACAAAGAACTACATGAAGCATCAATTGCTCTTCGGGGAAACAGGGGGATTTGCCTGTGTTTGTATTTCTTCACCAGTCGATTATTAGATGATCTATTCTGCCGATAAACAGAGCGCCACCCTCCTCAACGGACAGACGCAGACGCAGATGCCGACGCAAGCAGAAATCGTGGAGACAGACAGACAGGCACAGACAGAGAAACAGGTAGCAAAACGGATAGTCAGGCAGAGAGAGAGGCGAACACATAATGGATAGCTAGAAAGACAAAGAGTCACTGCTGTGTTCTGATGTCTGCAGCATTGAAGTTAGATCTTCGTTATGAAGTTTTAATTGCATTATGGATAGTTCGTAGGATATGTTCTGGGTATTTATTAAACCATCGTCATTTTCATTTGATTTTTAAGAGTAATTGTTGTTGTTGTTGTGAATATTTCTTCATTGTAAGCGACACAATCTTCTAAGATGCCAACAGGATGACTATTTTCATCGTTCAAAATTTGACACTTTTCTTTCAAGTGTTTAAAAACAAATTGATGGCTATGACTGACAATTTTTATCATAGCATCCCCACAGCGGTTTTTTAAAGCATGTATTACATAATATTATTCGCTCCCAGAGCAGTCTGGCATTGTGGAGTGTTGGTAAGTGTGCATGGCTTGCAGGTTTTTTGCAGGTCTGGGGACCAGAGACAACCGACGCCAAGATGTTTCGATATCATTGCTGCTTTTTAACGTTTTAGCTCTTAAGGGAAAACAAATAACGGTAATAAGTTTTACCAGTCATATCCGTTTATGATTTGTATTTATGTACAGTCACAACCATGATTGTTTAAGGATCAGCATTCTGTAAATGGGATTAAACGATATACAGTTGGTTTTCAGCTTTTGACATTTGAAGTTCAACGATTCATCATTGCTTTGTAGCATTCATCACTGATCGTGAACAATCCATGTATGATCAGCACCAATCCTTTATTGAGAAGTATAAATCCATCATTGATTGATATTCATAGCTAATATGCAATAAATATTATTAGTAAAGTAACAACTCAAAACTTGAGCAAGACTCCGATCGCTGGTCAGCAACGAGCGATTAATCATGAGAATCAACGGTCTATTCCAGCGCCGAAACAAGCCACCATTAAGGCACAGTCCAGCAACCAGAAGTTGACCTGCCCACCTGTCGGTATCACTGCAGTAAGGAACAGCAGTCTCCATCTGTCTCAGGAGACAATAGCTGCGCCTTCTTTGGCCACGTCAGTCTTGTTTGGAGCAACGTCTGGAGTGGTTCATCAGATCAATCACGTATCGACTCACCATCCTGAACTGTTGTCTTCCATGTTGTGTTCTAAACATTTGGTGAGACTGGAGTGACTTATTTAGAGGACAGGCCTGTCAACGATATATGGGGGTCTAGTGCTGTCCAGACGACACGGCCAAACTGACGAAATGCAAAGTGATGCTAGGCATTACACTCACCACCGGCTTGGCTGCAGGGGTTGCTGTTCCTGTTCCGAAAGGAATTCTTTGCTGATGTCCAACTGCTGTCAGGGCTCCAGTCTAGATTTTCTTTCTGGATGTGTTCCCATAGCCCTTTACATGACTGGCTTTTCCTTCCCCCCGGGATTTATCTTTCCCCTAGACAAACTGCCTTCTCACGCTATACGCCAACGAGTTCTGTCTACTCAATACAGCTGGTTTGAAGGCGTCAGGGACGCGCCTTCGCCTCTTCTCCTGTCAGTTAAAACAGCTCTGCCGGGCTTAGAGGCTAAACCACAAGGAAAAAGCCCTGGAGTTGGATTTTTGATGGCCAGAAGCCATGTAAGACCCACGCTTTATGGAGCACTGTATAAGTAGTGGGCGCTTGTCCCCACTACAGCCCTTCTGAGCGAAATAAGGAGTAAAAACAAGATTAATCACGGATAATCAACAATCCTTTAGTGGTGTCCCCCCCCCCCCCCCCACCCCCCAAACAAAAATCATGAAACAGTCTCAATCCCTCTTTCATCGTCACAATCAATCATGGCAGCCAGTCTCCAGAGACTGGCAGGAAAAAGCACAGCCTGAAGCACCGGGAAAGGGTTTCCCTCAGGGTGCCAGAGCTGGCCCTGGCTAATTGCTGTAACTGCAGGGGGAATGGGATTCAGCACGCTCTTTGAAACAGACTCGAAGATTGCATCAGTGTGTTGTCTATGTACACTCTAAGGAGGAGCTAGAGAAACACGGATCTTGTAGCTTAGTAGCATTGCTTGCTTTGCATGGTGGTCAGGAAGTAGTGACCGTGTTGATTTGCGGAATAGATAAAGCTAACTTTCTAAGCAACCATCCAACCATACACTTAACTAACGAGTAAACTAGCTAGCTAACTAACTAAGTAACTAAGGAATGAATAAACTAATTCACAGAAGGACTAACCGACTAACCGACCAACCAGCCAGCCAACCAATCAATCAACCAACTAACTAGCTAGTTATCTGATTAAATTAGCCAATGAAGCAATAAAAAAAAGAAAGAATATCAGAATAGAATAAAAGAAGAAAGAACAGAAAGAAACAGGCCAGGAAGATCATCCAGATATGCAGAAATCAATTGATAAAACTAAAAGACAGAGAAAAGATGATAAAAACATGAAAAGAAAATAACAGAACAGAAAAGAACGAACGAACGAACAAACGAAAAAAGAACGAAAGAAAAAAAAAGAGAATGAAAAAAAATAGTGAGAAAGAATGAAGAGGACAGAGAAAACTAGAGAAAGAACTAAATCAATTTTTACCCCAAAAACTGGAAATCAATTAATGAATAAGACTTGTATCGTTACTTGTAGCTAAGACTCGTGTCGTTACTTGTGATTGAGTGCGTTGGGGTAGTCGCTTGCACAGTACCCACCATCCATCCATCCATCCATCCATCCATCCATCCATCCATCCACCCATCCATCCATCCATCCATCCGGCCGTCCGGCCGTCCGTCCGTCAACCATTCATCCATCCACCCATCCATCCGTCCGTCCACCCATCCCTCCCTTCCTCAGTCTTACCCCCTCCTCATTTATCAATCATTCAAAACCAGTCAAGGAAATAATCATTCCATTAATCAGTTGATCAATAAACCTATCTATCGATTTATCATCAATAAATCAATTAGTCAATCCCAAGGAATGAAGCGTTTCTAGCAGAGGCCGTATCATACAGACAGCTAGAGAGTGCAGCTGGTGACCTGCAGGGAGGGAGTGCTGTGACCTCACATCAAAAGAACGTGTGATCCTGTTGTGGCTAGTTTTATAGGCCATAGCTAGCCCCTGGCTACGATTATTGTGCTTCTCTTACTTTCCTTTCTTCCCTGGTTTGTTTTGTTTGACTGTACGTAAGAGATTTAGTTTGTTGGTTTGCCTTTTTGTTGTTGTTTTTGTTGTTGATGTTTTGTCTTTTATGATGTCCTAATGACATTAGGGGACGGAATAGCTCAGTGGTCAGAGCACTCGCTTTCCCCCTAGCCAAGGTTATGCAGCATCGAGCGTGGTTACCATTTGGATGGGTGACCGTTTGTACGCCTTGGCTTCAGTAAAGTCCCCCAGTTTACTCATCTGTAAATGTGTACCTGCCTCTTTAGGGTCAAGGAAGGTAAAGCATGGAGGAAGAGGAGATGGGCACCGCCCTCAATATGCTGGCCCGTTAAGAAGCTGAGGTCTCTGACGCCTCGCTTCCCTACGACCTTATAGGTTATGGGACACCTTTACACTTATCTTTAATGACATTACTTCCCCCAAGGCCGGCTAATCCTGATTTTAACAGAAACCAGGGTTGTTTGGGTTGGGTTTTTTTTTTGCTAGGCAGAGATTCACCGAGAGCTATGGATGGCAGAGAAGCAGCCATAAGGCCACGCAACAGAATATGCTCCGCAATTCTAATCTGAAAATGAATTTGATTTCTTCAGTAAATAAACTTCACTTCTTCAGGAAATGATTTGACTTGTTAAGCAAATGACTTGAAAAAACATCCATGAATTGATGACAGTGTGATTAGTCCATGATTTGAACATACTCTCAAAGAAGAATCCATAGAAGAATGACTACTCATGTACCGCATAATCTGAGTAACAACCTTAAAGTAGCCTCCACAAAATTGATGACAGTCCACTGTATGACTTCTACTGCCCATTGAAGTCTACTTTATTCTGTGTAAGAAGCTAGTGAAGATGAAATACAGTGAAATAAACAAGTAAAGCAATATTGGAAAAAAGAAGAAAACAACAGCGACAACAACAACAACAACAGCAACAACATCTTGTGCACACGTTAAAGCCTGTTCCACTGTTTGGAAGTACAAAACTGCATACACACGGGGACTGGATGTAAAAAAAACTCATGAATGCTTATTCCATTATTCTCGAAATAAAAAGGAAACAACAGCAACAAAAATAGGAATAGCAACAACAACAAAAATGACAAGAACAGCAGCAGCAACAACACCCCACAAGTCACAAGCAGACATGACCAGGCCTCTAACAAAATCAAATCGCAATCTCCCAGCTAGCAGATCGAGTGGTGCTAACCAGATTCATGGACAGAAATTTCTGCAATGGAATAAGATCGGGACTTTTTTGCTTGTTTGGTTCTGTTTTGCTTCGGGGGCTAGTTGTCTGTTTGCGGGTATGTGTTTTCTGGAGCCAGTTTCTGTCCATGAATTTTGAGTTGTGCTATGCGCTCAAAGGAAGACCGGAATGTCACAATTAAGCAATGTGGGATGTATAGATAGACATATCAGTGTGACTGTATGTATGAAATTACGATATGTTTTTAATGGAAGCGATGTGAACAGTTCTGTCACGTATCTTCAATCCTTGGTGGACCATCATATCTATCTATCTATCTATCTGTCCCGTAGTCTGACGACCGTGGGGGCACCCTCAAAGACTCAGCAACCAGTTCCCTCCATAGTGTTTTGTTATTACCATAATAATAGTAATAAATAATAATGTATGGACTTTATATAGCGCTGAATCTTGTAAAGCAACAAATCAAAGCGCTCAGATGATTTTTTTTTCGAGAATAATGGAATAAGCACTCATGTGCTTTTTTATATTCAGTCCCTGTGTATATGCGGTTTTCTAAATTTTGTCATCTGTTCCCAACGGCACACAATGGCCTACTCTTTCGAAAAGCGGTACAGGATTTAACGTGTGCGCAAGATGTTCTGCATGCGTTTGCACACGAGGTCTCGGTTTATAGTCTCATCCGAAGGACTTTGACGTTCAGTTCGATTTTTTTGTCAAACTGGGGAGAAAGGGCGAGGCTGGGAATCGAACCCAAAGCCTCACGGTTTTACTTGTTGGCAGGCACATGTCTTAACTATCCTGCCACCTTCCTTCAAGTACCATAAGTACCATTCTCACCATTTTCAACACAAAGGAAAAGAAAACTGTTATTTAGTACTGCAATCTGTTCTGATCTCATGGCACTTCCATATTTGGTTTATCATTGGGTTTCCAGCACGAAGCCATGAAATTTTCATGAAAATTGGCAAGACATTTGTATTGGTGATGGTCAACTTCCAAGAAAATACCCACGTCCTGTTCTGTTCTGTTCACTGATTACAGACACCATCAAATGTAACCATTAGTGCACTTCATAACGCAGGGTGTTTCATGCTGGTGGCCTTACGGCAGCCTAACATTGATATATCACCGAGAATTTCTGGCTGTGGGATGCTACAGAACAATTTTGACACGTAAATGTTAAGGTTGAGATGAACGTTGTGAGAGCAGCGTGCAAGTACATGGAATAGAGTTTCATATTACCCTTTTTGTTGATAATTCAATAAACTTTTTAAGTTCTATATTGTTTTATCTGCAGATGATAAACAAACATTAAGCCATACGAAATTTGAATAAACAATTATGTTTTCTATTCATCTTATCATTATACTTTACATCGAAAGTGTTCTGTGTGGCCATTAGATTTGCAAACACGACAAGCTTATTCTGCAGATAATTATTTCATTTTGAAACTTCAACTAATTTGTTTTAAACCCATCTACCTTTAATAAACGAACTCTTACAAAAAACGGGCCATGCTATTTTTCAGAAGATAGATAGAAGTCTGTCTGTCTGTATGTCTGACGCTTTCTGGATCTATTTGTGTCTGATTGTCTGTCCCTCTGTGTGTATCTTGTGGCGTGCGTGCAGGGCGCATGTTCCGTGCAGACAGTGCTGTCTTCAGGAGGGTCATTAGCGCTGCTTGTCGTGCAAATAAAGTGGCCGCCATTGCTCCTCAGTAACAAAGTTAGGGTCACCTTCCCTTTTAACTTTCGAGCTGAAGTTTGGCACTTGCTCTTTCAGTCTGCTTTTGTTCCTCTCTCGCCCCCTCTCTCTCCTCGCTCCCTCTCTCCTCGCTCTCTCTCTCTCTCTCTCTCTCTCTTCTCTCTCTCTCTCTCTACTCTCTCCAATCACTCTATCTCGTTCTCTCGCTCTCTCTTTCTCGCTCTCTCTTTCTCGCTCTCTCGCTGTCTGTCTGTCTGTCTGTCTGTCTTTCTGTCTCTCTCTCTCTCTCTCTCTCTCTCTCTCTCTCTCTGTATCTCTCTCTCTCTCTCTCTCTGCTAGTTTCCCGGTGTCTGTCCTGCTCTGCATGTCTGTGCCTCTTTCTCTGCCTCCTGTCTGTCTTTCAGATGGAGAAAAATCGTAAGGTAGAGTCAGAGAAAGAAAGAAAAAAACAAAAAACGGACAGAAGGGCAAGGGAACTGAGAGACAGACACTGAGACACACGCAAAGAGAAAGGCATACAGACTGAGGGACACACAACCTTACGCACACGCACTCACACAGACACACTCACACACACACCCCCACCCCCACACAAATACACACACTCACACTTCGGATGAGACTATAAACCGAGGTCCCGTGCGCGAACGCACGCAGAACATCTTGCGCACACGTTAAATCCTGTTCTGCTTTTCGCAAGAGTAGGCCATTGTGTGCCGGTGGGAAAAGATAACAAAATTTACAAAACCGCATACACACGTGAACTGGATGTAAAAAGCACACAAATGCTTATTCCATTATTCTCGATATAAAAGAATAAAAAAAATCAATAAAAATTTAAAAAAATAAATAAAATAAAACACACACACTCATACACACACTCACACACATACTTTAGGAGAGAGAGAGAGAGAGAGAGAGAGAGAGAGAGAGAGAGAGAGAGAGAGAGAGAGAGAGAGACAGACAGACAGACAGACAGACAGACAGACAGACAGACAGAGACAGAGACAGTCAGAGACAGTCAGAGACAGAGGCAGAGACAGGCAAGCAGACAAACAGGCAGACAGACAGACAGGCAAGGAGGCAGACAGACAGACAGGCAAGGAGGCAGACAGACAGACAGACAGTAACAAACGGCAAACACAAAAAAGCGTTTGAGAAACTTTGGAGGACAAGTCCCTTGTCCTGCACCATTCCTCCTGCACATCAACCCCAGCCGCACACCCCTCCAACCCTCTCCCACCACCACTTGGTACCCCCATCCACCCTGCCGTAACCCCTCTTTTCCCTGCTTTTCCCCTCTAAATCCCTTGTCCCTTTTATGTCCATTGCCAGTGGTGTCAGGGGACATCGTTCAAAGGATAGCCTAGGAACTGATTGCCATGTAGCCCACGTCCACTGTGCCTTTGATTGTTGGCCTCCACAGGTCACACACAGAGGGTGGCCATGGATCACCGCCACAGAGTCACCATCGGTTGTCAGTGCAGTGCATGGTAGTATAGTGCAGTGCAATGTAGGGTACTGCAGGGCAGGGCAGGGCATTGTAGTGCATGGTAGTGGATCGGTGGTCTAGAGGTAACGCGCCTGTCTAGAATGCGAAAAGTCCGGGTCGGGTGTGTGCGTGGTTCGTACCCCGTTTGGGCCCGAAATTTTTCCCCATCCATTAGACCATGAGTGGTGGTCTGGGCGCTAGTCTTTCGGATGAGACGATAAACCGAGGTCCCGTGTGTTACACAACATTTTCAGCGCACGTAAAAGAACCCACGGCAACAAGGGAGTTGTCCCTGGCAAAATTCTTAGAAAAAAGCCACTCTGATAGGGAAACAAATACAGTTGCAGACCAAAAGAAAAAAAAAAGAGAAAAAAAAGGGTGGCGCTGCTCTTGTGGCGACGCGCTCTCCCCGGGGAGAGCAGCCCGAATTTCACGCAGAGAAATCTCGTGACTTAAAGTGGTATAAAATAAAAATAAATAAAAAAATAAATAGTACAGTGCAGGGAAGGGTAGTACAGGGTAGCGCAGGGTAGCACAGGGCAGGGCAGTGCAGGGTAGTGGAGTGCAGGGAAATGCATTGCAGTTCAGGGTAGTGCAGGGTAGGACTGGGTAGGGTATGGCAGGGAAGTGCATTACAGTGCAGGGTAGTGCAGAGTAGTGGAGTGCAGGGCAGTGCAGGGCAGGATGGGACAGTGCAGGATAGGGCAGGGCAGTGCGTTTAAGTGCAGGGTAGTGGAATGCAGGGCAGTGCATTGCAGTGGAGGGTAGAACAGGGAACCGCAGGGTAATACGGAGCAGTGCAGGGTAGGGCAGGGCAGTGCAGGGTAGTGCAGGGTAATATGAAGTGGTGCAGTGCACGACAGTGCAGGGTAGTGTAGGGCAGTGCAGTGCATGGCATGGCAGGGCATGGCAGGGCAGGGCAGGACATGGCAGGGCAGGGCAGAGCGGGACATGGCAGAGCAGGGCAGGGCAGGGCAGAGCAGGGCAAAGTAGGGCAGTGCAGGGCAGGGCAAGGCAGGACACAACAGTGCGTGTAGTGACTGTGCAGGCCTGTGTGGGAATAGCCATCCATGACACACTGGCTGGCTTAGAAGACTGGGTCTATGAGTACAGCTTGTTCATACTTGCATACACGTAACGCCCATTACGCCCATTGGTTTGTCTGTTTTGTCTGTCTGTCTGTCTGTTTGTCTGGCTGGTTGGTATCTTTTGTTTTCGTTCCTCGGGTCAAGCTCCAAAGTTGACCACTGATGAGACTCTTCCTTTATGTGACCATGTTTTACCCCCCATTTAGGTAACCACATTCAGCCATCTTGTATTGACAGCTTTTGAAGAAGTTGGTTTTTTTTTAGGCTGCTTGAACTTAGTAGCTGCTTTACTTGGCAAAGTTTGACAATATAATTGTCTATGTGCATAAGTGGATGACAAACTCGTGATATGGAAATTAGATCTTACAAACAAAACAATGGAAAGTTTTACTACATATGCGAGAGAACATACTCAGTATGCCTTTCAGGAAACTGTATGAAGATGATCAGCTACATTTTATACTCATTTTTGCGAAACTTTGCCTTTAGGATATCATAGACTTATTCACACAAACAGCATCTCTCTCTCTCACTATTTTTCTTCTGATTATTTGTTTATGTAACTGTCATTTTTCCAAATTCTTGATACATTTGATTGGTTGATTACACATTGAATGATTGCTGAATGATTTACATATTTTGACGGAGGGCCTGTTGAAAAAAGGCTAACATCCGTTTATTCTTTTCTGTCATAAAAAGATGTTCATTCCATTCATTGATTAACTAATCTATTAATTAATTAATTAATTAATTCATTCACTCTCTCTCTCTCTCTCCTCTCACTCTCTCTCTCTCCTCTCTCTCTCTCTCTCTGCCCTGCATACAGACACACACCATTGTATCCTCTCTCACTCTAGAGTGTAATTTCACTGTTTGATGCCAGTTCATTGGCACACTATTTTCCCAAGAGACGTATCAACTGTAAAGAGAGAAAATCTAAATATTGACTTTGATTTTTCGGGAAGAAAATGAGATTTAATAAAACACCCCACGAAACTCAATAGACAAAAAGACCCCTGATCTGACGTGTGATGCATTCCATAGTGTTGATAAAGTAAACTATATAGAGGACAGTTGAGACAGATCACTTCTATGCTAAAACAGCCAAAGAGATGATATCAGGTTTTGTTGTAAGAGTAGTCTTCTACCTCAGACACTTATTGAATGGCATGATTCTGATGTCTAACCATGAACATATATGTATGTATGTATGTATGCTGAATCTGCATTTTGGAATGTATCTATTGTAGCACCCACATACACACACACACACACACACACACACACACACACACACACACACACAACACACACACACACACACACACAAATATATATATATATATAATAATAATATAATATATAATATATATATAATATATATATAAAATATCTATATATAAAATTATAAACACATTTTCTGAATACAATCATTTACATTCTTTTTTGGCTATTATCTTATCAGTTTTATCAAGCTATGGACAGGCATAAGTATTTTGTAACAAAAAAAATTCATTGGAGCTTATCAACTATATAATCAAGCTGCGCACAGTCTTCTATGTCGCATGTATACCTCTGCTGGTCCTTTACACCCATTGGTGTAGAAATGCATGCAGTAGATCAAGCTCCCGTAGATTTTAGGGGATTTTCCCCCTGGAGTTAACATCAGTGCAAACTCCACTCTCCACAAAACTCCTTCTGATGAGACTACAAACCGAGGCCCCGTGTGCTCACGCATTAAATCCTGTTCCGCTTTTCGAAAGAGTAGGCCATTGAATGCCGGTAGGGAACAGATGACAAAATTTACAAAACCGCATACACACAGAGACTGAATGTAAAGAAAATCTCATGAGTGCGTACTCCATTATCCTTGACATAAAAGAATAAATGAATAATAATAATATGTTAGTGTTTGAAGAGATATAGAAACACAGAAATAATCCGAATGCTTTCGCAGCCTTGTCAGGATAAAACGTTTTGCATTTTTGGCAAGTGTTCATAATTGGAAGCTTAAGTAAATAGATAACAACTGTGGACTTTCTCACACAAAGAATGTTTCAGAAAAAGAGAGAGACTCGGACCTAAAATATATGATTAGCGTAGAATATGGCCTCGCCCATTTTTATGGCTAACAGAACGAACGATGCAAAATAAAGTTATGCCCAGTTAAAGTAGAGCTTTGCAGTCAATCACCCCACCCTTCCACTGTTTTTAAAGAGATTTGGTGACTGGTACAGAAGCGTGCTGGTTACCAGACAAACGTCAGACATTGTGGTATATTCTGCTGCAACAACTGGCATCACTGATATTCCCTGGAGGAAGGAGAGGGGCAGGAAACGGCTTAGCTTTTCAGATATGAGGGAAATTTGAGGTCCTCCGGAGACTGTCCACATCACATTCACATCTACCGCTTCTCCCTCCCTCTCTCTCTCTCTCTCTCTCTCTCTCTCTCTCTCTCTCTCCTCTCTCTCTCTCTCTCTCTCTCTCTCTCTCTCTCTCTCTCTCTCTCTCTCTCTCTCTCTAGCCTTGACACATACACACGCGCATCACATTCTTTGTGGACGTGCCAAGGATGGTGCCACACAGCTTTCTCTGCTGCCTTGAGGGATGGTTTTCTGCTGAACGTGGGTATCCTCTGTCCTCCTCCTCCTCTTTTTCTGAATCATCGGCAATATTCCCACTTCGGATTCTGGGTATTTAGCAATGTTTACCTTAAAAGGCCAGTCGCCAGAATTATATGGATATGCGTATATTTTTGTCTATGTGGTCTTCGATTGATATGTTTGCAAAAGAAAACACTTTGAAGTATTTTGTCATTTAAAAGATCAGTGGTAAAAGTTAAGCTAAATACATATACTGCAATCAAATAGGGTGAAAAAGGGGAACAAAATTATAAAAGTTTTTAAACACCAATTCTCAAAATAAGATGAGAGAATAAGCAAGCAAACAGTTAACCAAGTAATGGCATAAAGTACAAAAAAATTGATGAGTAAATAAATGAACTGTAGCTTCAAGTCGAAATTCTGAACTTGAAATAATTATCATCCCCGCCCTGAAGAGATATATATCTATATATATCTATAGCTAATATATATATATATATATATATATATATATATATATATATATATATATATATATATATAATATATATATATATATATATATATATATATATATATATATATATATATAAGCAAACGAGATAACTACCACCCCAAGTAAACTGTTCTCCTTTCTTTCAAAAGAAATAATAGGATCACACACATGCAGGTGTTTCACCGCCTCCACCCGCACACATACATGTATATCAAACTGATGAAAGAGAGATTTTTTAAAAAAAAAGATAAAACAGTCAGGTGACCAATCATAGAAGTGAAAACGGTTCAACTCCAAACTTACCAACCAATCACCACGACTGACACACAATGCCCTTCACCTTTATCTCCCCCCCCCCACCACTAGTCTTATCCCACTCACTTCTCCCCTCCCCTATACTTGCAGCTATATTGAATTTAAATACCCAGCAGGGGTATATAAAAAAAAGGCCGAAATGCGCTCTATATGCGACAATCCCTAAATCAGAAATCTCCACTGGGACGTAAATGACAATCACAACAACGATCTGTGTGCGAAATTGATGTATTTTGCTTCTCAAAGTACAATGGTTTGAGAAGTAACGCTGCAAAATAATGACAGATTTCTCGCGCTGACGGAAGAGTACCTGGTTCATACTTCTTAGAATAAAACCGCAACCATAGATGTCGCTCTATTATCATCTGTTACAATGAAGAATGTAGCTTTCGGCGTTTATTAAGAACATGACATTTGAACTGCAGGAGCAGAGGGGCAGCTGATGTCTCAGGATTGACAAGCAGCGGCAGGAGCAGCCTCTCTTTCTTTCACTGAGATCAGCCACACCTACTCTTTTCTCTGTAGGATCAGAATCTATGGCTTTAATAATAATAATAATAATAATAATAATAATAATAATAATAATAATAATAATAATAATGTATGGAATTTATATAGCGCTGAATCTTGTAAAGCAACAAATCAAAGCGCTCAGATTTCATTTCATACCACTTTAAGTCACGGCAGATTTCTCTCCGTGAAATTCGGGCTGCTCTCCCCGGGGAGAGCGGGAGAGCGCGTCGCCACAAGCGCAGCGCCACCCATTTTTTTTCTTTTTCATGTCTGCAACTGTATTTTGTTTCCCTATCAGAGTGGCTTTTTTCTAAGAATTTTGCCAGGGACAACTCTCTTGTTGCCGTGGGTTCTTTTACGTGCGCTAAATAATTACGTGTAACACACGGGACCTCGGTTTATCGTCTCATCCAAAAGACTAGCGCCCAGACCACCACTCATGGTCTAATGGATGGGGG
>CM054135.1:78900346-78975346 GCA_028751875.1 Rapana venosa
GAGACAGAGACAGACAGACAGACAGAATGAATGAATGAATAAATGAATAAATATCTGTTTTTGTCTCTCGGTCTCTGTTTCTCTGTGTTTTTTTTCTCTCTCTCAGCATTATTTATACTGATTTAAAACATAACTCTTTCGACTCTAGTAGCCAACCATAATTATGTAAATTTGCTGAAACATAGTTACGTTTTTTTCCCATTCACAATCTTTTGTTTATGATTTTTTTTCAAGCCTAAAGCTCATGAGGCAAGCATTTCTGTAGAAAAGAAAAACAAGAAAGGGAAAAGAAAAAGCGGTTATTTTAAAAAATGTATTTTGTTTTGTTTTGTTTTTGTTGCTATCAAAAGAAACCTAAAAAGCACCCGTTATGAGAAAACCGTCCCCCCAAAATAAATCTGAAAAGAGAGGAAACATACAACGAAATTATAGAGAGGGGGTAGGGAAAATGGTACAAAAGATGGTGCTGCTCAATAAAAAAAATAGTTGTCTCGGGATCAAATGGGTTTTCTCATCTCAGATTTGCATCAAATAACGATTTGAAAACAAATTTTGTGTATAGCATAACAAATTAGTAAATTTGGTTAAGATAGTAACGTTTTGTCCCATTCAACATATCGTTATGAATTTTTTTTCAAGCCTAAAGCTTGGCTACATTTCTTGTAGAAGAAAAACAGAACGGAAAAGAAAAAGCGTGTTTAAAAAATATTGGTTTTGTTTAATTGATTATATATAAAAAGAAACCAAAATAAAACTGTACTTAAAACGTCCCAAAACTAATCAAAAGGAGCAATCACTACTAACACAGTAAAGAAAGAAAAATGATACAAAAATGTGCTGTTCAGATCAAAAAGAAAAACTGAGAGGGAAAACTAAGAAAAATTCCAATTCAAGTTTTTGCAAGCACAACAAGCGATATTGCACAGCAGATATTGTTGTAATGCTATAAAGCTAGGACATGGGTTTGGGTGGAAACGCATGCACACAAAGGTGGAATCTTAGTTTATAAATGTCTTGAGTGTCTCTTAACGTTCTGTAGGCAGGAGAGAATATGATGCTGAAATTAGACTATGGATCCGTAATGAAAAGACGCGCCACGCAATAAGACCCCCCCCCACCCCTCCAAAAAAAGAACAAAACAAAACAAACTCTTCAGTCTGTCCCTGAGACAGCTCTTTATGTCACCAGGACTGATAAAAGCTACACGGTACTGCAGACAGATTGAAGTGATTGTATACCGCTGTATGCTATCGCAATATTTGCACTGCGACATCAAGAAACTACACCAAGATTTGAGGAATGCATTTATTTTTTATATCATTTACTAATTTCTGGCTAACGATATAAAGCATAGGTGCTAAATAGTTATCAAGAAGACACAGTGTGTGTGTGTGTGTGTGTGTGTGTGTGTGTGTGTGTGTTTGTGTGTGTGTATGTGTGTGTGTGTGTGTGTGTGATGAGAGTGTGAACGTGGCGGGGGTGCTATCTGATTTTATGGGAGAGGTATTTAAGGAAAAGAGTTGTTTGGGGAAAAGGCTTCAAGTGTGCATGTTTAGATTAGAAGGAAATAAGGGGGATGGTAGTTGAAGGGTTTCTCCTATTGCGTTGTTTATATTAGATTTACTTTGGAATGTTTTTGGGGTTTATTTTCCTCGGGAAGGGGGGGGGGGGATGGAGGGGGTAAACTGTCGCAGGTTATTTTAAAGAAACGTTAGACATTAAGAAGTGTGTCTGAAAGGATTGAGATCTAGTCAGAAAATAAACCATTCGAAAAGCCTCGAAAACAATAATATTGTGCACTGGTAGTAGAGGTAATGTGTGATTTGGAGAAAGCCTACATGCCCTCGCGTCTAAATGCAGTTGTGTCCGCATGCAATCAAACGTACAGACAAAGCAACTGAGGGACCACCCATTTCCCAATGCTAACTGTTACTACTAACTATTAACACCTAACACAAAACCTTGATCTTAACCCCAGCCCCATATGAGGACACAAAAATAGGTTCGTGACCCACAGCCCATACTCTGAACTCAGTGCTCCAAGCTGTACCCCGTTATAACTGTACTCTGTGTCAGTTTGGGCCCGAAACTTTTCCACCCATCCATTAGACCATGAGTGGTGGTCTGGGCGCTTGTCTGTCGGATGAGACGATAAACCGAGGTCCCGTGCGTTACACATAATCATTCAGCGCACGTAAAAGAACCCACGGCAACAAGAGAGTTGTCTCTTGGCAAAATTTGGTAGAAAAAGCCACCCTGATAGGGAAGCAAATACAGTTGCAGACCAAAAAAAAAGGGTGGCGCTGTTCTTGTGGCAACGCGCTCTCCATGGGGAGAGCAGCCCGAATTTCACACAGAGAAATATCGTGACTTAAAGTGGTATAAATAAAGTGTCACTGTGTGGACCAAGGTGCTGGTCCCAATAATTTCTTCCCTGTCTGGGACTGTGCTTATGGTGTCTACCATCTCCTCAAAGAACTCCTCTTTTTGCCCATTCACTTCAAGAGTCATCGCAAACTGCGTAAGCTTTGATGAAGTTGAACATCTTCTGTTCTCCCTTTTCTCGGATTTTGTTGATCCTCTCTGAGATCAAATCTGTTTCTAACCCATTCTTTTGCTCTATCCGAGTGCAGGATAAATCCTACGCCATGTGTTGCCCTTGTTGTCACCTTCACACCACTCCAAATCAGGACGTAGTCTTTGTGGATCTGTAGAGGACGCAAAAAGACAAACAGGCTAGGAGAAACAACCATCGACATGGAAGCAGAGGAGGAAGCGGAAAATACCCCATCAAGATAGCCCAGGAAAAAATCCGTCGTTTTCGACGATGACCTCCAAAACAGCAGAGGAGGCAGCTGCCGTTTCGGAAAGTGGGCAGAAATTTGATAATAGTGGATATGCCTTGCCCACAGTACATTCACACTCTCTCGGCCAAGTGGGCATAAGGACAGTCAGCGTTGGAGATGTTCTCCAAAGGCCAGCTAGCCCCTAGGGCTGCAGCACATAAGGACTGTGCAAGTCAAGCCTCCTAGTTAGAGAGTCATAGTCGATCACTAAAGACTAAGCTGTAAAGTGGAGTTCCATGAGTGGGGAATCCACTGATCATACAGCCTTTCACTATGCTGTTGCCCCCAGCGTCAATGGTTTAATCAAGAACTGTGATAAACCCCAGGCGCTGACACAACATGATAGACGCGAAAAACAAACAAACTTCAATATATGTCAGAGGAGGAAGAAAAGAAACAGGACGATAGAAGAGGAGGAGGAAAACAAACATTAACGTAACAGAGGAGAAAAACAAACATTAACGTAACAGAGGAAAACAAACATTAACGTAACAGAGGAGGAAAACAAACATTAACGTAACAGAGGGGAAAACAAACATTAACGTAACAGGGAGAAAACAAACATTAACGTAACAGAAGACGAAAATAAACATTAAAGTAACAGAAGACGAAAACAAACATAAACGTAACAGAAGACGAAAACAAACATTAACGTAACAGAAGACGTAAAAAAACAAACGGGCCAAGGTGCTGATCCCAAGGTGCTCTTCTTTTGCCCACCCTTCCGTTAAAATCTCCCATGACAATTAATTAGTTCCTGTCTGATAATTATAGCAACAACGAGGAAGAAAAACAAACATGTAATGTCTGAGGAAGAGAACAACAAACATCAAAATAGCAGCAGAAGCAGAAGAAAAGAAATATCAACATAGCAGAAAGGAAGACATCAAAATATCAACATGTGTGGTGACGCGCTCTACCCCTGGAGAGAGCAGCCCGAATTTCACGCACAGGAATCTGCCGTGAACGTAAGGTGGAATGAACATGAAAATGAAATGAAAATGATGGTAGAGTAAATAAAGAATCAACACAGCGGAGCAAAAGAACAGAAACACCAACAAGGAGGAGGACGAGGCGGAGGATGAGGAGGAGGTGGAGGAGGAGGAGAGGAGGAGGAGGAGGACGAGGAGGAGGAGGAGGACGAGAGGAGGAGAAAAAAACACCAATGCAGAGGAGGAGGAAGATAATGAAAATGGTGGTGTGTGGACTCCCCGCCCCCCCCCCCCCCCCCCGAAAAAAAAACCCAAACAAAAAAACCCAATAACCAACAACAACAAAAACAACAACAAAACAAAAACAACCCCCCCAAACCACCCCCACCAACAAACAAACAAACAAACAAAACAAACAAGCAAACACACACACACACACACACACACACACACACACACACACACACACACACACACACACACACACACACACACACACACACACACCTACAAGGAGGAACATGAAAACAAACATCGACATAGCAGAAGAAATACAAACAAACATGGACATGACGGAAGAAGAAAATAAACATCAACATGACGGAAAGATGAGGAGAAAAAGAAGCAACAACAAGTCATAGCAGAGGAAGGCAAACAGAAAAAAAAAAGTCAACATTGCGGAGAGAGAGTAAGCAATATCTCAACACGATTGAGGCGTAGAAAAAAAAAGTATCACCAAAGTAGCAGAAGATGAAAACAAACATTTAATGTTTTTTTCCATTTATACCGCTTTAAGTGACAGCAGATTTTTCTAAGTGAAATTCGGGCTGCTCTCCCTGGGGAGAGCGCGTTGCCACAGGAGAAGGGCCACCCATTCGTTTTTTGTTTTGTTTTTTTCCCTTCTCCTGTCTGCACATGTATTTATTTCCCTATTAGAGTGGCTGTTTTCTACATGAATTTTGCCAAGGACAACTCTCATGTCGCCGTGGCTTCTTTTACGTGCGCTTAATAGTTTTGTGTACACACTGGACCTCGGTTTATCGTCTCATACGAAAGTCTAGCACCAAAACCACCACTCACGGTCTAAAGGATGAAGGGAAAAGTTTGGAGCCCAAACGGGGATCGAACCACCGCGCACCTTCGACCCGGACTTTTCGCTTTCTAGGCAGGCGCGTTACCTCTAGGCCACCGATCAACCTGGTGGAGGAAGAAAATAAGCATCAAAATGGTTAGAAAGAAATCCAAACATTCGCACAGCAAAGATAATGCTTGCAAACAATAACATTGACCAACAAAAGAGAAAAGAAATATCAACATAGTGGAGGTAGAAAACAAGCAAGACAACGGTGGAGGAGGGAGAAAGGAAGGAAGGAAAGAAAAAAACAAATAAACAATGCAGAAGAGGAAATCAAACATGAATACGATGTAGACGGAATAAAACCCAACGCACAGTTAGCAGAAGAAGGCAGAAAACATCAGCATGGAGGAGTGGCTGTTTTCTTTCTATTTATTCTTTCTAACTTAACTTGCTTCATCATTTCTTCACGTCTTTTTGGTTTCTTTGCATCTATTTGTCTGATATTTGTTGTTGTCTAAATGTCAAAATGTCATTATTTCTGACACTATGCCCACCCATCGCCGCCGCCCCTCTAAAAAAAATCCCCAAACAAGCAAACAAACAAACCCAAACCACTGTAGTTATCAAAAACCAACCCAATCTTCATCAATCTTGCATGGATAGCAGGCTACTCGTTTTGGCAATCAGTCAGGTGTCATAAAAGGTCCAGACCCCAATTTCATGCTGTCAAATGCCAACAAACAAAAAGAGAGAAAAAAAAATAAATAGCAATAATAATAATAGAAAAAAGCCATAATCAGTTTGGTTAGTTTGCCAAACCATTACCACGTATGTACGGGAAGAATAAGCAAAAGTTGTGGACAAAATAAAATCTGAAACTGGTTTTTTTATTTTATTTTCAACTGATTAGTAGCCTGGTTGTTATTGGGCTTTGGCATTTTGTTTGCTTTGTTTCATGTTTGTCAATTTTGTTGTTGAAGTTTTGATGAAAATGATAATAATAATAATAATAATAATAATATATATATTTGAGTACTAATCTGCTGTTTTTGTATCATTTAATTTGTTATATCCGGTGTTTTTCATCTGCCTAGGTATTTACTCGTCTATTTGGAACAAACAGGCGTTACAACCGCCTCTCTCTCTCTCTCACTCTCTCTCTCTCTCTCGCTCTCTCCCTTTCTCCCCCACTCTCTTTTTATCAGTCTGTTGTCCCGTTTTGTTTTGTGAATAAAATGAGTGAAGTAAGAAATTACTTTGAACAGAAAACGTGTAAAGAGTAGTAATTAGGAAGAATGAAAAAAGGCCAAAAACTCTGTTAAAAACTCAATTAGCTACTGTATAGTGTTGTCATTCAGACATCTAGGAGAGAAGGCTAGGAAACAGGCAGCACCTGTACAAGTTCAAAGTCAGTGCAAAATAATATTGCCTTCCCTCCTTTCTCCCCTTTGTCGTCTTCCTCCCACTGCTGTTACTGTTATCACTGCATGAGCCAACCTTTACCATGGGAAATTTCTCAGTAATGTATGTTTCTAAGGGTGGATTCAAAAGAGTCATTTACATTATTCAGACAACAATTATGCGTGCTTCTTTGTGATTAAGGAACAACATAGATGCCCTAGACTGAATCAATAAACAAACAAACAAATGAATAAATAAATAAATATATAAATACATAAATAAATAGCTGTACCGGTTATAGACTGATTCTTAAAAAAAACAACCTCCACACCATTCGGCGTCAGAGTAACGTAAGAAAAGAAGGCAATAAATATGAGAGAATAATAATAATGATAATATAATAATAATAACAATAATAATAACAAATGAAATTTATATAGCGCTGTATCTTGCACAGACAAACCAAAGCGCTTCAACTCAACTCATTCTTACACGGTCATGCAACCAATAGCAAGTAATACTTCTAACAAGTCCAAATGACCAACACTACACCACACCAAAAACACACACACACACAACACACACACACACACACACACACACACACACACACACACACACACACACACACACACACAGGTTATGAGCTTTGGCGGGGTGATGGGACTTTTGGCTGTTGAAAAGCAGGGACAGCTATGAAATGAAACAAAAGAGGAAAATCTTAGGTTTGAAACAAATATGTCTGAGACCGGATTTAAGAGTGTCACAAGAAGGTCTTTGGCGAAGAGAGATAGGGAGGTCATTCCAAATCGATGGACCAGAAACAGACAAGAGAGTATGAGAAAGGAAGAGAAAAAAGACAGGAGTATAACGATATAAGCTACGTGCATACGCGTGTGCGTGGTCGCGCACGCACACACATACACACACACGGACACACACACACACACGAAGACACACACACACACACACACACACACACTCACACACACACACACACACACCACACACACACACAACAACACACACACAAAGGCCGATAAAGACAGCACTTGGAATGCCAGACTGATGGGAGCTCTGTGTGTATTCAGACATCCCTACAGATCAATGCTGATCGTCCATGTCGTCTGCCTCATCACGCTGCTACACAGCTTTTCCTCTGTCCGAAAGGATGGGTTTGCTGAGTAGCTGGGTGGTTACAGGAGAGGGCTTGGAAGTGGGAGGTTTCTGGTTCAAACCTTATTCGAAAAAGGAAAACTCGCTCCCCCCCCCCCCCCTCCTGTCCATGTTTCCCGTGCCCCCCAGCGGCTGTATGGGAGATAGTTGAGGCTGACAGGATAATCAGGATACACATCATAACCACGAAACGGGATAACCAGCTTCTGTTACATTTTGGTCCTGATGTTACCGCGCCACACAACTCGATCTCACTGCCTCAGTTTACATTCACATTCATTATATTTTATATCCCCAGGGTCAGAAGTTCAAAGGAAACAAACCAAGGTTAGGCCACGGTCGGGTTACTAGCCAGAGAGATCCTGCACCGCCACTTCATTTACAAGAGGCCGCCGAGATTCAAACCCGCCATTCGTGGATCCATGGGATTGAAGTGGAGCGGTGTTAACCACTGGGCTATAGCGTACGTCACTTTGGAACCGTTATCTCGGTCATGATGTGTTTAAGCAAAAATCACAATTATTGATGTTATACTCATATCTCTTAGATAAGTGAAATGTTTATTATCAATATATAATTTGAGTTAAACTATAATGTTAAAAGAAAACGATATAATGCTCACAAGCAAAAAGCATAACTCTAAATCAAACATTGGAAACGCCGCAGCAGTCTATCACAAATATAAATTCCACGGTTTTCACTATTTCTTTGTTCTTCTCTTTCTGTATGCTTATCTTTTCACCCCTTTATTTCTGTAAAAGGAAAACAAACATTCAAAATATTGCAGCATACACTTTCTTTTTGTTTGTCATATTCTTCATTCCATTTTATCTGTCTGTCTTGTCTTTTTACATTTTTAGTTTAGCCATTCTTTGGTGTGTGTGTTTTTTTCTTTCCGTTTATTTTTTTACGATTTGAGTGAAGGTTTCTTTTCGTTTTTACGTTTATTCTGAATGTTTATTTGTCTACTGTTTTGTTATCGTAAAATCGTGTCCCCACATTTCTACACCTTCACAATTTTAATGCGACAGTTCAATGGAAGATGTTCTAACGTTTCTTCTTGCGAACAAAAGAATAAATGTTAGATAAAAAAACAACAACGCAGAAACAAATATAAATAAAACATCATGTAGTAAAATGAAGGAAGGGAGTGGGGTGTCTGTCTGTGTGTGTGTGGTGGGGGGGGGGGAGGGGGGCAGCGTTGCTGATGTCTCTTTCTATCCTTTTCTAAGCATCTCTATTTCACATCTTCATCCAGACATTCAGGAGAGAGGGACGTGACGCAGAACATGTTCAAAGCCTGTACAGACTGTATCTCCTCTCCTGTCCCTTCTGTCTTCTTCCTCCTGTTGCTGTTCTTCTCAACGCTGCTTTGAACGTTCCCCTGTCTGTGGTGATTTTTCCTGGTGATACGTCTTTCTGAAAATAATAACAAGCACAATGTGTCCGTTATGTAAGGCGTGCACTTTGGTTGTTTTTTGGATAAAGCAGCTGGAGGGACGTGTCACTTTTAAATGGATAAGTGAGATTTTTCACGATAATAATAATAATAATAATAATAATAATGATGTTAATAATAATAATGGTAATGATGATGATAATGATAATAATAGTAATCATAATTAAAATAATAATAACAATAACAATAATAACAACAATAATGATGATGATGATCATCATCATATGTTCAGTACAAAACTTTCAGTAGCAACTCATTTGTAATTCAACTATAGAGCGCATGTATTTGTCCACAAAATAAGTGTGCATGTACGCATGTTCGTGTATGTGTGCGTGCGTGCGCAGGGTCGCGCGTGCGCGTGTGTGTATGTGTGAACATGCGCGTGCATGTATGTGCGCAGACACACACAATAAAATGCCGAGGTAGGCAATACTTTCAGCTCAGACAGATGGGAGCTATGTGCTTGCTGAGACATTCATTTCTACAGATCAATGTTGATCGTTGTTGTCGTCTGCTTCGTCATGTTGTTACACCATTTTGTCCCCTGTCCGAAAATATAGATTTACCCGAGTAGCTGGGTAGTTACAGGAATGGGCTGGGAAGTGGAAGGTTTGTTGTTCAAACCTTGTCTAAAACTTGACCTCCATCTCTTTTCCATCTTTATTTCATGCTGTCCCTAAGTGATGGTATTAAAGAGAAATTAGGATTAGAGGACAAGCGAAATTGATAAAGGCTGAGTGCGCATATTGCTCATTTCAACTGGGGGAAAAAACTTGGACAGACGAATGACCCTTACAAATTCTAAAAACAAAAATCCACAGACAAGCGAATTCATACAAAAAGATTAAACAGGGAGAGCACAAGCAATAGAAAATTTGCCATTCAAATGAAACTCTCCCGAGAGATAAAATCTTGTTCTCGTTGAAAACGAACTTTTAATATTCTGCTGTTTCAAGGATGTGATCTCTATGTTAAATAGATATCACGTGTAGTATTTTTAAACACGGGAAACTATAGTCACCACAATTTTGTTTTGTTTTGTTGTATCGCCTGGGCAGCTCACAGCCGCTCATTTTAATCTCTCAGCCACAGACATACCCAGGTTCCTCATGTGGCATCCTCATGGTCGGAAATAATTTTAAAAAACACATTAATAATCAGGCAACCGTGAGGCTACCAGCCAAAGGGGCCCTGCACTGCTGCTGAGTCACTTTGGTGGTGTTCAGTGGTGTCTGTTCTGAGCTAAATAATCCAGAACGCCACCTACTAAGCCCCCTACTAACGACAGTAATAGCTCAGTCGCGGTGCCAGACTAAGTGAGTCGCCCACCTGAGGTGGCAACCACCACAATGTCACTCCTTTCGACCGTCTCCCGCGAATCTCTACCCTAAAGGCTTTGACACAAACTCACCACAGGCAAAAGAGTGTACGGGGAAACCGAGCCTTTAGATCACTATGAGACCAGAGCAGGCCACCGAATCAGAAGCCTTCTTATTGCATGATGATCAATGGGAATGACACAGTGATGCTGCTGTGGAAGTGTATGTGCTTTGAGACTTCTTGACAGAGTTGTACTTCACACTTGCTATCATGACATATCCAGCCCGGGTTAACCAGGCCCGAGAGATACAGACACTTGCAGTGTTGGTCGTGTGATTTGAGAACACTCTCAAACTCGCATCCGTAAAGGGGATGAAGCTCGACTGTGTGGTCCCAGTCTTCCCAAATAAGTCCACAGCACACTCACTCTGGGTAGGAGCCAGCCAGAGTCCGAATACATTTTTTATGGATGTTATCGGATTTGAACTCGCGACCTTTCAGTCGTAACCCAAAGCGCTAACCACTGCCCCAAGGCGGCTGGCTATCTGTTGTTGTCAGGAACAGGATGCTATAACTGTTCTTTGTCTTACAGTCCTTTTCTACAGCACATTTCTCTCAGGCATTCACAATGAGATAATTATGACGACAGGAAATGAGACAATAAATAAGCTTTCATGGGCCTGTACATAGTTACCGTCTAGACTTGCAACCTTTTTCTTTTACGAAGAGTGTGGGAAATGTAGTCCTTGCAATGAGTGTCAGATGTAGTTTGTATGGAAATGGGGTTTGTTTTAGCACTTTCTTCTTCTTCTTCATCTTCTTCTTCTTCTGCTGCTGCTGCTGTTACTACTACTACTACTGCTGCTGCTGCTGCTACTACTACTGCTGCTGCTACTGCTGCTGCTGCAGAACATTGGTTAAGAAAAATGTGTTATACATACTGACAGTGCCCTGTAACGAGGACGAGGTAACACGATTCCCATCACCTATATCACGTAGCTAATGCAAGCAGCTGTCAGCTGGTTAACATAAATACAGACTGACATGCAAACACAGGATAGCCTAGTGGTTACAGCTTTAAAGCGTGGGCGTTGCGCTCGTGGTTTGGTACCTCAGGGTCGAGCCTGGGTTCGAGCCACCACCAAGAGAATTTTTTCCTGGAGTTAACATCACTGCCGACATCGCTCATTCCCCCAAACAGACCTCTGGTTGAGACTGTAAATCGAGGCTTCATGTGCAAACGTACGAGAGCATCTTGCGCACACGTTAAAAAATATGTTCCGCTTTGTGGAAGAAAAGGTCATTGTATGGTTGGTAGGAACGAATAAAAAACAAATTACAAAATTGTATGCACACGAGGAATGGATGTAAAACGAAAAAAAAAAAGAGGTTCATATTCCATTTTCGTCGAAATATAGATTGATAAAAACTCACGTACTACTGCAATATTAAACTCAACTACACAGGCGTGCATGCTATATCGTGGTTGCACAAACACAACACACACACATACACACACACACACACACACACACACACCACACACACACAAAACATAATAATATATATATATATATATATATATATATATATATATATATATATATATATATTTTATATATGAAGAAGAGAGAGAGAGATAGAGAGACATACATACATACATACATACATACATTCATACATCCATACATAATAAATACTTACATACATACATACTTACATAATACATACATACATATACCACACACACACACACACACACACACATACACACACACACACACACACACACACACACACACACACACACACACACACACATGAGAACAATCCATTTCAAACATGGACTGAAAACAGAAAGAAGGCGGACCCTACGTAACGAAGGGACAAACAACTAGGGGAGACAAGCCAGTAAAGAGGGTGGACTCCATCAATACCACCATCTTCTCCATCAACACGTCAGCATCCTTTGGCGAAGAGGCAAACACCATCTGCTTCTGTTTTCAGCAAACTGTAATAGCATCAACAGGGTCAAATTGGGTGGACATGTTGTCGTTGTTGTGATTGGGTTTATGTCCTAGCGAAGATTTCGTGTGAACCATGACGTGTGTTTGGAAAGGTTACAACGCCCCTCTCTTGCTCTGCTCTGCTCTGCTCTGCCTGAATATATTTTGAACATCAATTTCCTAGCTCTTGCCTTCCGACAGTTATGTAGGCCTAGCCTACACGCACGCACACACACACACATACATACACACACGCACACACATACATACACACACACACGCACACACACATACATACACACACACGCACACACACATACATACACACACATGCACACACACACACACACACACACACGCACACACACATACATACACACACATACATACACACACACGCACACACATACGTACGCACCCTTGCACACACACACACACACACGCACGCACGCACACACACACACACACACACACACACACACACACACACACACACACACACACACACACACACACAGGGAGAGGACAGAGGCAGAGGCAGAAACGGAGACAGAGATAGAAGGCATGTGAAACATTTTGAAATGCGTTTCATATTTTGTACACTCTGAAAATATCTTGATTCGTTTCTTGAGTTCGTCTTTTTTTGTCAGCAGAGATTGAGGCTATTGAGGCACTCTAGTCCTCATAAACTGAGGAATGCGGTAAAGATGTCTTTTGAATGGCGCCCTGATGATTGCTCAGCGCAGTTTTATTTATTTATTTATTTATTTTATCTGTATATCCATTCATTTATTTATTTTTCATCTATGTATGCATTCATTCATTATTCATCTCTTTTTTCTGAGGATGATGGAATACGCACTTGTGAGTTTTAGAGCGTGCAGTCCTCATGTACATGCCATGTTGTAAATTTTGTCATCCGTTCCCACCGGCACAAACGGCGTACTCTTCCAAAAAGCATAAAAGGACAGTAAAGTAGATTGAAACAAGGGCTTAATGAACGAACATTATCAATAAGTAGAATAAAGGGGAAGAAGACTAGATCAGATGAAGCATTTCGAAGAAATCGAAGAACATTTCCGAAGAATTTGGGAAAATTCCGAAGAAATAATTCTTTAGATAAAAAAGAACAGCTCAAAAGAAGATGGCTTTCGTAAAAGAGAGTTTCCGAAGAAGAAGAAGAAGAATTCTGAAGAAGAAGAATTCCAGAGAATAAACAGTCCGAAAAACAAGAATTCCGGAGAAGAAAGACTTTCGAAGAAGACCAAGAATTCCAAAGAAGAAAAACTTTCCGAAGAAGAATAATTTTGAAGAAGAAGAAGACTTCTGAAAAGTAAGAATTCCGAAGAAATAGAGGAACTGTAATGAAGAATAATAATTTTGAAGAATGTTGAAGAAGAAGACGAAGAATGCAAAGAAGAAGAAGAACGCAAAGAAGAAGAAGAATGCAAAGAAGAATGCAAAGAAGAAGAATGCAAAGAAGAAGAAGAAATGCAAAGAAGAAGAAGAAGAAGAAAGAAGAAGAAGAAAAGAAGAAGAAGAAGAAGAAGAAGAAGAGAAGAAGAAGAAGAAGAAGAAGAAGAAGAAGAAGAGGGGGAGGAGGAGGAGGAGGAAGATCTACAACAAAAATAACAACATAAAAAAGAACAAGAACAAGAAAAGAAGCACTCATTGCGCACTATAAAATAACTATACATTAAGTATCCCTGCTCTGGTACTTTCACCTGCCACTTCACAACGATCTTCATGTAACACCGACAAGATCAAAGTAATTCTCCACAGTGACACACCTAACAGTCCCTGGGTCTGAAATTCTTCACCTTCCTGTCATTGACAACTGCATTATTCTCCAAAGTGCCACGGAGCACATCTCACACAAGGACAATAAGAGGACAATAGAGCTTTCACAGGCCCCTCAGATAATTGTCGTCTAGCCCTTGGAACTAAAGTATGGGGAAATCTGGCCTCTGCAGTAAGTATCAGTGCTGTCTCGTCAGACGTATTTAGTATGGATGGAGATTGGGTTGATTCGATACCCATTTTCGTGTCCTTCAATACAATGACAGTTGCGAAGAATCAGATATTTTCAGTCTCGTTGTTAGATTAACAGGGTTAAAAGGGCGGCACTTGTCGTAAACGTTGCATTCACAGTGATATTTCTCAGTGCTTGCTTTTCTAACGACATTTTTCTTTGTAAAGGCAAAGGGAAAGGCTTGAGAACTTTTGCAGACTGACATACAGACAGACAGGCAGGCACGAACACATCCATGCCAGCATACAGCATGTCTGTCTGTTGTCTATCAGTCTGTTATCCGTCTGTCTATCTGTTGTCTCTCTAAGTCTGTATCTGTCTGTTTCTCTGACTCTGTGTCTGTCTCTGTCTGTGTGTTCGTGTGTGTGTGTGTGTGTGTGTCTGTGTCTGTGTCTGTGTGTGTCTGTGTGTGTGTCTCTTTCTCTTTCTCTCTTCCACTTTCTCCTCTATATTTTTCTTGATACAGTTTTAACACATCAGTGAGCTGCGTGTGTGCGTGCACGTGTGCGTGCGAGCGTGAAAAAGAAGAAAGAGAATTCGAAAGAAGAACAACTTTCCGAAGAAGAAGAAGAATTTTGAAAAATAAGAAGAATTCCGAAGAAATAGAGGAACTCTAATGAAGAAGAATAATTTTGAAGAATGTTGAAGAAGAAGAAGAAGAAGAAGAAGAAGAAGAAGAAGAAGAAGAAGAAGAAGAAGAAGAAGAAGAAGAAGAAGAAGAAGAAAAACAACAACAACAACAACAACAAAAACAACAACAACAACAACAACAACAACAACATAAAAAGAACAAGAACAAAAATAAAAAAGCACTCATTGCGCGCTCTAAAATAACGATTATGTCGTTGTTGTTGCTCTTTTTCTTCTTCTTCTTCTTCTTCAACATTCTTCTTCTTCCTCAGAGTTCCTCTATTTCTTCGGAATTCTTCTTGTTTTTCAGAATTCTTCTTCTTCGGAAAGTTGTTCTTCTTTGGAATTCTTTTTCTTCTTTTTTCACACACTCACGCACGCACGCGTGTGTGTGTGCGCGCACACACGTGCGTGTGTGTATGTGTGTGTGTGTGTGTGTGTGTGCGCGCGCGCATGTGTGTGTGTCTTTGTGAGTGAGAGAGAGCGAGAGAGAGAGAGAGCGAGAGAGAGAGAGAGAGAAACTAATCCTAGATATGAATGATTGCTTCTCGACCTCTTGACATCACTTTCGCGGGAGTCAGTCAGTCTGTCTGTCTGTCTGTCAGTCTGCCCTCTGCCTGCCTGTCTCTCTGCCTGTTTATCTGTACGCCTGAACCTTTATTCGTAGTTGTACATATTATAGCACATCACCCCTCTCTTCCACTCCACCTCATACACACATACATACACACACACGTTCGCTCTCTCACATACACTCTCTCTCTCTCTCACACACACACATACACACACATATATACACTCACATTTTTTGTTACTAAGAAGTCTATTACAGCAGTGCAATACGCTGAACAATTATTTCAATGGATCTCTTGGCATTACTGAAGATGCTATAGAAGAGTGGCGGGGAATCTGCTACAGAATCAGGGAAGGAACCAGCACTGGAGACTCTAGAACCAGCGTCATAGACGCAAACCTTGCAGGCAGTTCTCTGAAAGCATATACTCCAAGTATTATTTGCGTGAGTGTTTGTGTGCGAATTATGTTTGCATGTTGTTTTTTCTATGCTTTTTGGTGCCCTTTGTATTTCAGCTGTAATGACCACACTAGAAGGGAACGCCTTTTGGTACGACACGAACAACGCCATTGTGTGCCGGTGTAAACAGATGACAAAATTTACAAAACCGTAAACACACGGGGACTGGATATAAAAAGGCGCATGGGTACTTATTTCATTATCCTCGATATATAAGAATAAAAAAAATTAAATAAATAAAATAAAAATCAGCTTCAAGATAAGTCTGATGCCCTCTCTGGTCATGCCTATATTTGTGTATGCATGTGAAACGTGTACAATAACAGCAGACATTGAAAGAAAGATACAGGAAATGGAGATGGGATGCTTTAACAAACTTCTAAGTATTTCACAAAATGTTCACATAACTAGCGCGAAAATACAAACCGGAATTGGAAACGCCGCCGGGACTTATAAAGAGCTCCTGCCTGACCTCATCGAAATAACGCAAACTGAAGTGGTACGGGCTCATCACACGACCCTCTGGACTGGCCAAGACTATCCTACAGAGAATAGTTCGAAGAGGAGAAACAAAGAGGAAGACAGAGGAAGCCATGGGAAGACAACATCAGATAGTGGACTGGCCTTGAGTGGAATAACATACTATGGAAAGCTGAAAACCGCAAGGAATGGAGGAAGCTGGTTACAAAATCTTCAGTGGTGCCCGAACAGTCTTCTAGACTACGGAATATGTGAAGGTGAAATAAAGATGCTACTTTGTCATTCTGGTCATTTCTCTCTATTAATTTTCAAGATGCCATGGAGTGATGGCATTGCTGGCCATGTTACCGTAATAAATAAAATAAGGGAAGGATTTTGCTTTGCCATAATCTTATAACAATGACACAATGAATAATATTACTCTGCATAATTGTCCTTCGCTATGACAGAAAAATAGGGTATGGGTTGACTCCATTTCCATGTGAAACAGTTCTGTGATATGGCCAATACTCCAGGGTGGGAGCAGATTTTCCTCACTGAATTCCCAGTGGCTCAGGCAATCACTGTCTGAGAGCTCATGACGGCTTGGTTACAATAGCCTCTTATCTCCATTGTGAGATGTGCGCTGCATTGTCTTAGAGACTATTGCTGTTAGCCCAACTAGGAGCTGAGGAAATGCACAATAATCTTCTTTCAGAGGAAAGAAAGACCATTTCAAGCAGAAAAACAATGTTAAAAAAGAAAGAAAGACAATGTAACACAGAAATATATGTCAAACCAGGTAATGCAACGTATCTAGTGGTACAGGATGGCATCTCATCATATCATATGTTTAAAACTGTCTAGTATACGACAAATGTTAATCTATTGATACCATGTCGCCATAGTTTGGGGGCAAAAATGTCTTTTTTCACCTTACTTGCAAAACATATATCTTCTTTTTTCTTTCTTTCTTTCTTTCATTCTTTGTTTGTTTGTTTGTTTGATTCCTGTTCTTGTTTTTGTTCTTGTTCTTGTTCTTCTTCTTCTTCTGGATTTTTTTTATAGTGTAACTTTTCAAGAGCTGTTACCAAACTCTATTCTCTGTCAGTTATGTGGCACAGCCTGGTTTCCCTGACCATTCTGTGTTGCTGTCCCTCAACCTGATTTTGTGTTGATTTTTTTAATCGTTGTACTGCTTAGCTTTTTAGTTTTGGTTTGTTTGTTTGCTTCTTTCTTTCTTTATTAGAGGGAGAGGAAGAGAGAGAGAGAGAGAGAGAGAGAGAGAGAGAGAGAGAGAGAGAGAGAGAGAGAGAGATAGAGAGAGAGAGAGTCTCTGTGTGTTTGTGTATCTGTGTAAATCTATGTATGTTTCAGAGAGATAGAGATAGAAGGAGAGAAAGAAAGAAAGAAAGAACGAAAGAAGACAGAAAGAAAGACAGAAAGAGAGAGAAGCAGAGAGAGATAGAGAGAGAGAGAGAGCAAGAGAGAGAGAGAGAGGGAATGGGAGACAGGTGGGGGGGGGGAGGCTCTCAAGATAGACTCGATGAAAGGTAGGAGGAGAGGGAGGTGCTGTTCTGCTCTCAAAGAAATAACTATGCTTGCACCTGCACACACTCGTCCTCCCGCTCTCTGGTTCTTCCTCTTACCTCAAGAAACATCACGAAGCAGTCCTGCAAGCATTGCAGTGCCAGCAGAACACAAAATAACTTCAAAATAATTGTTGATAGTTGTCTCTTCGGAAATGAGTTTTGGCGTTTTCATTTAAGAACTTGGCTTCAATTATTGCAGTTCATCAACTTTGCTGAGTTATGTCCCTCAGCTCTTTGCCCTTAATGCCCCCTTTACATATAGGGTCCTCCTTGGTTTTTTGTTATCTGACCGTCTTTAAAATTTGCTACGGTGGTTTCTTTGTCTGTCTGTCTGTCTGTCTGTCTGTCCTTTCATCTTGTTTGTCTGTTTGTCTGTTCTGTTTGTCTGTCTGTCTGTTGGTCAACAAGATTCTGATGCGTACTACATAATGCTGTAGTGAGTAGGTACTATTATGTATGAGTATATATATATATATATATATAATTATATATATATAATTGGAAATAAGGCGGGGGGGGGGAGGCTCTCAAGATAGACTCGATGAAAGGTAGGAGGAGAGGGAGGTGCTGTTCTGCTCTCAAAGAAATAACTATGCTTGCACCTGCACACACCGACAGATAGGCCGACAGATAGACTAACAGAGGAGAAGGTACACAGATAGAGTTAAACACAAGAGAGAGGTCGAGCTCTGCTGTGTTGCCTGATTGTTCAGGGACGGTGAAAGAGATATTTAACATTAACAAAAAATACAGACAACTTTGTTACATTGGGCTGGTTCATGCATATATTCATCTAACACCAGAAGAAGAAGAAGAAGAACAACAACAACAACACCAAAAACAAGAAAAAGAAGAAGAACAACAGCAACGCCACCAACAACAACAAAAACAACAACAAAAAGGCAATTATAAAGCAGCAGAATCTTTTAAACAGACTCGAAAATCAAGTATTAAATATAAATAAACAAAAGAGACAATAAACCTAGTCTGTGATTTAAGTTGTCAGCCACTTGTCTCATCCCACCCACAACACTAACTGACAGTTTGGTAAACAACTCTTTGTCTCTGCTGTCTGTAATTCGTTTCCTATCTGTTAGCATTTCTATTCTTTCTTTTCATATTTTTTCAGAGCATGACATGGAGACCCGATGACTCTGCTGCCTATGACTGATTGCCGTAATGGCCAACCTGCTATCCTTACAAGATTGATGAAGATTTTTCTTGTTGTTTTCTCCATTTGATAGCGATGCGGACGATTTCTTTTGCGTGAGCGTTAGGTGGAAAAAAAGAGAGTTTGGACATTCTGAGTAAAGAGAGAAAGAATGATGCTCACAGGAATAAAGAAAAAAGATAAACCGAATGTGGAAGAGAGGAAATGATAGAGATGGAATGAAATATGGAAACATAGGTAGAGAGACAGACAAAAAGATAAATAGATAGATAGATAGATAAACACAGAGATAGATACAGAGATAGATACAGAGATAGATACAGAGATAGATACAGAGATAGATACAGAGATAGATAAAGATAGATACATAGATAGATAGATAGATAGATAAAGACAGAGATAGAGATAAAGAGAGAGAGAGAGAGAGAGAGAGAGAGAGAGAGAGAGAGAGAGAGAGAGAAAGATACAGAGATAGATAGGTACAGAGATAGATAGATAGATAGATAGATAGATAGATAGATGCATGAATGCATGGATGCATGGATGGATGCATGAATGGATAGATGGATGGATGGACGGACGGTTAGACAGATAAACAGACAGACAGACAGACAGACAGACAGACAGATAGATAGATAGATAGATAGATAGATAGATAGATAGATAGATAGATAGAGGGATAGATAGATGGATAGATAGAAAGGGGGGTAGATAGAAATGAAGAGATGAAGAGAGATATAAATAGATAGATAGATAGACTGATTGATTGCTTGATCGATCGATCGATAGATGGCTAGATGGCTAGATAGATAGATAGATAGATAGATAGATAGATAGATAGATAGATATAGACTGATAGATACAGACATAGTCGCATGCATACTCACATACATACATACATACATACATACATGCATACATGCATGCATACATACATACATACGTTCATACATACATTTATACATACATAGATACATACACAGACACATACATAGATACATACATACATATATACATATATACATACATAGATACATACATACATATATACATATATACACACATACAGACATACATACGTACGTACGTGCGTACGCACATACGTGCGTGCGTACATACATACATACATACATCCATACATACAAAGAGCGAAAAGAGCTGTTGAATAAGTATCATCAAAATAGGGCCAAGCCACAGAACCATAAATAAAGCAAAATCAACAGACACATTAATGCAAACACGAACAAAGGAAGAAAGAAATTAACAACGAACTCGATGCCAAAGACATAAACAGAAACACTACCAGAACAAGCAAAAATAATTCACAAAAGATAAAAACAACAAAACCGAAATAAAAAAGAGAAAAAATGAAGAAATAAAAGTGTTTTTTTTTAACCCAGAAACAATGCTAAACAACAGGAAAAATATAACGAAAAGAAACCCAAACACTGTCAAAATCATCCAAAGAATTTTTCAAACAAATTCATCATCATCATCATCATCATCATCATCATCATCATCACACCTATCCCGTAGTCCCTTGGACCGTGGGGGCACTAATGACGAGTTTGCAACCAGCTTCCTCCACTCCACGCGGTCCTCTGGTTTCCTTAGCAAATCGTTCCACTCAAGGCCAGTCTACTCTGTGATGTTGTCTTCCCATCGTTTTCTCTGTCTGCCTCTTCATCTCCCTCCTTGTACTGTTCACTGTAGAACAGTCTTGGCCAGTCAAGATTTTCGTGTGACGTTCCCGAACCACAACAAACAAACAAATTAAAAAATGATAAAAATGATAAGTGAAAGACTAGTAGTCCATGGATTTCTTCTAAAATTCAACTAACCTAAATCATCGACATCACTATTGTCGTCGTCATGATCATCATTGTCGTCCTCTTCTCTGTCGTCTGTCTGTCTGTCTGTCTGTCTGTCTGTCTGTCTCTCTCTCTCTCTCTCTCTCTCTCTCTCTCTCTCTCTCTCTCTCTGTCTCTCTCTCTCTCTTGTAGAATTTGATTGATTAGATGTTGGGATTTTTTTTTTGGGGGGGAGGGGGTTGTTGTTGATTTTTGTTATTGTTTATTTTCATGATTTATCCGTATATCTCTGATAAAAGCTGGGACTTGGTGTAAAAAAGTACATGAGTACTTATTCATTATCCTCGAAACAAAAGAATTCTCTCTCTCCTCTCTCTCTCTCTCTCTCTCTCTCTCTCTCTCTCTCTCTCTCTCTCTCTCTCTCTCTCTCTGTGTGTCTCCTAACAAGACTAAGGGTGGGTTGATAACATCAGACGTGACGTTCAGTTAACTCTATCTAAAAGACAGAGCCCTCACTAGCTCTGGCAAGGGAGAGAATCAGGACAGAGTCTTAATGCCCCCTAGTGAGCGCTCTAAGAATCAATATTAGGCCTTGTTGTTCTAAGGGAGGTTACCTGGTGTAAACGTGGAGAGCGGTGAAACGTTTGACCCAATATATATTTCGACGTTTTTGAAAGAGCGGATTAACTATTTGCTGACAAACAGTATTCACATCTGGCTATTTTATTTAGTTTTTTAATTGTTTATTTCGAGGATAACGGAATAAGTACCCGTGTGATTTTTAATCTAGTCCCCGTGTGTATGCAGTTTTGTCAATTTTTTCAATTGTTCCCACCGGCATATAGTGGCCTACTCTTCCGAAAAGCGGAATCGGTTTGAATAACGTGTGCGCAAGATGGTCTGCGTACGTTCGCACACGGGACTTCGGTTTCATCCGAAGGACTTCTAGGGGGAGTGGAGTCGGCACTGATGCTAACTCCAGAGGAATAATCCTCTTGAACGAGATTCGAACCCGTGTCAGCAGATCAGGTTTTATACAACGCAACGCAACACGCTGCACCCTAACCACTAGGCTATCCCGCCCCCTATCAAACCAGCTCTTGTCTAAAAGAGAGTGGGTAACAAGAGGCTTAGTATGTCTGGAACAAAGAACACCACCTTTCGTTTCCAGCGCTTTAAATGAATCGTCAAGGTTTTTAACTATGTGGAACATAGCGTGGGCTCAGCTAAAAGCTTACACTGAAAGCAACAAACTCAGACGCAAGGCAAACTAACAACTTAACAAAGCATAAAAAAACCCACAACAACATAACAAGGCCAAAGTAAACAAGCACTCTAGACAAGTTAACCGATGGAAAAAGCTGGCCGTCGAAAACAAACCAGACACATTAACGAGCGATCAAGCAAACAACAACAGTTATAAGGGATATGGAAGCATGGGTTAAACGCGTGCAGTTAAATAATATATTTAAAGATGAGGCAGAGGAAGTCTAAAAGAGGAACAGGAGTGGGGTGGTCTAGCGGTTAGTGCGTTGTACTTTGATATCTGACAGCCTGCGATCAAGCCACTTTGACGGATAATCAAGCAAGCCACAAACAGTTATAACGGATGCAGAAATAGGGGTAAACAGCGTGCAGTTCGATAATAGATCAAGAAAAAAGGAGAAGAACAAGGCTAAAAGAAGAACGGAAGGGGAGTGGTTGCGTGGTTAGTTCCTTGAGCTTGCTATCTGAGGTTCTGCGATCGAGCCACGCTAAGACCATTTCGAGAGGATTTCCCCCTAGAATTAACATCAGTTCCGATTCTACTCCTCCGAAAATCCTTCGGGTGGGACTATAGACCGAGGTCAAGTATGCCAACATAGGCAGAACATCTTGTACCACAATGGTAAGGAAAATGGTCGCATAATTATTCAAAATTCAAGTTGGTGAGCCTGAGATCTCCAGTCGAGGAAGTCAAGTCAAGTCAAGTCAAGTCAAAAACACTTTAATCATCCCATGAAGGGCAATTACAATACTGACAGGCAGATTGATACTCATCAAATATATCAAAGACACAAAAGCTATATTTCATATTGGTTTTCAAATAAAATGTCACGACACACACACACACACACACACACACCACACACACGCGCGCATGCGCACACACATCAATTGTGAACACAATTTAAAACCCATTGACTAGAAGACATAAAAACTTATTTTTACGCACGCATATACGCAGCACGTACACACGCACGTACGTGTGTGTGCGAGCACGCCCACGCACACCATACACCAATATATGAATTCAATGTTTTAAGACAGTTGACTAGAACACAGACTTATTTCACACACCCACGCACCCACACACACACACACACACACACACACACACACACACACACACACAATTATGTATTGACTACACTCGTAACAATGACAATCAGGCAGATAATTCAGAGAAATGTAAGAACTAGGCAGTCAACATCATTGTGAATTCAGAAGTCGAATGCTTACTGGCACAAAAGAATTTCTTTTTCTGTTGGTTTTGCTGATGGGACACTGAAAACGGCGTTCCGAAGGCAACATTTGAAATTCTGGAAACAAAGCATGAGAAGGATCAGCCAAAATGGCTGTGGCTTTGCGTACAAGCTGCTGATTGCAGAACGACATGAGATCTCTTTGTTCTTTTCCAATTATTTTTGAGCAGATTCTTACAATTCTCTGCAGGCCATTCTTGTTTTTAACACTAAGGTTATTGTACCAACAAATGAAAGCAAAACTTAGAACACTCTCTATGTAAGACTTGTAAAACAAGGAAAGGATCTTTTTGTCTACAAAAAATGAGTTCAGTTTCCTCAGAAAATACAGACGTTGTTGTCCCTTTTTTGACAATAGCGTCAGTGTTAACGTCCCAGTTTAACTTGTGGTCAAAAACAGTTCCCAGATACTTATAGTTCAAAACGTTTTCAACCTCTTGATTATGGATAATAATATTCTTAGGAGTATGCCCTGATCTTCTGAAGTCGATAGGCAGGTCTTTAGTTTTAGAAACATTTAGCTCCAGATAGGCCTCGTCACACCAGTGTACAAACTCGGTGAGGGCTGGACCATGGTCTAAGACTGATCCGGATAAGAGGGATAACAGAGCACTATCGTCTGCGAACTTTACCAGAAAGGAATTTCCATAGTTGCTTCTGCAATCATCTGTGTATAGAATGTACAGAAGTGGTGAGAGGACGCAACCCTGCGGAGAACCAGTGCAGGTAAATCTAACCGAAGAAGATATTTTGTTGGCCAAAACACGCTGTGGTCTGTTGGTTAAAAATTCAATCAGCCAACGAACAAGTTGATTGTCTACGTCAAATTTTGAAATTATTTTGTTAACCAGAACGTGAGGCTGCATTGTATTGAAAGCTGAACTAAAGTCAGCGAACAATATTCTGGCATGAGAGTCAGGTGTTTCCAAGTGGCTATACAACTTGTTCAAAATGAATAGTTTGGCATCTTCGACACCCCTTCGAGACCTGTATGCAAATTGCAGTGGGTCAAGGTCTTTCTCTGTAGCAGAAAGAATGAGAGATTTTACGATCTTTTCCAGCGTTTTCATCACAAGAGATGTGAGAGCTACAGGTCTAAAATCGTTAAAAGGAAGGATGATCTGTGTGTGTGTGTGTGTGTGTGTGTGTGTGTGTGTGTGTGTGTGTGTGTGTGTGTGTGTGTGTGTGTGTAAAACGTATATGCCGCACATTAGCTCTTGGTTCCTTTTCCGGACCATATTCATAGCCTAGTGGATAGAAAACAAGTTAGGCATCAGATCGGAGTTGAACCGACAACATTTATCTTGACGAGTGTATTTGTGATAACCTACTGATTTGCTTTTCACCATACAGTCCACGTACTATCTCTTTGTGAACCTCAATGTTGTTATTAACACATTGGCATTCTGTGACATTATTGAAATAGTTGAAAGGATTTGGATATTACAGATGATGTCCTTGTTATTGTACCAAAGGCACCGAGATGTGCAGGATGAACTGTCTAGCTGGTATGAAGAGGCAGACAGAACAGAGCTGAAGATCATCTTCAGAAGGAAGAAGATGACAGCAAACCAATTCTAGATTTGAGAGATTGCCTGTCAACCTCCAGACCTCAGTTTTGCTGTCTGTCTGTCTGTCTGTCTGTCCACGTGCTTGCTAACTGAAATCTATGCTTGAGCCCTTGTTGATGGAAGAGCTAGTGTCATGGAACAAACATGGTTATACCAAAAGTTTTATAATCTGTTTATTGTATACAAATGTATTGTGTTATATTGTGTTTTAGTATTGTATGATGTTGGGTTGTACTGTACAGCATTGTATTGTATTATAAGTCTATCAATTTCTTCTTTTGTTTTCTTTTATTTTTATGTAACCTTTACTGAATTAGTTCAGACAAATATTTCGATTATCTGTTTTATATTGCAATGCCCATAACTTCGCATAATGATCAGACTTGTCAATTAAGTGTTCTTCATAAGTAAAACGTTAAATATCTGCCCATCTCTTGGCGCAACATTCACACTTATTTTGCACATTAGGCAGCACACTCTTTTTTAATTTTCTTTCCCATTTAATTGTGTATACCTTTCTTGCGGTATACTCTTAGAATGTCTTATTTCCTTGGGTTTTATGACAACCATTACCTTACCCAGTTGACGCAAAACAGCAACAACGTGAGCAACATGAAAAAGGACAAATGTGACGCTCTACCACATATTGAATCGCATTGCACAGGAGGTTAGTTTTTTAAGTTGTTAACATATTGCTAATATACAATAAAAAGGCTCTTCAGTGGCAAAAAATTGAAAATCGGACAATTCTATGAAAAGCTATTACAAACTGAAATGGCAGACTGCAGAAAGTGTCAAAACAAGAAATTGACAAGTTTTGTATCAATATAGGTGGTCAGAATGAGGGCTTGGGTGTTTTTGAAAAAACATTTAAAGGAAAAATAAACAAAATTATACCTTTATACTTCAGTACAAGGCAAAGGAATGGCTATAGTTTTATAATCAGTCAAAATATAAAAACTGGCAACTTGACCCCCACCTGCCCAAAATGGCTCTTAGCAGAAAAGTGGGTCAGGTGCAGAGTGACTCATTTCGTGGCGGAGCCTCACAAAGAACAGCTAAGGTACAGAGGGACAAGCTTCACTGATACAGATTTCGTCTTTGCTTGTCTTTTCCCTAGCTTCTTTCCTTTTTTTCGTCGTTTGCCTTTGAAATGGGATTTTTTTGGTCAGAACTTACCAATACGTTCCCCTTGCTACCCAAATTATTGCTAAGTAAGCTAGATACACACCAAACCTGTGCTTATCCTGTTTATCCCGTTTATCTTCTTCCTCCCGACTATCCTTTCATTGTCAACTATCGCCCATAAAAATGCTAAGGGGCGGTATGGATTTTACTTATTTTCTTGTTTCATTTTTTTTCAATGATAATAGAATGGACACTCATGTGCTTTTCTACATTCAGTCTCCGTGTGTATGCGGTTTTGTGAACTTTGTCATCCGTTCCCACTGGCACACAATGGCCTACTCTTCCAGAGGAGGGAGAGGGGATAGCATTTTAGACAAAGTTTGAACAAAACACCACTCCCTTCCCAGCCCAGTCCATCACCAATCTGGCAATCTCCATCTCAGGAAAGAGGATAACACTGTGTAACACATGGCGAAGCAAACGACAAAAATGGTCAGCATTGATCTGTAGAAATGTCTGAACAAACACAGAGCTCCCATCAGTCTTGAGACTGAAAGTGCTTCCCACCTTTGCTTTGTGTGTGTGTGTGTGTGTGTGTGTGCGTGTGTGTGTGTGTGTGTGTGTGTGTGTGTGTGTGTGTGTGTGAGAGGAGAGAGAGAGAGAGAGAGAGAGAGAGAGAGAGAGAGAGAGAGAGAAGAGAGGAGAGAGAGAGAGAGAGAGAGAGAGAGAGAGCTTGCTTATATCATCATACTCTTGCCGATTAAAAAGCATGTCAAAAATCACAAAATCGCATGCACGCGGATGTGAAAAAGCACAGGAAAACTCATTCGTAACTTTCGATATAAAATAGTGAAGTATCTTTCCTCCTCCCCTCTTGAAGTCTTTATCCATTGGATGAAATTATAAGATGAGGTCCCGTGTGTGATCGCAAGTAGAACATTTTGCGCACAGGTTAAACCTCTTCTGCTTTTTGGAATAATTGGCCATTTTGTGCCGGTGGAAACGGAAGGCAAACTTTACAAAACCGCATGGACACAGGGACTAGTAATAAAAAGGCGCGTGAGTTCTCACCTCATTATCCTAAAAACTATAACAAAAAAGTTGTTCTCTCCTGTCCAGATGTCACGCTGGTACCTAATGATGTCATAAAATCCATGCGCAGTGTAACTGTTACCTTCAGTCATTTATTCAGATTAAAAAAACTCAAAAATCAGCTGCGAAACCATAGGGAAGAGAACACATTGTCTGCGTAATGGACATGATTGCTTTACTCCTTAGAAACATGTATCACTGGGAAAACTCCCATGGTAAGGGTGATTCAATGCGGCGATGACATCAACTGCAATAGGAAGAAGAAGACCAAAAGGGGGAAAAAAGGAGGGAAAGGAAATTTAGTTTTGCACAGAGATTAAAATACATTGGATGTTGCGTGTCTTTGTCTCCTGAGCATCTGAATGGATCGCTAAATAGCGAAGCTTAGGCAATGACGGAATTATACATCAGCAAATCGAATTAGCATTCATTCCACTGCGTTCATTTTATTTAATGTTGCTGCTGCATGCACGGTATTCATTTATTCATGTTGTAATCTTACTCTAATCTTTTTATTTACAAAACGGAACAAAGGGACATACATCTTTTAAATGCCGTATTAGAACGGCGAGATAAGCTTGTGGTTAGATTGTTGTGTTATCTGATGGTCCGGGTTTAAGCCACCATCTAGTCACCAGTTAGGAGAGATTCCACCACCACCACTCCCCCCCCCATGCTGAAATGAGATGAGGTGAAACCAAGAATTCAAGAAACACACAGCAACTATAACCAATACCTAGCAAATTACATCCAAAGCCAATACAGAAGTAAACAACATGGCACACAAGCAAATATATGTAAAGAAAAACTTACAAACCACAGCAACACGAGTTGTTAAAAAGGTGGGAACAAAGCATACACTAAAATAAGGTATCAACAAGAAGAAACAGATCAATGAGGAAGGGAGGAGACAAAGAAAACGTTCTCTGCTGCTATTATTAATGATTCTGACATTTACAAGTGAGAGCAGCAATAAAAATCATGAACATCAAGGATACATTAGCCTACGGGAAAAAGAAAAGCGTGGTTATTTAGCAAAAAGTAATAAACAGCAATAACATTCACGGAAAAGAAAAACATATTAATAACTAGTAGAAAAACTTCGCGAAAAGCACATACATCAGCAGAAACTGGACAAAACATGAAAGTAGAAATAAATCCATATTCTCAAGGATTATCTCCCTTTCCATCTTTTGACATCCTATATTACACACACACACACACACACACACACACACACACACACACACACAAACACACACGTGAATTGTATGGTTTAATATTTTTCTGTTTTTTTTGTTTTGTTTTTTATTCCATATATGCATATGTTATTGTCTTTTCTTGTTTGATTTATATAGTTTACAATAGATTAGGTTTTTTATTCTATGTCTGCATATACATTATCTTTTTTTCTCGCTTTTTTTCTTTAGATAGATGGCTTGATGAAAAAAAGCAAATGCACTGCTTATTCAATGTACCATCTGAAAATAATAGTTTGACTTTGACATAAATAAAAGTTTGACGTGCGCGCACACACATACTCACACTCGCACGCACGAACGCACGCACGCACACCACACATCACACACACAACACACACACACCAAAACACACCACACACACACAACACACCACCAAAACACCACGATATCACGGATGATATCCACGTTACAAGCACACACAGCTTTATAAACAACATCCGTTTCGCAAAACGTCAACTTAAAATCAAAACTTTCTTTTCTTTGAAAATGTGTTCAGTATCTACAGAATCAGGCAGAAGAATAGCAAGCACAGAATGATTCCAATTGTTGGCAATAGCAGATACATGCTAATGGTAGGCTAGGGACTCTTAAAATCGACAAAACAAGCTGTACTGACGCAATATGTCTCAACAATGTGTTTTGTCACAATTGACAAAACAAGCTATTCTGACGCACTATGCCTTAACAATGTGTTTTGTCACAATTGACAAAGCAAGCTGTTCTGACGCGCTATGTCTCAACAATGTGTTTTGTCACAATTGACAAAGCAAGCTGTTCTGACGCACTATGCCTCAACAATGTGTTTTTGTCACAATTGACAAAGCAAGCTGTTCTGGCAAAAAATGTCTCAACAATGTTTTTTGTCACAATTGACAAAGCAAGCTGTTCTGACAAAAAATGTCTCAACAATGTGTTTTGTCACAATTGACAAAACAAGCTATTCTGACGCACTATGTATCAACAACATGATATGTTAAAGGTAAAGGTAAAGGAGTCCCATAACCTATAAGGTCGTAGGGGAGCGAGGCGTCAGAGACCTCACTTCTTTAGGGCCAGCATATTGAGGGCGGCGCCCATCTCCTCTCCCTCGCTGCTTTACCTTCCCTGACCCTAAAGAGGTAAAAGGTAAAGGTAAAGGAGTCCCATAACCTATAAGGTCGTAGGGGAGCGAGGCGTCAGAGACCTCACTTCTCTAGGGCCAGCATATTGAGGGCGGCGCCCATCTCCTCTCCCTCGCTGCTTTACCTTCCCTGACCCTAAAGAGGCAGGTACCCATTTACAGCTGGGTGAACTGGGGGAACTGTACTGAAGCCAAGGCGCGCAAACAGTCACCCATCCAACTGGTGACCACGCTCGACGCTGCTTAACTTGGCTGGGGGAAAGCGAGTGCTCCGACCACTGAGCTATCCCGTCCCATCCAACATGATATGTTACAATTTAAAAAAAAAAGAACAGGCTGTTCCAACACGCTCTATGTCTCGACAACACATTATGTCACAATTTGTGACACGCGCGTTTGTAAGACATAGCTTGTCAGACCACAAACCATAATTATAAAGTATTAGCGTCTTATTGCTCAATAAACAGTGTGTGTGCTTAGTGGCTCCTAGGTTGCACCTTTCTTTTGTATTCAATCCAGAGACTCTGCCCCCAGGGTGTATACTGTTTGTTGCAGATGTGATGCACCACATCAGAATTATTCCACCAGCAGTGAAAGCTTTATGTGACAAACCCTAAACTGAACTGGATGTTGACACTGAAGTGTATAACGATATTTTAAACTGTTTCTATCTTTATCTTCTAACACAACTTCTTTTGCCTTGCCAGATTCAATGCCTTGCGCAGACAACACTCAAAGACACACAAACACACAAACACACAAGCACGCGCGCGCGCATACACACACGCACGCAGACACACACACACACACACACCCACACACACACACACACACACACACACACACACATGCATGCCATTCTTTTACAAGTAAAAAGAACAACTGTTGTGCTGACAGCAAAAAAAACAACTGCTACAGACGTCCTCCTTTATTAACAGAGAAGACTAACGAGGGAAAATTGCAGCTAACTGATGCCTCAGGCCTCTGACGTTTTTCCTCGTTAGTGGTCATCATTCATCACTGACCATACTTGTGTGGGTAGTTTTTTTCTGTGAACATTCTGCATGAGCGCCAGTATGGGGAGGAGAGGGAAGGGAGGAAAGTGGGGGTGGAGGGTTGGAGGATGGGGGATTGGCGGGTAAGCGGGGGGGGGGGGGATGGGGGGGTATTGTTGTGAATTTGCCATTGTTTGTCAGTAATAGTGACTTGATGGTGAGTCGTGAGGAGGATTGTTTCACCTCTCTGTTTAATTGAGTGGTTGACTGGTTTCTGCTTTATTTTCATCTTTCTTTCAGGTATTTTCGTGTGAGGATGGTGGGGTGGTGGTGGGGGACATTTATCTTAGCTTTTTTATTTTGAAGTAAAGGAGCATTTTCACTGGTTTTACTTTCGTTTGTGTCCGTATTGCGTTCTAGTTTGTTTACCTACGTATTTTGATTTGTGGTTTATTTCTACATTTAGTTACTAATTAGTCAACCTATAACTGAATTCATGTATATACTGGTATTTGTTTACCTAATTATTTTAGAGCTAGTTGAAAAAAACAACTTGCAGAATATTTTTATTTTATTTTTAGACGTGTTTAATAGCAGTGTGCATACTTTTCCTTATTCACCATTTACCTACTAACAAAAAAGTGCTACCAAAAATCTTTTGGGAAATATGGTTTTAACCATAACAATCATAGATTAAAAATATAATGATTTATTATATGCATTTCCATGTATTTCTGGCCCCTAGCCTATTTTGGTCAAGAGGTAACCACCCAGGATCCGAAGTGTGAATGTTACTGATGGTTCAGCAAAGGCAGAGGAGGAGGACAGGGGATACCCCCGTTCAACAGAAAAGCATCCCTCATGGCAGCAGAGAAAGCTGTGTGGCACCATCCTTGGCACGTCCACAAAGAATGGGGAATGTGTGTGTGTGTGAGAGCTAGAGAGAGAGAGAGAGAGAGAGAGAGAGAGAGAGAGAGAGAGAGAGAGAGAGAGAGAGAGAGAGAGAGAGAGAGAAGAGGAAAGGGAGAAGATGGAGGGAGAGAGAGGGGGGAAAGAGAGAGAAAGAGAGAGAGAGAGAGAGAGAGAGAGAGAGAGAGAGAGAGAGAGAGAAGAGGGAGGGAGAGAGAGAGGCAGACAGAGACACAGACAGACAGAGGGGAGGGGGCAATGGATGTAAATGTGGTGCGGACAGTCTCCAGAGTACCTCAAATTTCCCTCAGATCTGAAGACAATTTTCAAACGCCAGGCCATTCCCTGCCCCTCACCCTCCTCCCTCCCAGAAGTATCAGTGATGCCAGTTATGGAAGAACACACCACAATGTCTGACCTTTGTCTGCTAACCAGCACATTTCTGAACTATTCACCAAACCTTTTAAAACTGTAGCAGGAGAAGGATGATGGAGAAGGTGGAGAAGCGTGTGGCTGATTGCATATAGAGGTTCTGAAAATGTATTTGATTTTTATTTCACACTGTTATTCTTAACTAATTTTTAAAAAAGTGTGAAGACATCTAATATAACGGTTACGCTAGTCTCTGATTGATTGCAACTCTTGTTTTCTAATTCTACTTTAGATTAATGTTGTACTTTTCTTGTAACTATAAAAATTGCATAAGCCCTCTTATGACGGGCACGCTATTTTCTGACTGATTGCAAATCTGTTTTCTAATTCTACTATAGATTTGTGTTGTACTGTTCCTTTTACCTTGAAAATTGCACAGGCCATCTTATTACGACAGGCACGCTAGTCTGAGAGTTTTAGTTTTCTCATAAATGTCTTTGTGTAAAAAAAACAACTGATTTTATACAAATTTACTCTTTCATGCAGTAAATCATGATTGCACGTTAAAAGATTTCTTCGGTGAGTTGCACAAGCACTAGACCTTGTTAGCACATTCTGATTTGCAGTTTGTTATGTAGTTCTGATTAGATTTCCAGACAGTTAGGTATGGAAAGATAATTATAAACTTCCTTCCATGAAAGTCCTTCGGATGAGACTATAAACCGAGGCCCCGTGTGCGAACGCACGTAGAACATCTTGTGCACACGTTAAATCCTGTTCCGCTTTTCGTAAGAGTAGGCCATTGTGTTCCGGTGGAAACAGATGACAGAATAACAAAACCGCATACACACGGGGACTAGACGTAAAAAAGCACATAAGTGCTTATTCCATTTTCCTCGATATAAAAGAATAAGATAAAATATAAAAGAATAAGATAAGAAAGATAAGATAAGAAAGCACGCCCTGTCTTCTCTTGTGCTTCTGACTATTCAGGAGGTCTGCCAGCTGGCCTCAGCCTACACATTCCGACTTAAGAGCGGCTCATTTCAGTCTACAGGTTGCATGCTGGGTATGTTTGTGTTTCCCTAACCCAATAAAGGCTGACGTCAATTACTGGACCTCTGATTTACATATGTAATTTTCTGCATGTGTAGACACACAATACAACAACCCCCTTCCCCCCAAAAATATGTATCTTAATGCTGGTTACAAGAAAGTTTCTTTTATCTTTTTATATTCTCAATATTAAAAAACTCGAAATAAACCCCTAAAATTGAGTGAAACTTCGTGACAATTAAAAGTTCTCTGTATGTGCACATTAAAGTATGGAGTCGACTCCGATCATCAAAATGCCATCTGATATAAAGGAATGATTGTAAAAAGAAAACAAAACAGAGAAATTCATCCTCAGAGTCTCTCTAATTTGATATAATTTTGCTAATTTCCTTAACTACCCACATTTTGTAGAAGTTATTTATGTACATTTTTCTATGACGGTGCTTCATACCTTATCTGGTTGTTTCACCTGTTGAAGTAGCTACACAGACAACATCAATGTCAAGGCTGCTTTAATCTGTTCTGTTGGCTGGCCCTGCTCTGAAACCTGCTGTTCCCGCAATGGTCTCTGCTTGTGGCTTCAGTCTATTCAATATTATCTGCAGCATGCCCTTGCTTGGGTGACATATGAGGCTGATTGTGCGGTAATTATGGCATTGTTGTAGATTTCCTTTCTTGGGGAGGGTGATGATGAGCGACTGCGTCCATGGTTTGGCCATTTTCCTGTCTGCCAGATCTTGTTGCAGATTTTAGTAGGGCGCTGATCATGGCTTCCCCTCCAGCTTGGACCAACTCAGCTGGAATGTTGTCAGCCCCTGCTGATTTCCCCCTTTTTTCAGCGATCTGACTGCTGTTTTCCACTTCTTCTCGGAGGACAGGGTGACTGTCTGTGTCTTTGCTTTCGGGTACATTAAGGACTTCTGGATCTCCTGCGGTTCTATAGTTATACAGGTCGGAGCAGTATTCTGTCCATCTGTTCAGAATATCCTGGTCGTCAGTGAGACACTTCCCATTATTGTCTTGGATTGTTAAACCTTTTCTCTGTTTCGTGCTAGTCAGGTCTTTCAGAGGGATGGGCTCCGCCAGGTTTGATTTGCCCAAGATACACCAATGACAAAGACAGCCAGAATCTCCATACCGGATCGGTCGTCGCCCGGGTTACCAAGGACCGCGCCTTCTGTTGCTCATCAGGACAGATGTCGAAAGTATGCTACTGATGTAAAACGCAGCAAAATTCGTGCCAGACACAACACCTTTCATTGGCACATGGAATGTACGGACACTAAGAGCTGCAGGCAAAGTGGAAAAAACTGACACATGAGATGTCCAGATATCAATGGCACATCCTTGGGCCTTCTGCGAAGTCAGGTGGAAAAACATGGGAGAAAACAACGACCAGGAAGCCACAAATTATACTACAGTGGAAAACAGGATAAACATGAACCGGCGTGGGGTTTTCTCGTTCCAAAGACACCGTGAACCCACCGCCCTTTGAGCTGCCAGCCTGTGTCCAGCAGACTTATCCCCATCCGTGAGAGCAACCCCCTTTAACAAAAAACTATAGTACAGGCATAGCCCCTACATCAGACTGCACAGATGAAGCCGTAGAAGAATTTTATGCCCAGCTACAAGAGGTTCTGAATAAAAACACCAAGAAAGACATCCGTTGTGAAAGGGCGACTGGAACGCCAAGGTGGGAGAAGATGCATGGAAAGATGGGAGGGCGTTTGTGGGCCACTTTTGTAAAAACCCAATCAAATGAAAGAGGCTTGAGACTCTGGAGTTTGCCAGTAACAACCACCCCCAGCTAGTGAATACACTTGGCCACACAAGAAATCCGGGAAAATGGACTGGCATAGCCAAATGGAGAACACCACAACCAATAGATTACATCATGGTGAAAAGACGGTTTCAGTCTAGCGTTAACTCGCACAGACACGAAGTTTTCCAGGAGCAGACATAGGGAGTGATCATGATCTTGTGATGATGACTTTCCGACTACGTCTAAAGAAAATCCACAAGCGGAACAACATCAGGATCAAATTTGACCTCGAGAAGCTGAAGGACCCAGAGGTATTAGAAATTTTTCAAGCAAGGATAGGTGGAAAGTTTGCAGCACTCACTGTGATAGACTCAGACATAGATACACTGACGAATAGTTTCAATACAGCAGTGACTGAAACAGCAAACGAGCTTCTTGGCAAACGCCGACCAGTCAAAAAACCATGGGTCACACCTAGAGGTTCTTAAAATGTATTTGATTTTTATTTCACACTGTTATTCTTAACTAAGTAAAAAAAAAAGTGTGAAGACATCTAATATAACGGTTACGCTAGTCTCTGATTGATTGCAACTCTTGTTTTCAAATTCTACTATAGATTTATGTTGTACTTTTCTTGTAACTATAAAAATTGCACAAGCCATCTCATGACGGGCACGCTATTTTCTGACTGATTGCAAATCTGTTTTCTGATTCTACTATAGATTTGTGTTGTACTGTTCCTTTAACCATGCAAATTGCACGGGCTATCTTATCACGACAGGCACGCTAGTCTGAAAGTTTTTGTTTTCTCAGAGATGTCTTTGTATAAAAAAAAATATGAATTTATACAAATTTACTCTTTATGCAATAGACCATGATTGCACATTAAAGATTTCTTCGGTGAGTTGCACAAATACTAGGTCTTGTTAGCACATTCTGATTTGCAGTTTGTTATGTAGTTCTTATTGGATTTCCAGACAATTAGGTATAGATAGATAATTATAGACTTCTTTCAATAGAAAGCATGCCTTGTCTTCTCTTGTGCTTCTGACTATTCAGGAGGTCTGCCAGCTGGCCTCAGTCTACACATTCCAACTTTAGAGCAGCACATTTCAGTCTACAGGCTGCATGCTGGGTATGTTTGTGTTTCCAAACCCACCGAAGGCTGATGTCAATTACTGGACCTCTAATGTACATAATTATGTGATCTTCTGCATGTGTAGACACACAATACAACAACCGCCTTCCCCCAAAAAAAGATAGGTACTCAAATGCTGGTTACAAGAAAGTTTCCTTTTGTCTCTTTTTCTGAATATTAAAAAACCGAAATAAACCCCTAAGCATTGAGTGAAACTTCGTGACAATTAAAAGTTCTCTGTATGTGCACATTAATGTTTGGAGTCGACTCCGGTCATCAAAATGCCATCTGATATAAAGGAATGATTGTAAAATGAAAAAGAAAACCCAGAGAAATTCGTCCTCAGAGTTTCTCTAATTTGATTTAATTTTGCTAATTTCTTTAACTACCCACATTTTGTAGAAGTTGTTTATGTAAGTTTTTCTATGACGGTGCTTCATACCTTATCCGGTTGTTTCACCTGTTGAAGAAGCTACACAGTTTAAAATCAGGTTTGGATGAATGAACAATGTGCATAAGTTAATGACAATTCTTTTAAAGATAGAAAATCGGTTTTATAAATAAAACACTGCCCTGCCCTTCCCTGCTCTGCACTGCCCTTCCCTTTACTGCCCTGCCCCGCCCTGCACTACTCTGCACTGCCCTTCCCTTTACTGCACTACCCCGCCCTGAACTACTCTGACCTGCACTACTCTGACCTGCACTACTCTGACCTGCACTACTCTGACCTGCACTACTCTGACCTGCACTACTCTGCACTGCTCTACACTGCACTACTATGCCCTGCCTTACACTGCAGTACTCTATACTGCACTACTATGCCCTGCCTTACACTGCAGTACCCTATACTGCACTACTCTGCCCTGCTTTACACTGCAGTACCCTATACTGCACTAGTATGCCCTGTCTTACACTGCAGTGCCCTATACTGCACTACTCTGCCCTTCCCTAGACTGTAGTGCCCTATACTGCACTACTCTGCCCTTCCCTACACTGTAGTGCCCTACACTGCACTACTCTACCCTTCCCTACACTGTAGTGCCCTACATTGCACTACCCCGCCCTGCACTACTCTGCGCTGCTCTACACTGCAGCGCTCTACACTGCACTACTCTGCCCTGCACTGCCCTGCACTGCCCTACCTTGCCCTGCACTATCCTGCCCTGCTCTACACTGCCCTCCTCTACACTGTCCTGCCCTGCACTACACTGCACTGCACTGCACTTACTACCATGCACTGCCCTACCTTGCCCTGCACTATCATGCCTTGCTCTACACTGCCCTGCTCTACACTGTCCTGCCCTGCCCTGCCCTGCCCTGCACTGCACTGCACTTACTACCATGTACTGCACTGCCAACTGATGGTGACTCTGTGGCGGTGATCCATGGCCACCCTCTGTGTGTGACCTGTGGAGGCCAACAAACAAAGGCACAGTGGACGCGGGCTACATGGCAATCAGTTCCAAGGCTCCTTTGAACGATGTCCTCTGACACCACTGGCAATGGACAAAAAAGGGAGAAGGGATTTTGGGGAAAAAAGAAACAGAACAAGACGTGTGTGCAGTGGGGAGGCTGAGTGGGGTGGCATGTTAGAAGAATGAAGCCCGGTGATGGCAGGGAATCGAAGTTTCTCAAAAATCTCTTTGTGCTTTACTTTTTGTTACTGTTTGTTTGTCTGCCTGCACTTTTTTCAAGTCTAGCTTGTCTGCTGTCTGTTTTTTTTCTATTTCTCTGTGTTTGTCTCAGTTTGTGTGCTTTTCTCTTTGTGTGTGTGTGTGTGTATATGTGTGTGTCTGTGCCTGTGCATTTGAGTTTTATCTCCCTCTGTGCCTACCAGTTTGTTTATCTGTCTGTGTGTCTGTCTGTCTCATATCTGGCAGAGAGAAATAGAGACAGAGGGACAGGGAAAGACAGAGGGACAAACAGTGACAGACAGACAGGCAGAGAGAGAGAGAGAGAGAGAGAGAGAGAGAGGAGAGAGAGAGAGAGAGAGAGAGAGAGAGAGAGAGAGAGAGAGAGAGAGAGAGAGAGAGAGAGAGAGAAGAAGGAGGGTGGTGGTGGAAACAAAAGGCAGTAAAAGAGTAAGTCTCAAAATTCAGCGTTAAAGGTGACACGGGAGGTAAACCTCACGTTTTTCCAAAGGAGCAATGGTGGCCACTTCATTTGCACAACAAACCGCCATAATGAACTTCCTGCACGACACATGCGCTCTGCACGGCACAGGCTGCATGCAGAGGGACAGACAATCAGACACACAGATGGATCTCAAAAGTGTCAGACAGCCAGGCAGGCAGAAAGAAAGACAGAGAGACTCCCATCTCTCTTGTTACTGAAAATAAATGGCATGGTCTAACTCATGTAAGAGTTCGTTTAAATGTAGTCAGTTTTAAAACAAAGCAGTTCAAATTTCAAATGTAGCGTCTTCAGAATTATCTTCTTCTTAATGCAGGGTCCTGCGTTGACTTAAAACATTTTTTGGTTCAGTTTAAAGCATAACTACGATGCGATGAGTAGACACATTTTTTTATGATTAAGTATGGCTCAAAGAACGGATACCGTTCCCTTTTCTGTATTCAGAAAAAACCCATCAAATTAACAAATTGATGTAGTATCAACAACAACAAAATATGAAATTACATTTTCATGATTGTGCTAGTGTGCTACTCTTGTAATGCTCATTCCAAAACTCAACACATTAGGCTCCATCTGTAGCAAAACCTAGAACCAGAAGTTCAAAGTGAGCTGTCAGTTCTAGGCTGCCGAAAGGCCAGCAGCAAGAAAGGCCCTGCACTACGATGGTTACTTTAACGGCGTTGAGAGGTGTTTGCTCTGATCCAGTAAAGGCAAATGACGGCACATACTTGCTCTTTGTTGATACCAGTCAGAATTGATTTGTCACGGAGCCGGACGTGGGTATACGGTAAAGTTGGCGACAGTCCCTAAAACCTTCCAATGACAGTGCCATTTCAATTTCCACATTTTCAGGGCTGGGTTACAAAAACTTTACGTGCTTGGAAGCGAATGAGAAACCAAGAGTGGGATTATCTTCAGATCTGGGTAAAAAAAAAAGCGCTTAGTAAGAGTGTTCTTTTTTGTTTTTTACTGTGTGTTGAAAAACATTAAAATAGTGACAGTAATTGTCGTCTAGCCATGATCCAGGCTACGTGACAGAACTGTTCATTTTACTTCCATTGAAAATGTATTGTAGTGTCAGACTTACAGGCACACAGACACCTCAGTCTGTAAAATCCACGTTGCGTGGTTGTGACGTTCCCATGTTCACATAGGTACATATATATCCCAACAAATAATAGGTAAGGGCCGGCTGTACAAGGAGTAATGAAACAAATAAAACCTAAAACAAACACCAAGCAAAAAAGTCATGATGTTATTACATTGCCTAACTTATTTTCAAAGAACTGGTTAATATCTCTGTCTGCTTGGAGAGCGCAGTTTGATTCGGTTAGAGCTCTTTTAAGTCTTGCGTGTGTTTGATTGTGATTCGTTGTTGTTGCTGTTTTTATCGTTTACTATTTTTTCTTGGCTTTTTTCATGTTTTCTAGCTTTGAACAATAGCAAAGTACGAGGTGACGGCAAATCGAAATCATAGAGTAGATTGTCATCAATTTGTAGATGCTGCTTCAACAAAAGTTGCATAAATCATGGAATAAATACTACAGACACACGCTGTATGCCCCGGCATGGTCAATTCAAGTTATGTCAAGACTATTGGGCAAAAAAAAGGTTACTGCAGAGACAGTTTCTAAAGAGACAGATCAGTGAGACAATGGAGAGGCGTTGGTTTCCTGTCAGACATGCACACGCACGCAAACACAGCCTCATCTAGTCTCACACTCTTTCTTCGTTCATATATTCTCGTTCTTCGTCGAACGCTTAGACAGTAACTATCGTTGTCTGCCGCAATGAGCAAAAAGAAGTTGTTCTCCCGTTAAGCGCCTGACAAGTCAGGCCCAGCACATCTGACTTCGTCATGGGAGATAATTGTTATCTTTTAGGTCTTTATGGTTTTAAAAAAAAAGGCAGGTGAATGGACCACAAAAGCAGAAAATAGACGAGAAGGAGGTGTCAAGAAGAAAACGAGCAAGGCAGAAGAAAAGAGAGGTATAGAAAAGAGGGAATTAATTCCTAGCTCAGATATTCTAGAAGGTGGGATTGTTATTTTATACTGATAGCAGAACCCCCCAACCCCCACCCACCCCAGCCCCCGCGCATCTTCACGGGGGAAGTTCAGATAAGAAAAGAAGCATTATGAATCTACCCCGTATGTTTTAGGTAGTTTGCTGAAAACAGAAGCAGATGATACTCGCTTCTTTGCAGATGGAGTCTGACGTTATCATGGAGAAGATGGTGCTAATGATGGAGCTCATCCACATTACTGGCTTCTCTCCCCTTGTTCCTTGCATGCCTCCTATCTTCCCTTCTTCATGTGGCTGTGGTTTTCATTGGCTGTGCTTTCAGCTCGTCTTTAAAACAATGATGTTGCCTGCCTGTCTCCTTGTGTCTGTCTGTCTGTCTGTCTGTCTGTCTGTCTTGTCTGTCTGCCTGCATGCCTGCCTATCTGTCTGTCTGTCCCTGTCTGTTTGTCTGTCTGTGTGTGTGTCTGCCTGCCTGCCTGCCTGCCTGTCTGTCTATCTATGTCGGTCTGTCTGTCTTTCTGTCTGTCTCTCTGTCTCTGTCCCTGTCTGTCTGTCTGCCTGCCTGCTGCCTGCCTGCCTGCCTGTCTGTCTGTCTATCTATGTCTGTCTGTCTCTCTGTCTCTCTCTGTCTGTCTGTCTGTCTGTCTGCCTGTCTGTCTGTCTGTCTATATCTGTCTGTCTTTCTTTCTGTCTTTCTGTCTATATCTGTCTGTCTTTCTTTCTGTCTCTCTGTCTTTGTCTGTCTGTCTGTCTGCCTGTCTGTCTCTGTCTGTCTGTCTGTCTGCCTGCCTGCCTGCCTGTCTGTCTGTTTGCCTATCTATGGCTGGCTGTCTGTCTTTCTGTCTGTCTCTCTGTCTCTGTCTGTCTGCCTGTCTTTCTCTCTCTCTGTCTGTCTGTCTCTGTCTTTCTAATGTGTTCGGGTGGGTGTTTGAGTGTGTGTTTGTGCATAAGTATACAGATGCTCTAGTGTGGACATGTGTGTTCGTGTATTTGTGTGTACGTGCATGCATGTGTACGTGCGTGTGTATGTGTGTGTATATGTGTGTGTGTGCCCGTGTGTGTGTTTGCGCACCTACGCTCCATAGCACACAAACATGTATGTCTGCTTGTATTTATGATTGCATGACAATCTGTGTTTGTAAGTCAGTTTGTATCTGTGTCTGCCTGTAAGTGTATGTCTGTGTTTTGACGTCAGTTTATGTTTGTGTTTGTACGTCAATCTATGTCTGTCTTTGTCTCTCAATCTATGTTTGTGTTCTTGTTAGTCTATGTCAATCAGTCTGTGTTTGCTTCTCATTCAAAGTCTGTGTTCTTATGTTAGTCTATGTTAATTACAAATTGTATATGTCGGTGTATGCTTGTTTTTGCATATCAATCTGTCTTCATTTGTATGTCAATCCATATCGATGCTGACATGTCAATCGTACTTTATGGTCGCCAGCGGATAAATACTTGCGTATTCGGTGTGATCATTAGAGGTTATAGTACCACGTTACCTCTCTTCTGTTACAGTTGCTGTAACTATGAACAACACAATTTTTTAAACTGATGTTATTCAGAAGAAGAAGAAGAAGAAGAAAGAAGAAGAAAAAAGAAAGAAGAAGAAGAAGAAGAAGGAAGAATTGACGAAGAATTGCGAAGAAGAAGAAGAAGAAGAAGAAGAAGAAGAAGAAGAAGAAGAAGAAGAAGAAGAAGAAGAAGAAGAAGAAGAAGAAGAAGAAGAAGAAGAAGAGAAGAAGAAGAAGAATTGCGAAGAAGAAGAAGAAGAATTGCGAAGAAGAAGAAGAAGAAAGAAGAACAAGAAAAGAAGAAAAAAGAAAAAGAACAAGAAGAACAAGAAAAAGAAGAACAAGAAGAACAAGAACAAGAAGACAGTATCAAAACAACACCATTTCCATACAAACTACATCTGACACTCATTACAGGGACCACATTTTCCACGGTGGTTTTTTTTTTCGTAACAAAGGCTGCAAGTCTAGACGTTATTTATCTACAAGCCCATAACAGCATATTTATGGTCTCATTTTCCATGGAGATATGTGAACATGATGCTGTAAATAAGGGATGTACGATAAAGAATACAGCATCCTGTTTCTCGGAGAAAAAAAGGATAATTTCAAACTTAAAAAAAATACCGTGTACATAACACCGCCCCGTTGCATTTTTATCATAACTCTTCTGCTGCAGACAATGTTCAGTGTTATCTCTGTTGGGTTTTTTTTTTGGTGGAGGGGGGGGGGGGGGATAAATGGCAGTTGTTCGGAGTTTGTTGGAAATTATAAGCTCCTTGTTGTTATTGCTGTTGTTGTTGTCGTTGTCGTTATTGTTTTTGTTGTATTTCTTCTTCGCAATTCTTCTTCTTCTTCTTCTTCTTCTTCTTCTTCTTCTTCTTCTTCTTCTTCTTCTTCTTCTTCTTCTTCTTCTTCTTTCTTCTTCTTCTTCTTCTTCGCAATTCTTCTTCTTCGCAATTCTTCTCCTTCTTCTTCTTCTTCTGCGTAGTTCTTTGGAATTCTTTTCCGCATTTCTTCACCGGAATTCTTGTTCTTGTTATTCTGAATTCTTCTTCTGAAGTTCTTTTTCTTCGGAATTCTTCTTTGGAGTTCTTCGGTATTGTCTATCCGTAATTTTTCCTTGGAATTCTTTTTTTAGGAATTTTTCCTCGTGATTTTTCTTTGTCTTATTTTTCTTCTTCTTCTTCTTCTTCTTCTTCTTCTTCTTCTTCTTCTTCTTCTTCTTCTTCTTCTTCTTCTTCTTCTTCTTCTTCTTCTTCTTCTTCTTCTTCTTCTTCTTCTTCGCAATTCTTCTTCTTCGCTATTCTTCTTCTTCGCAATTCTTCTTCCCTTTTCCTTTCCTGTTTTTCTTCTTCACTGCGTGAAATCATTGCGCAACGGACTGGAGAGCAATCTGTAACAAAAAGTCTGTCTTATATCAGTTATGTGCCATGACCTAGGCCTCTACAAATAGTGTTAATGTGCAATGCTGTTGTTACTCAAGGCGTTTGGCTTTTTCCCTTTTTTGTTTATTACTTTTTTCATTTTCAGTTTGTGTTTCTTTGTATATAAGTTTTCCATCTCTGTGACATGCCCTTTTATCGAACGTTCCCAAGAATAATCTCCGAGTTGCCCAGGCGTTTGTTAAGTAAGCTAAATGCGAAACGAGACTGTCTCTGGGTTTTTTCTGGATGGAAAAGATTAAGTGAATGCTTTTTCCGTCCCCTTTGCAAAACTAAAGACCTTTCAATCATGTTGATCCCGGTTGTTTATCCTCTTATCCTGACTAGTAGTTCATACTACTAATGAGGGACAGGTCGAAAATAGACAGAGAGGGTAGAGAGGGCTAAGTTTCGAACAAGGTTCAAACAATAGGCCTGTTATTTCCCAGGCCATTCCATTATCTACTCGGCCACTCAGCCAATCCGTATTTTCGGGCAGAGGATAAAGCTGCGTGACAACATGACGAAGCAGACGACAAGAACGATCAGCATTGATCTGTAAAAATGTCTGAATAAACACACAGCTCCTGTCTATCTGAGACTGAAAGGAATGTCCACTTTGGCCTCTGTTTAGTTATCCACGCACATACACGTCGGTGTACACACACACACACACACACACACACACACACACACACACACACACACACACACACACACACACACATACACCCACATGCACATACACTCAGTGGTCGGAGCACTCACTTTCCCCCGGCCGAGTTAAGCAGCGTTGAGCATGGTTACCACTTGGATGGGTGACCGTTTGCGCGCCTTGGCTTCAGTACAGTTTTCCCAGTTCACCCAGCTGTAAATGGGTACCTGCCTCTTTAGGGTCAGGGAAGGTAAAGCAGCGAGGGAGAGGAGATGGGCGCCGACCTCAATATCCTGGCTCCTAGAGAAGTGACTTATCCGACGCCTCGCCTCCCTACGACTTATAGGTTATGGGACACCTTTACCTTTATATCTACGTATCTATCTATCTATATGCCTCTCTCTCTCTCCATATATATATATATATATATATATATATATATATATATATATATATATATATATTATATATATATATATATATATATATACAAGCACGCACACACACAACACACAAATACACACACAAACGCGCGCGCGCGCGCGCGCACACACACACACAATCATGTGTAGCAAATGTGCTATGCTGAAGATTTTGAGATAGGAGCCTGCTAGGGTCAGTTCTGCACTTCGCATAAAGTACTTTTTCCCGATGGTCATTAATATCAATAATTATTTAAAGTTCTTCGCATTAAGTATTTTTTCTGATGGTCATTACTATCAATGATTATTTAAAGTTCTCCGCATCAAGTACTTCTCATTTTTTTGACTGTCATTAATATCTATGATTATCAGTACTTCTCCTTTTTTTCTGATTGACATTAATATCAATATCATAACAAGTTCACTTATCCCTAAAGTGGCTCGGGGGTAGGAACATGCTTGTGGTTAGAGCGTTGCGCTCGCGATTCGGCGGCCCAGGATCAAACCCCGGTGTCAGCCATAGACGAGATGCCCGTTGAAGGATATTTTTTCCCTGGACTTAATATTAGTACCAACCCCAATCCTCCTAAAGTCTTTCACCGTGAGCGAACGCGCACAGATCTTCGTGCGCACGCGTTTAAACCTGCTCTGTCTCCGGAAGACTAGGCCATTGCATGCTGGTGAGAGGTAAAGGTAAAGGTGTTCTATAATCTATGTGGTCGTAGGGGAATGAGGCGTCAGAGACCTCCACTTATCAAGGAGCCAGCATCTCCTCTCCCACGCTGCTTTACCTCCCCTGACCCTAAAGAGGGCAGGCACCCATTTGCAGCTGGGTGAACTTGGGGGACAGTACTGAAGCCAAGGCGCGCAAACGGTCACCCATCCAACGGGTAACCACGCTCGATGCTGCTTAACTTGGCTGGGGGAAAGCGAGTGCTCCGACCACTGAGCTATCCCGTCTCTTGCATGCTAGTGAGAACGGATGACTGTTTGTAAATGCATGCACACAGGTATCGCATGTAGAAATGATCCCCGAAGTAGGAATGCTGCTATCATAATGGCAGGCAAACACAGTCATAGACTACACGCAAAAATCTCACCATTGAAGAACCACGGAGCTCTAGTCGACAAAAAGAGAAACGATTCACAAAAATTAGGTCTTACGCCTAATCAGCTGCTTTATAACAAAAAAAATACGCGTGTTACTGAATTAATGCATAGCATTAAATTATCTTCAAGAAGACGTATCGTCAGGAGAAAATGAGCCTGAAAGGGAATGTTCAATGCAGCGTTGAAAAGAACAACAGCAGGAGACACACAGAGAAGACAGGAGAGGAGATAGAGTTTGTGCAGGCTTTGAACATCTTCTGTATCACCTCCCTGCCTCCTGAATGTCTGGACGGAGGTTCAGAATAAAGCTGCCAAGAAAAGAACAGATTTAGGCATCAACAACTCTACTTTTCCTCCTTTCATTATTCTACTGCATGCTATTCTAATTCATAACGTTTCTTAATTTGTATAATAATACACCACTCTTTTATCTTAAAGAAGAAACGTGAGACCATCTTTCGTTGAAACGCCGCATGTTTTTTTTCTTCCTCCGCTAGAGCTGCGAGGTCCACCAATGGCGAGCATTAGCGCATTGACCGTTGTTACCCCCAGTTATTGTAGCCCCATCCCAGCTCCCGGGATGGTGTCTAAACAGGACACGTGTTCATGCATTTCTTTCTCAGTCTTGTTATCTGTTCCTTCTAGCACACAATGGTCTACTTCTCTTCTGAAAGGTGAAATGAGTTGTTGACGCGTGTGCAACTTGTTTAGCGTGGGTTCAGACACGGGACCTTTGTTTAAAGTTTCAGCCCACTGACTTTCGGAAGAGTTGAGTCCATACTAATGTTAACTCTAGGGGCAGCATCCCCGCAAATGGGCTCCTCGGTGGTGGCTTGATCCTGGACTGTCAGATTACGAGCAGAACGTGCTAACCACTAGGCTATCCCGCCCCCTTCCCAAATGTTGCATTAGAAGTGTGAAAATGTAGAAATGTTGATACAAGAATGTAGGATAAAAAAGGAGACACTAAATATTCAGAATGCAAACAAATGAAATAAAAACTTCAATAGAATTCGAAGATAAAGACCCAGACAGAAGAAAATGACCAAAAGAGCGACAGAAACAAAGCAGTTAAGATTGTCAGACAGAGAAAAACGAGCAGGTAATAAAAGAAACAAAACTGTCCTGTTTGTGTTGCACAGGATTGCTTGATGCATTTTGAAAGTTTAATTTGGTTGTTATAGAAATATACAGAAAGAAAAGAACAAATAATGACACACAAAATAAGATTTATATTTATTTTGCTGAAGTTCCGCAGTTTTTCGAATGTTTGAATGATAAATTCCAACAAATCAATGCTAATACACTCCTCGATATTAATTTGGCAGGAGTTAATTTTAATACACTCACCGACATTGCGCTAATAACAATATTAACAATGCAGATGAGTGCGTAGAGCCTTTACTTTTGTGTGTGAAATGGGTCCATAAAGATGTGGGTTTGAATCTTGACATAGAAGAGTAGAGTTAAGCGTGAAGATTGCTTACGATATCTCGGGTCAACCTAGAAATCAGGCCTGTCAGTACCTTCCTTACATTTGCACATAAACGCATGCAGAAGATTAAATATACACGTTTAAGATTTATTTTATGTATGTCAGCTTTCTGTAGACTACAGAAACAACATAACCAGCATGCGCCGGGTGGAGAGGGGTGGGCCTCTATAGACTCAATGTGTCTAAAAGACACAGACTGAGAAAAAAACTCGATGCAAAGCCTTAGCAATTTTCATATGATTAACGGATAGAAGAGAAGTAAAAGACTACGTCGACAACTGCAAAGATTTGGAATTCATTATACAAATGATAGATTTGCTTATTGATTTTATTCAGTAAAAACTCACCGTTGGGACCGAAATAAATAACGTCGATACTTAAATAGGATTTGATGCAAACACAAAAGTAGCCATAATCATTTGTAGTGTAAAACAGTGCCAAATGCAAGTATGGATATCACCCTTCGTATATTAAAAGATAATTTAGGCTGTAAACCATACCTGTAAGACACGTTTCTTATACGTGTCGACAAAAATAAGGTTTAAAAGTATAAACAAAGTTTGGGTGGCCATATTGGTTTGTTTCCAAGTCACTAGTGTATTAAACTGAGTAATCTATGGGTTGTTAGGTTTAATAATCTTTTACGACATCTTACATGATCTTATCAATATAAATTTATTAGTTTCGAACCTCATGCCCCACCTTGAATACAGAATTGTAGTTTTTGCTTGGAATGAAAGCGTTTTGTCTGTCTAGTCTTCACATATTCTTTTGGAAGGGAGAATATTCTAAGAAAGTCTGCACAAAAGCAAACAATTAACAAGAAGAAAAAAACCGAAAGCGAAAGCAAAGAAAAGAAAAAAAAGGAACAGACAAAAAGCAGTTAAGTGCTCTGTTCTCCTCGCCTTTCTTTTCATCGCCTTGTTAGTTTTTGCATTTTATTTTTCTGTTTTCAAAACTTTCCCCCCCAATCATTGAGCATAAGTTTACACAGACAAGCATTGACAGAGATAGAAGAAGAAAATGAAGAAAGAGGAGAAGGAGAGAGACAGAGAGAGACACAGAGAGACAGCGAGACAGAGACAGAGACACAGAGACAGACAGACAGAGACCAAGAGTGAGAGAGAGAGATAGAGAGAGAGAGAGAGAGAGAGAGAGAGAGAGAGAGAGAGAGAGAGAGAGAGAGAGAGAGAGAGAGAGAGAGAGAGAGAGAGAGAGAGAGAATCTGGGAGACAGAGCTTGCAAACGACATTCTGATAGACAGACAACCACGTCAACATATGGTATAAGATAAACGAAATATGTACAAGAAAAACAAATATATTGATAGGTCGATAGACATACAAATAAACAGAAAGGCACAGAGACAAATATCATCAATCAAAACAGAGAGAGAGCGAGAGAAAATGAAAGAAGGAAAGAGAAGAGACACACAGAGAAAAACGCATGCACAGGCACACTCACACAATAGACAGACACCATGACAAGGTTACAATTGTTTAAAAAGTAAAATAGATTTACAGGCAGGCAGGCAGTCAATCAATCAGGCAGGCAATCAGGCAGGCAGGCAGGCAGGCAATCAGGCAGGCAGCCAGGCAATCAGGCAAGTAGGCAGACAGGCAGACAAGCAGGCAGGCAGGCAGACAGACAGGTAAGCAATCAGGCAGGCAGGCAGGCAGGCAAGCAGGCAGGCAGACAAGCAATCAGGCAGACAGGCAGACAGACAGGCAGGCAGACAGGCAGGCAGGCAGGCAATAAGGCAGGCAGGCAGGCAGGCAATCAGGCAGGCAGGCAGGCAGGCAATCATGCAGGCAGACAATCAGGCAGGCAGGCAGGCAGGCAGACAAGCAATCAGGCAGACAGGCAGACAGACAGGTAGGCAGACAGGCAGACAGGCAGACAGGCAGGCAGGCAATAAGGCAGGCAGGCAGGCAGGCAATCAGGCAGGCAGGCAGGCAATCATGCAGGCAGGCAATTAGGCAGGCAGGCAGGCAATCAGGCAGGTAGACAGACAGGCAGACAGGCAGGCAGGAAGGCAGGCAAACAGACAGGTAGGCAATCAGGCAGGCAGGCAGGCAATCAGGAAAGTAGACAGACAGGCAGGCAGGCTGACAGGTAGGCAATCAGGCAGGTAGAAAGGCAATCAGGCAGGCAGGCAGTCAGGCAGGCAGTCAATTAGGCTGCAGGCAGGCATTTTAAAATAGCATTTACGCATATTCATTCCTGTGGTTTGCTTATCTTTTGATTCATCACCCAGGCAGTTGATTCTGTTCCTTTGCATGGTCCAAGGGATTAAACGAGTAAGCACACGTACTGCATCAATCCATTTTGTATGAAACGAATCGTCCCTTTCTCTCTCGGTTATTCAAATAAACTCAAACAGAAAGCCTCTCCTCTCTTTAACTTGAAATGCATTCTGTTTTGTTGTGCTGAATAGTGTGTGGTTTGGTTATTTGCTTTTGGGGTTAAAGACACAAAACGAAACAAGGCATTAGAAAAACACATATCCAAGGTTTCCTTTCAGTTCTTGTCGTCTGCCTTTTTCTGTGAGTTTGTTTCAATCTCTCTTTTTGTACTGTTTACGTTTTAAATGTTTCGTATAGACAGAATCGATCGCTGTTTTGAATGTGGGCGTACCGCTCCTGCTATATGCCATTCACATCTCTATGTTTAAATGATTTTATAAAAGGGTCTATATTTCAAACTCCTTGTTTGTCACATGGCCCAAATAAATATAAAACCAAATCGAGACAAACATGCATATGTTTTAGAGATAGATAGATAGAGAGAGAGGAAATATTAAAACTATGCCAACTATTTGTATTCGATATTCCTATAATAGGTAGACTAGGACCACAAAGTCGAACTTCACCCACTTTACAAATACGATTTTGAGAGTGTAGCTTAAATTACCTGGCCGGCACAGCAACAGTCCATATCTCTCGGGCCGGGTTGACGCCGAAACAGATTATGATTGGATGCGTAGAGTACACCCCTGTGATGAAGTCTCAAAACGCATGTACATCCACAGCAGCATCATTACATCATCCTCATCGTCATTCGATGGTTCCTGTTGCTCTAGCCTCATATTTATTCTCGGTTTTTGTTTTCCCAAACACTTTTTGTGCATGTGTTTTGTCAAAACCATCAGGATCAGGAGTTCACAGGAACAGGTCGTTGGAGGGATATTGTGGTGCTCGCCACCCCGAGTGAGCGTCTTAGTCAGAACAGGTACTACTGAACACCAGCAAAGTGACACAACGGCAGTGCAGGGCCTCTCTGAGTGGTGGCCCTACGGCGGCCTGACTTTCATAACCTGTTTGTGGATTCCCGGCCCGGAGGAGGCGTCATTTTTTAAAAATTGTATTCTTTTATATCGAAGATAATGGAATAAGCATTTACGCGCTTTTTTACATCCAGTCCCCGTGTGTATGCGGTTTTTAAAATTGTCATCTGTTCCCATCGGCACACAATGGCCTACTCTTACGAAAAGCGGAACATGATTTAACGTGTGCGCAAGATGTTCTGCGTGCATTTGCACACGTGGCCTCGGTTTATAGTCTCATCCGAAGGACGTCATGTCGAATCTAGGTATGACTGGGTCGGAGAGATGAAAATGAGTGGCGTGGAACAACATTATAGAAACATCACCACAGAAGATGAGGCAGCAGCAGCAGCAACAAGCAGAACAAAATCAGAGGGGAGCCTTCAATATGAACATGAGGCGGCACAGTGTTTTTGTTCATGGAGAAGCTAACAAACTGAGCAACAACGCCATGGCGGTGACATTGATGAATGCGTCGCTGTTTTTATTTTCTAGTTCTAGTTTTGACATATGCAGATGTTCATTACTTTGGTGGTTAACTGTTGGAATGCTTCCTTCTTAAGTTGATTTTTGTAAAAAATTATGTGTATTGCGTTACAAAATATGCATGCGAGTTAATTGCTTATGTAGAACTTGTGTGTTTTAATATGTTTTTGTTGTGAGTTAATTGCCCGTGTAGAGCTTGTGTGTTTTAATATGTTTTGGTTGTGAGTTAATTGCCTGTGTAGAGCTTGTGTGTCTTAATATGTTTTTGTCGTGAGTTTACTTGCTTTTCTTTGCTATCTGACTTTATTTGTTTATGTGCTTGTTTGTATGGTTTATTAATCCTTTTCTTCCCTATTCACTCTAAATGCCTGATTGTAATTACATTTTGTTTGACGTTTTTATGTATACCATGACCTCTCTTGATTTAGACCATTAAGATATGCTCATTATATTCATTCATTCATTCACACCTAAATGTTTGGCTCGTGTATTTCCTCTTGCATGATGTGACCTCCTATAATATTTTCATTTTGTAAGGCTGCTGAAGGAGAGAGAACACTAGCCCCTAAAAGGTCTTTACAAGAGGCACACAGTCATCTTGTTCTGTTTAGTTTGTGCTGCTTTGAGAATCAAGGACATACTGTTGTATCATCACGCGATCCTACAAGCTATTTTCTGTATTCTTCAATAGGTTCACGAAATCAGTTCTTCCATAGCTTTTCTTTCCCTTCCATTTCATAGGTTCTTTCTCTTATTAATTCTTCCATTTGCTTTTCTTCTTCTTCTTCTTCTTCTTCTTCTTCTCTTCTTCTTCTTCTTCTTCTTCTTCTTCTTCCATCTCATCTGTTTGTCATCGTCGTCGTCCCATCATTATCAATTCATATCATTACCATCGATCTCCATCTCATCGTACAGCTCTCGTCTTCCTTCTTCTTCTGCCCTCTTTGCTGCTGCTGCTGATGCTGCTCTGCTGCTGCTTGCTCCCTCTCCTCTCCTCCTCCTGCTTCCTCCTCCTCCACCTCTTTCTCCTCCCAAGATCACCCTCTCGAGGGTTCCTGAGGCTGTTGGCTATAAATAGCATACCCATCCTTTGGAAATTCTGTGCTAGAAATTTCCTCTTTTTTCATATTCCTCCTGTCTGTGCCTTCTTGTTCCTTTACTTCAGTCACCTCCTTCTTGCTATTTTCTTCCTTCTAGGTCATTCCCCGCCTTTGTCTCCCTAAAAGACATAAAATAAATTCTTTCTCGGGGAAGTCAGCTCGCGTGGTCTGACGTTGTCAGACTTAACCGGCAGTGCAAGTTTTTTTTGTATGTTTCTTTCAATCGAGGAGAACAATAGCACTCTTGTGCTTTTTCAAAAAACCGTTCCCGTGTGTCATTTGTCCAAAAATGATTCACGGAACTAATAGCCACCCTCCACACCTCACCACTTCAAGTAACAGGATAACGTATGCGCAACTATTCGATTGCGATCGAACACGGCCACTTATACCTCACCGACAGATCATCCCTCACTCACCCCCACGCTCACCGACCCCACGCTCTTCTCCATTCCTTCCAGCATTAATCAGTCACATCAATCAATAGCCGCAGACGTATCCACAGAAAGTTATAATACATTTTTCTGATCTGTTATCGATCGCTCTTTCTAGCTTATCAAGCTTCACGTTTCTTTTCTACCCCACTTACCACAAACTCCTCTCCACTAAAGAGCTCCCTATTCCCACGCACTCACGGGCGCCCCCTTCATCACCCAAACAATATATCCCCTTTCTCTTCTATTCCCTTAAGCATTTATACCATCAATCAATCCTAATAGCCGGCAGCAGATAGTCCACAGGAAAGTTGATAATACGATATTTCTGATCCTCGTTAATCATGATCGGCTTACCAGCATCACTAAGCGTAGTAGCGTTAGGCTGACGTGTTTCACCGCCACTATAGCACACAAAGCACCGATCCACAAAGGTAGGTCTGTATTTCTCCACGGGGATGCAGGGGGGGGGCCTGTCATTACAAACAAATAGTATCCCCACTTTCTGGAAATTCTGTGCTAGGAATTCCCTCTTTTCTATCCCTCTCTTTGTTTCTGCCTTGTTCATTTTCTTCTTGTCACGTACCTCCTTCTCGTCTAATTTTCTGCCATCTTGGTCTATTCTCCTGCCTTTTTTCCATATAAAAATGTAAAAGTTTTTCTCTCCCATGCCAAAGTTAGATGCTTTTATGTCTCAATTGTCAGGCGCATAACGGCATTGCTGCGTATTTTCGCTCATATGGCAGATAATACTATTCGCTGTCTGAGCGTTCGACGAAGAAGAAGAAGAAAGAAGGCTCAGTATGTCACTGACTGTGCTGAATGTTTCAGATGGAGTTTTCTTAATACGACTTCAATGTAATGTTTCAGACAGTCTTTCTTATGAATACGATTATGATGTGATGTTTCAGGTAGAGTCTTACTTATCAATACGACTTTGATGTGATGTTTCAGATAGGGTATTGTTAATATGATTTTGATGTGATGTTTCAGATAGAGTCTTGTTAATACGACTTTGATATGATGTTTCAGATATAGTCTTGATATTACAACTTTGATATGATGTTTCAGATATAGTCTTGATATTACAACTTTGATATGATGTTTCAGATATAGTCTTGTTAATACGACTTTGATATGATGTTTCAGATATAGTCTTGTTAATACGACTTCAATGCAATGTTTCACATAGAGTCTTGTTAATACGACTTTGATGTAATTCTTCAGACAGAGTTTTAGTTGTTAATACGACTTAAATGTAATGTTTCAGGTAGAGTCTTACTTATTAATACGACTTTAATGCAATGTTTCAGATGGAGGCTTGTTAATACGACTTTAATGTAATGTTCCAGATAGAGTCTTGTTAATACGACTTTAATGTAATGCTTTAGATAGAGTCTTGTAAATGCGACTTCAATGCAATGTTTCAGATGAAGTCTTGTTACTACGATTTTAATGTAATGTTTCAGATAGACTTTTGCCTATCAATACCGCTTTAATGTAATACTTCTGATAGAGTCTTGCTTATTAATACGGCTTTAATGCAATGTTGCAGATAGAGTCTTACTTAACACGCCTTTAATACATACAAATGCACGTGCGCGATGTCGTTAAGAAGCTTTCTTGTCATTAACTGGCCCAAGATGTTCAACTGCATAATCTCAATCTAAAGATCACTGAAAATTAATTGTTCAAACTTCTCAGCACATCACTTTGTACCAAAGCGGAAGAAAACACGACCCAAAATGACGCCATTGAAAAAATAATGATGAAATGAGAGCTCAGATGAGTCGAAACTGCAAACGTAAAACCAGTATTCCTTAAGTTTACGGGGAAAATTCGACTCGCACACTCTTTTGCTTTGCAATTCACTCTCAGTACATTTGTAGCCCACCAGGTGAAGAAAAAGCAAAGGTAAAGTATATACATTTCAGCACTTAACATACAAACGCATTCAGCTCAGGACTAATCTGTGGTAAATTGTTTTCAGACCAGGGCCCTAGTTGTTTGTGCCCAGCTTGTGCACTTTATGACAACACCCTTTTAGCGACACCATGCACTGCGTATGTACCCGAGGAATCTAAAGGGGTATTTGTACAAATGTGCAGATATTGTCATTCGTGTATATCTACAAGAATATAAAGAGGTATCGCCTCTATGGATGGGTGTTGCTCTCTCTGTGTCTCTCTGTACATCTCTCTCTCTCTCTCTCTCTCTCTCTCTCTCTCTCTATATATATATATATATTATATATATATATATATATATATATCACATGTATCTTTATTTTAACCTGTTGCTGATGGTACTAAGTGCTAAGGCTATAAAAGTATCGGTAGGTGCGTTTTGTGGACAAACAAAATGAGAAGAACATTGTCGACGTGATTTTAAGATACTGTAACGTGATACGTCTTTATTTTTTGCATTACATCGGGTTTTTTTTTTTAATTCGTTTTAGTATCTTTTTTCGATTTTTGTTTCTTGGTTGTTATTTTTTCACTCCTTTTTCATTTTGAATATTTTTGTTAGTATTGTTTTTTTAATGGCCAGTTACTGGAACTTGAACCAGGTCAGGCCAAGGGCATGGCCTTACTCGTTAAAACCTCACATATCTTTTTTTAAAGTTTGACCTTAGAGTGATTTTTTTCTAATTCTTTGATAGCAACGATGTCTATAAGAGAGGGATGGTGGTGGCTATTTTGCCACCAGCATCCAAATGTCAACGACAGTTGAACAATGTGAAATAGCCTCTCGACTGTCCTGGCAAAATTGGAAGTTTCAATTCCCAACTTTATCCCCGAAGTCGTATTGCGGCTACCTTAATGGTGGGCAGAATGGGGTGGGGGAGGCGGTCGCACAACAAAAAAATCTAACCCTTTATAAACCTTGGAATGAGTAGAAGATGCATATTAAGGACATTTTTCTTTACATGGATGACTTGAAGGAGAAAACCAAAAACGGATTGCATATTTAACGCAGTCTAACATCTGGAGGGAAAAGTCTCATTTTGATTTTCACACGCACACACACACGCGCGCATACACACACACGCGCGCATATGCACACACACACACACACACACACGCACGCACACACACACACACACACACAGACACCCGCACACACGTACGCACGCACGCACTTGCACATATACACACACACCACACATACACACACAGCTTTTTTATTATTTATTTAAAAAAATTCTTTTATATCGGAGATAATGGAATAAACACTAATGTGATTTTTCACATCCAGTCCCCGTGTGTCTGTGCTTTTGTAAATTCTGTCATATGTTCCCACCGGCACACAATGGCCTACTATTACGAAGAGAGAGAGAGAGAGAGAGAGAGAGAGAGAGAGAGAGAGAGAGAGAGAGAGAGAGAGAGAGAGAGAGAGAGAGAGAGAGAGAGAGAGAGAGGAGAGAGAGAGAGAGAGAGAGAGCTCTGTTTTCAGACAAATCTTGGCTTGCTGTCAGCGCTAAGACTGAAGTCTCCAAGCTGATTAACAAAAGTGGACAGCCCCATTGATCAAGATAGGGAGGGGCCCGCTATAGGGACACACATCTGTCCTTACCGCAACCCTTTTTTCACATGTTGGCCTACGACTTTAAAACAGTATGATTTTGCTTTTATTTTTTTGATGTTTTTTTTTTTTAAGGTAATCAGTAAGCATTTATGTGGGTTTTGTTTAAAGCATCCATTCCCTCTGTGTATGTGGTTTTGTAAAGTTCGTCATCTGGTCACATCGGTATGATATGGCCTACTCTTCCAAAGGGTGGGACAAGGTTTAATGTGTGCGCCAGAGTTATGCTCTGCATGCGTTCACACGTGGTTCTTGGTTTATAGCCTTATCCGAAGTACTTTTGGGGAGTGGAGTCAGCACTGATGTAAATTAACTCCAGGCGAAAATTCCCTTGAAGGGGTGTCGGTGTTTTTTTGCATTGTTTTATTTCGAAGTAAATGGAATAAGAACTCGTGTCCGTGCTTCTACATCAGCCATTGTGAGCATTTGGTTTTGTAAATTAATTTTGTCATCTGGCTCCACTGGCACAAAAATGGTCGTCTATTCCGAAAGATGGAATTGGTTATAACGTGTGCGCAAGATGTCTCAGTGTACGTATGTACATTGCTCGCCCACAAAAATACTTATGGTTCTTTTTTATGAAAATGAAAGAAAGCAAATGAAAAATGAAAACAACATCTCCTTTGCATATTTATTTTTTCTTATTTGATATGAAGACAACAAATAACCCAAAAATGGATGTGGGAAATAAATCATCACAGGAAACCTGACAGAAAGCAAAATGAATGCACACCAACTATACTGGACACAGGGAGAAAAGAAGAAGAAGAAAAATCAATAACTAGCACCATCCAAGCCTCATTCTAGACTATGGATTCTCTGTTTGTTTGTTTGCTTCTTTGTTTGTTTGTTTGTTTTGGTTGATATTTATCGCTGGTAGGAAGTTCTGCTCTTACTTTCCGGGAAATAGGGCTTTCTTTTCTTTATACCTCAAACACTCACTCACACACACACACACACACACACACACGCGCGCGCGCACACGCACGCACGCACAGAGAGAGAGAGAGAGAGAGAGAGAGAGAGAGAGAGAGAGAGAGAGAGAGAGAGAGAGAGAGATCAGCAGAGATCCTTTAACTCCATTACCATCAATGTGAAAGAGATCACTGATGGTTTCTCCCCCTATCATCTTCTAACGTCAACATCACACACGACGTATAAAGCCACACGTCAGATGAACTATTGACTTAAATTCTAGATGAGGGTCACACTGACCCAAAACATGACTCCAGAGCTGATCTCCACACAGGCTAACACAAACCGCTTGCAGCTGTGAATGATCTGTATGACCAGTGTCTTTTGTGGGGCGTCTTTTTCTCACTCCTAATGTGGGTTTCCCACAACGGGGTGCCCCTCCTGGGCTGACCCTAATGGTTGACCAGGGCGTTGATAATAGGGAATGACAGTAGAGTTGATTTTATACCCCTGTTTTAGTCTGTATATAGTTGCACAGTTTTATTCTGAAAGTGTGTGACTGTAGGGTAGATTTTATGCCCTGTTTTTTGCCGTATATAGTTGCACAATTTTGTTCTGAGATTAACATTTTTAGGAAGTGATAGCGCAATAATGGCCTCTGTGGTCGGCGGGGCTATAAATAACAGGATTGGATTGGATTCTCACTCTTCCTACACATTACTTCAATCCTTTGTGTAGAGGGCCTACAGTACACATAGTTTTGATATGAAAACAGTTCTTTAATTTAAAAAAAATAAAATAAAATAATTAGAAAAAGAAAACATTAAAAATTACGTTCTTATATTGCAAAGTTTTTTCTGGCAAATAAAGCTTCATAAGTAAAAAAAATTATGAATGTACACATCATTTTTGAGCCAGGTTGTTGCAAAAATAGTATAAAAGAAGCATGTAGCGAAAGGATGTGCCCATTCGTTGTGAGTATACTCGCAAAATAGGTTGAAAAAGCTATAATGTAGATTTGATTCAGTATGTGTTAAGTGGCTATCTATCTATCTATGCATCACTTTTCCGTGGTTATAAAGTTAGTGACTGTCTTTCTGTAGAATCCAAAGATAAAATTGAATAGGCCCTTTGCAATTAAGATGTGTGGTTCTGATGTGTGTGCTATGCTACAATAACGCGCTATGTCACAAGAATGGTGACATGGTGCCTTGACTCTCCCAGGGCGTGTGTGTGTGTGTGTGTGTGTGTGTATGTGTGCGTGTGTGTGTGTGCGCGTGTGTGTGTGCGTGCGTATGTGTGTGCGTGTGTGTGTGTGTGTGTGTGTGTGTGTGTGTGTGCGTGCGTATGTGTGTGCGTGTGTGCGTGTGTGGGTGTGTGTGTGTGTGTGACTTCGTGTTTACTTCGGTTTGGCATATATGTATATTTTTCTCTTATTTTCTGTATCGTGGTATTTTTAAGTATTAATACATTATTTTGTTTTCCCTGCGGGCTTTTGTGTAAATGACACTTGTTTTCATAAGGTACGCGCATGCACGCACGCGCGCGCGCACACACACACACACGTATGTGTTAAAAACAAGAGAGAGAGAGAGAGAGGGGGGGGGGGGGGCGGTTGAATGCCCAGATGACAACAATAGCCATGGTATTTCCTGATATTCGGTGAATCACGTGGAAAAGGCTTCAGTTCACTCACACAGAAAGTAGAGGGAGGCTACAGTGTAACTGCTTGGCCTGCTCTCTCTCACAGCTGAACATTCTGCCATGGGCCGCTGGCGGGGACACTCACTGCAGAGACTTTTCAGGCAACGATGTGGGAAAGTTGAACCTGGCAAGTGAAGTCATAGAGTCTTTTTTCACGAAAAAAAAATCCAAACTACACACTAATTTTCACGACTTGAAAAAAAACATACATAAAACCAACCTAAATTTCTCCCAGCCACGCCCATCATTCGTCAGGTAGCAAAGAGTATGCCGAGTGTATCGAGTCCATTCAGGTTCTATACGACGACTGGACAGCTGGACAAAATTTGTTGTGCGTTGAAGCCACACCATTTCTGCCCTTTTGCCTTGGAACTGCAGGTAACTTTTCTTGTTGTCTTTGGTATTATTTTGATTGTTCTGTACCTTTTCTAGAGGCCCCAGGTTCACGAAAAGTGAGATTGTTGGTATGCCACCGTTTCTACCGAACATAAAGGTAGCTGCATGTTCTTAAAATGAGTAGATGTAAGCAGCGCCTGAAGTGCCATCATTCTATTTAGTTCGTTCCTCGGCCAGAGCTCTAGTTTACCAAGGTGATATGTTTGCTTATGCAACCGTTGGTTTTTTAAACCTAAATTAAGGTAGCAGCATTCAGGCAGAGTGGTATACATGTACATACATAATATATATATATATATATATATATATATATATATAGAGAGAGAGAGAGAGAGAGAGAGAGAGAGAGAGAGAGAGAGTGGTATACATATATATATATATATATATATATATATATATATATATATATATATGTAACACTCTTCCGTGGTCATGAAGTTAATGACTGTCTTTCTGTAGTACATGTGTGATAAATTCAATGTACAGAATGCGGGCACCGATTTCGCCCTTAACTCTTTGAGGAGTCGGGGTACTGCACGGAAACTGAAAGGCAGTGTGTTTGGGGTAAACAGAACCTGGAGAAGCCTGTTCCTGGCTATCCTTGTGCATGCTGGGTATGCTGGTGTCATATACACCAAAGCCCCTAGCTGGTTTACTCCTTAACAGGATAGCCTGGTGGTTAGTGTTGGCTCATGATCAAACGACCTGGAATCAAGCCACCACCGGGACACCCATTCAGTATTTAACTCTCCATGGAGTTAACATCAGTGCTGACTCCACTCCCTCCAAGAGTCCTTCGGATGAGACTAAGAACCGAAATCTCGTGTACACACGCACGCAGAACATTTTTATTGTTCAAACTGACTGAATTTATTTTTTGTTTCAGAATGAAAAATGCGTACCATAGCCAGTGATCTGAACACGAGCTATTGAAGACACGTGAAACCCGCAAACAGCCTTTTAGACAACTCGTGAAAGAGGAAAAACGTGGACATTAAAAACGAAGGATAAAGAATATGTGAAAACTGCAAACACTATTCAAGGCAAAGCATGGAAGAGGAGAACCTTGGAAACTGCAAACAGCGCTTTAACACAGTGGCAGAGAAGAAAGGCAGAAACTGCAAACCGCGCTCCAACACAAACCATGGAAGGGAAGAAACGTGGAGACTGAAAAGTGCTTCAACACCAATGATGGAAGCAGAGAAACGTTGAAACTGCAAATGAAATACAAAGAGGTAAGCCATTTTTTCAGAAATAATTCATTAGTGAAGGAGGTTTGTAGTTTGAAAAGGATTTTTTTTTTAATCCAAACATCATTTTATCCTATGCAAGATCAGCTGCATAGGGAGGGGGTGCTGTCGCTAGGCAAGCCTTTTCAGATTATTGTAGTTTTTTGGTAACATTCCTGTCCTGCTGTTCCGATACTTGTTCTGATTTTGTAACGTCAGCTATAATTATCAGGCTTGCGGGCACCATGTCATACTTTTTAAGGCCAGAAGTCCACAGGGGCCTATTGACAGGCCGTAGTGGGGCCACTGAGTGGAAGAGGCTTTGCACTGCTGCTGGGTCATGTTGGTAGTGAGTGGCGACTGTTGATCCCCACCACTGACCTATGCACCCCCAGCTTAAGAGCTGTGCTGAAAAGCCATCACTAGGTTTTTGTGGCAACTCGCTATCCGCTAGGGGTGAAAGGGGGAAGGGGGGTCGAATGCTGTAGATTGAACAAATCTGTTTTGACTGAAAGGGCTAGGTTGATTACAAATCAATTCTCTCTCCTCCCCCCCCCCCCACCCTCTCTCTCTCTCTCTCTCTGGAGAGGGGGGCGGGGGTGGGGGGAACGGGATAGCTTTGTGGTTAGAATATTGCGCTCGCAATTTGACGACCGGGTTCGATTCCCGTTCAAGGGGATTTTTCACCTGGAGTTAACATCGGTGCAGTTCCTTGGGATGAGACTATAAACCGAGGCCCCGTGTGCGAACGCACGCAGAACATCTTGCGCACACGTTAAATCCTGTTCCACTTTTCGGAAGTGTAGGCCGTTGTGTGCGCAGTGGGTGCGGCTGGGGATGGGGGGTGACAGATGACATTTCCAAAACCGCATTCACAAGGGTACGGGATGTAAAAAAGAGGACATAAGTTTTTATTCCATTATCCTTGATATAAAAGAATAAATAAAAAAATCTTTGTCTCGCTCTCTGTCTCTCCCTCTGTGTCTGTCTGCCTTTCTGTGGCTGCCTCTCTCTTTCTCCCCTCTCTCTCCCCCCTCTCTCTCTGTGATCAATATTACACCTTTATGTTCATGTCTCTGTTATCAGATACTTCCAACAACGTTCGTCCTTCTCACCAAAAGACGCTACGAGATTTCCAACGAATTTGCAAGACAAATATCGCGACTTTTAACACTGTTGTTAGGCCCCATGTTGTTAAAAGGGTAGTGAATGGAGGACAGAGGGAACTTTATTCAAAGCCTTTTATTCCTTTTTCGTGCGATCTGGGACACGCTTGTTTTGGGTCTTGGGCTTAGTAAAGGAGATGGTCCGGTGTCCCGGTGCCTCTTCGGTTATCACAGACTTAATAAATATGTATCAAGTTCCAATAGGACTAAGCACTGATGAAATAATTCTTCGCGGTCGTGACAGTGCAGAGTCTTAAGAAGATTACAGCTAAAAACCCCTTAAGGAGGACTTAAACTAGCGAGCAGTGAATATTTCCTGAAAATGTTGTATTAGCTATAGGAATGTAGGGATCGATGCGAGGCCATGAGCCACACGCACACACACACACACACACACACACACACACACACACACGCACACACACACACACACACACGCACACGCACACACACGCACACAACACACACACACACACACACACGCACACAACACACACACACCACACACAAACACAACACACACACACACACACACACACACACACACACAAAACACACACACACAACACACACAAAAACACACACACACACACACACACACACAAACTTGCTTCCTGGCACAGCTGGTTTAGAGCCATGTCGAAGAGAAAAAAAGGAAAAATGTGTGGAACATGTTTGCGGTGCTGACAAAATCGAAAGAAGGAAGCAGGTCTTGCCTTGTCTTCACCTGCTCTGACCAAATTTTGCCCCCCGAGGTTCTGTGTCCATGCTGACTTGTTTTGTTTGCCTTGGTATTTTATTTTCCTTCTGCTCAACCGCTGGTCACCAAGGTTGTGATTGTGTCAATCCTCCTTGCTTTAAAAAGAGGGAATGCAAAAATAATAGGGAACCAAATAAAAGTAAAAATGCGATAAAAACCAAACAATTACATAAAATAAACTAAAAAAACACGAAACAATACAGTAAAATGGAAAACAAAACGGAAACTAACAAATAATAAAACACTAACAAAAAGAAACTGAACTAAAAACCAAAACTGTTAAACAAAAACTTCAAAGAAGAAAATGACATAAAACAAAAATGAAATAAAACGTGGCAAAATAAACAAAAATATTCGAAAAAAATAAAAATAAATAAAACGGAAAATAACGAATATAAAACGCTAAAACAAAATATATACAACGGAAATTTAAAAAAAAAACTACAAAGACCTCGGAACAAAAGCTAAAATGAATAAAATGACATAAAACAAACCAAATGAAATAAAACGCAAACTAAACTGACAATAACCAAAACAAACAAATAAAATGAAACAAAGGTAAACCGGAAGACAATAAATATCAAACTCAAACAAAACAACGGGATTGAAAAAAGTACCGCGGAACATAAACAAAATGAATAAAAAACCAACCATAAAGAAAACCCAAAACATGAAAAAAAATGAACCAAACTAAACAAACAAATAACAAACCGGGATGAAACGGAACCAAAAAACTGAACTGAAACCAAACCAAAACATAGACAACAAAATAGGATGCAAAAACAATCAAAACGATAAACCCTAAAATATAAAACAAATCAAAGATAAAACAAACTCAAAAAAAAGGGCCAGAAATTTCATTAAAACCTCTTCCAAAATATCTCTCGGCAGTAAAAAAAAAATCCCAAGTAAAAATCAAACACCTTAAAAAGAACTGTCCCCCCTCCCCCCCAAAAAAAAAAAAAAAAAAAAAATTAAACATAGCAAGGAAAGCAAACTTGGTGACCGTAAACTTGTCATTATGTGCGATCTGGGTGTCGGAAACATCTACAGAAGTATTGATACAGACCTCGTGCCGGACAGTGACTCGTGTCACTCCTCCACATGAATTAATTTTGATAACATTAGTTATATAAAAAAAAAAAACAGTCTCAGTGCCTCCATCCTATTCTCTATACAACACGGGGTCCTAGCCTAGTGGTTAAAGTCGTCATGTGGACCACACGGGGGTGTTCAATACACCGGTCATCTGAGGATTGGCAGGAGAGCGAGGCTGTCATCTGGGGGAATCCACTTCCATCAAAATCCCTGCATGTGTAAGTATATTGAAAATACAGCAACACTACTTCTGCTTTATTTTATTTTCGTTCCTCGGCTAGAGCACCCAGGTTTACCAATAGTGAGTTATTGCGTATGCAGCCAGTTTTGCCCACCATGAATGTAGTCGCGTTCCGACTAAAGGCATGCATGTATTCTGGGTGATAGTTGGGTTTCCGCCACCCCATGAACGCTGACATGAATTACGGGTACTTTGACGGCGCACAGTTGATCTTCTGCATATGTGTATACACTAAAGGAATCAAGGCACTGGTAGGTCTGCACTGAAGTTGAGCTGGGAAATTGTAAAAATCCCCTCCCTTAATGAATACACCAGACACAACCAAGATTCGAACCCACGACCTCATGGACCAATGGGATTGAAGTCCTACGGTCTTAACCACTCGGCAATAGCATTCGCCAAAATGTATATGCCATGTTTGGTTTTACCTTTAAAACTAAAATAATGGGCTCCACAGATTGAAAGCTTTGGAAATGTAGAATTTGTCAAGAGGATATATCGTTGTTGCTGTAGATATGATAGGCGTTACATCCCAAATGAGCAGTGGGTAGTACTGAAAACGGTGCCTTCTAAAATACTGAAAAAATAATTTCAACTTTCCATCTTAGTCTGAGGGAATCGGAATTCAGGGGGTTGGTGAATATGCAGGAAATGTGACTGTTGTCCTCAAAAGTGACTAACACAGTTTCTTGAAGATCGTGTGTAGGTAGACCCATGGTTTTTCATATTTTGTAGCATTGTTAGCTACATCAGTGATTAGTAAGCAAAGTTGAGGAATACACACGCACGCACACATACACCCATAAACACACACACACACAAACACACGCGCGCGCACACACCCACACGTGTACACACACACACACACACACTCACACACATACACGCAGACACACACAGTTATATCTCTATTAATTGATAATCATATTCCAAGGCCCTTATAGTTTGTTTGTCTGTTTGTAGGAACTCGTCCCACCAAGACACCAGCACATTAAAAAGGAAAGTCCTGACATCGAAGAGAAGACCCCCACTAAATCATCAGGGACACCTCGACTCACTGCTGAGGACCCGCAATCCATCATAGGGAGCACATCCATCCATTGCCCAGGACACTCGATTCATCGCCAAAGGCACTCACTTCATTGCCCAGGAGTCTCCATTCACCGCCAAGGAGACTCACTGCCGAGGACACCTCAAATCGCACCTCAACTCACCGCCGAGGAACTCGATTCATCGCTCAAGAATCTCAATTCAATGCCAAGGAAACCTCAATTCATTGCTCAAGACACATCAATTTATCACCGATAACACCTCACTTCGTCGATGCAGACAAAACTCATCGCTCAAAGGACTACAAATCACCGCCGAGGACATCTCAGTTCACCGCCGAGGACAAATCACCACCCGAGCACAATCATTTCAATGCTGAGGACAATCAATTCACCGCCAAGGACAACCATTTCACTGCCGACCATTTCACCGCCGACCATTTCACCGCCGAGGACAATCAATTCACCGCACAGAACAATCAGTTCACCGCCGAGGACAATCAATTCAACGCCGAGGACAATCAATTCACCGACAAGGACAATCATTTCACTGCCAAGGACAACCATTTCACCGCCGAGGACAACTGAATCACCTCCCAGAACCAAATCACCAAGAACAACCAAATCACCAAGAACAACCAAATCACCAAGGACAACCAAATCACCGCCGAGGACATTCAATTCATTGCCAAGGACAATCAATTCACCAACAAGGACAATCAATTCACCGACAAGGACAACCAATCCACCGCCGAGGACAATCGATTCACCGCCGAGGACAATCAATTCACCGACAAGGACAACCAATTCACCGCCGAGGACAATCAATTCACCGCCGAGGACAATCAGTTCACCGACGAGGACAATAAATTCACCGCCGAGGACAATCAATTCACCGCCAAGGACAATCAATTCACCGACAAGGACAATCAATTCACCGACAAGGACACCGACAAGGACAATCAATTCACCGACAAGGACAACCAAATCGCCGCTGAGGACAATTCACCGCTGAGGACACCATTGCCAGGGACACTCTGATTCATCGCCGAAGACATAATGCACGCCTGATGTGCACTGCTGAGGATACTTAATTCACTGCCGAAGACACCCCATTTCTTTTATTAACGGTGCACACTCCAATATTTTGCAGAGGACACTAACTTTATTCCCAAGGACGCTCCGATTTATTTACGAAGACACATCTTTATTTTTAAGAGGACATGAATTTATTGCTGTAAACGCCAATTTATTGCCAAGAAAACCATCCCATTTATGAGAGCGAAGTATTCCATTGCTGAAGACGACACATTTTCATCGCCATAGACTCTCAATTCATCGTGTAAGACACCTCAATTTATCTCTGCGGACACTTCATCGCGCAGGACGCCTCAATTCACTGCTGAGGCAACACTAGTTCATCGAGGAGATTCCTCAATTCATCAAGGACTTTTCAATTTGTCGTCGAAAACGACCTAATCAAGAAAACGAACCACGCACAGCAATAAGTATGACCCATGTGTCTTCCTGCAAAATAAATGTTAAGATTGACTGCATTTAGTTTTTGCAAGTTGTCAAATTTGAGCAAGCAACTTCCTTTGCGAAAAGTACAACTTTGAGTGAGATTGAATAGTTCTAGTTGCTCTTTTTCTATGAAGAGAGCATCCATTTCTAAAATGAATTGCTATAAGAAAAAAAGGATACCAACCAAATGCAAGGAAAAAATCGGGGAAACAGAAAAGATACAAGAGAAAAAACCCAGATATATTAAAAAGTCATCTCCCAGCCCCGAAAGCAACCAAAAAGAAAAGATGGTGCTATAAAAGAGTGCTTTACATTAACAAGTGAGGCATTTTTAAAACGAGGATAAAAGACGATTGCTGGGTACAGGTATTTTTTATAGGAAAAACAAAATAGCTGCAAATGATTTTTTTCATTGCATCCATTCATATAAGCTTATTACAAAGGCATTTTCTGAGCCAGTGGAAACAGCACAAAATCAAACATCCCCCGAAAAATCGTACTTTTTTTTCGTAAATGGTATCATGGATTGTTTATACTTTCCTTTTATTGAGTTGGATCAATAGTGGAGAAAATCTTTTGGTCTGATACGCTTATTGCATTTAGAATTAGAAATGCTTTGTGGTTTTTGAAAATAGATTTTTGAGGGTCGGTATTTTTGTTTGTTTTTTGTACATGAATCAAACAACCAAAAATTGGAATTTTCTTTGGAAAATGCTCTTGTTCCAATACAATATTTGGTGCACTGGCGAATGAAATATCTTTCAAATATAAGAATATCACAATTTTGTACTGTACGCTATCTGATCTTTATAATGTTAGTTTTTTTCTTGGCTCTTGTTTTTGGACTAAAGCTCCAAGGCTCACCAATGGTGAAAGTCTGCGTATGCTAACTTCTCTCAACTGCCCTTTAGGACTGACAATAACTTACTTTCTAGGAGGGGTGGTGGGGGGGGGGGGGGGGGGTTGCTTGCTAATTCTGATAGAGTAATCGTAAGAGGGAGTCCTCTGTGGGAGTAATTATGCCCCCTGAGGCTAACAGGGTTGGCAGTAGTTCGCGGTTTTGTGTGTGTTTGGGGGAGGGGGGAGAGATCGGGTTCTTGTAGAGAATGTATCGAATGGTGTGTGTGTAGGGGGGGGGGGGAGGGAGGGCAGGGAGATAGGTTTCTTGTAGAGATATCTAAGGGAAATGTTTAGGAAGTCGGGGTAGAAGACGCACACTCATATCAGTGGGCTTTCAAAAAAAAAAAAAGGTCTATAAAGCATTTCCGGTCTCGTAAAACTGTATTTTGGGCTTCATACCTTCAAAAAATGAAATGTGCTAAAAAATGGAAGTCTCAAGAAATAGACCTACCTGTTGATAGGACTGGTAATTTATGATTCAAAAGTCATACCATTGTGTCCATAGCTACGTGCCATTGTGTCCACGGTCCGTTGTGTCCACATGATTTCAAACCCTACAGATTCCCCAGCTGACGGACAGCCCTTGCCCCAATGCTAACTCCTAATGCTTCTACTAACCCTAACATTAACCTTTATTCTAACCCTGGTCTCGCATGTGGACACAAATGCAGTTGGATACAATAGTATATGCTGACTTAATGGTAAAACATCTTTTTTTTAAAGGGGTGGGGAGGGGGGGAGTGGAGAGGCAGGGCAGTCAGAATTTAAGGTAAAAGGTATGATAGGTAAGGGGGAGGATTAAGATCAGTTCTTGTTGGTAGGTATGAAAAGGTAGTGACTAAAATGTGTGTGAGTGACAGATAATAGGGGTTATGCCATTTTTTTATTCTTAGGGAGAGGGAAAGAAGGGGACGGATGGAAAGAATAGAGGGTAGTTAATATGTATTAAAAACAAGGTACATTCAAAAGGGGTAGAAAGCATGTGTATGGGGAGGGAGAGGGGAAGAGGGAGGGAGAGGGAGAGGGAAGAGGGAGGGAGAGGGAGGGAGGGAGAGGAGGGAGAGGGAGAGAGGGAGGGAGAGGAAGGGAGAGGGAGAGGGAGGGAGAGGGGGAGAGAGGGAGAGAGAGGAAGGGAGGGAGAGGGGGAGAGAGAGAGAAAGAGAGAGAGAGAGAGAGAGAGAGAGAGAGAGAGAGAGAGAGAGAGAGAGAGAGAAAATCGGAAAACCTTGTTGTTCAGTCGAAACAAAGCTTATTTGACACAAAACGGGCGGAATTTCCTAAAAGATGCAGAGACAGATTTAGACATTCACTCAATTTAGAGGTAGGGGTGTGTCGGTGTGTGTGTGTGTGTGTGTGTGTGTGTGTGTGTGTTTGAATTTTGTACAAAGTAATGTTTTTTCCCTGATGAGTTGGGTGTGTGAATGACAATTAACTTTTGATAAAAGCACTTTCCTAAAGTGGCTGATTTGGGCCAAAGTTTAAAGTATTTTGTCTCCCTTTTTTGTTGGATGTTTGTATTTTGTTTTATATAGAAACGGTACCGGATCTGTGTGTGATGTTGAAAGAACAGAATTATATACGTTACAAAAAGGTCCATAATCTAATTCTGATGTTGGTTGTACTTTTGTAGTAACAAACATCCCTAAAAAACAACACCCTTTAAAGTAGTTTGGTATTTAGAACGAATCTGATTAGTTTTGGATTTGGGTTTTTTTTTGTATGTAGATGCTTTAAAGTGAATGATACTTGAGATTTAAACAGGAGTGCTATATTCCAAGATTTTCAGTCTTTATCCATACAAGATTGATTTTTATGATTGCGTTGAGAGAGAGAGCGAGAGAGAGAGCGAGAGAGAGAGCGAGAGAGAGAGAGAGAGAGAGAGAGAGAGAGAGAGAGAGAGAGAGAGAGAGAGAGAGAGAGAGAGAGAGAGAGAGAGAGAGATTCTACTTTGGCAATATTGCTTTGTTCCAGAGGAAAATGTGTATGATTTTCCATTGGCAGGTCATATCAAATTTTACACTGGTGCATTTTTCGATTTTTTAAAAATTTATGTTCATTTTGTATAAATAATACAGGGCTATGACGTGCGTGTGCCCTTTCCCCTCTTTTCCTTAAGATTGCAAGTGTTATTTGAGTAACTTTTATGTAGAAAGGCATACCTTTAAAAGAGAAAAGGGGGAACATTAATACTATCATGTCCTAAGATTGAAATACTGAATATAAAAAACACACCAAAGCTTTAATTTTTAAAAAAAACAGTAAATTGTAGTGCTTTTCATGTATGAGCGGAAATTCTGCAACAAAGTTTTAGGCAAGAGTCGAAAATTGCTGACGGAAGTATTCTTTTATATTGTTTGAGGAAAATTTAAAAAAACACTATGCCCAAAAAACCCAAAATTTGAGTCATTTGATTAGTATGCCAAATATAAAGAAAAAAATGGAATGTTTGACTTAACAACTGTCAGTAGATGAATCGAGTTTCACAAAACAAAACTTATACATACACATGCTAAAGAGTGAATAATGAAAAATTGTACTATGTTTGAATAGACCAATTAGATGAAATAACACGCATATTATTTCTGTATCGGTATAAGTCGTGAAATCTTTCATGATATAGATATGAGATAAAATATCTCCATATTATTCACTGATATCTTTGCTTGCATTATTCATGAGTTTATATGAATACAGTTGCAGACATGAAAAAGAAAAAAAATGGGTGGCGCTGCGCTTGTGGCGACGCGCTCTCCCGCTCTCCCCGGGGAGAGCAGCCCGAATTTCACGGAGAGAAATCTGCCGTGACTTAAAGTGGTATGAAATGAAATCTGAGCGCTTTGATTTGTTGCTTTACAAGATTCAGCGCTATATAAATTCCATACATTATTATTATTATTATTATTATTATTATTATTATTTATTATTATTATTATTATATATCGAAATGTTTGTCATTTAAGGATACTCATTTGTTTGTGTTGGTGCCACCTTTATATATATTTTTCCATTGGCACATCATGGCATGCTTAACATCAGTACATCTCAAGAAAAACTGGCACAACAGTTTAACACTGTATAGTTTTCAGTGTCATTATGTGTAGGATTAAACTAAGTGCCTATTTCTTTAAAAAAAATTGCAGGAAGTAATTCATTAGTCTGGCTGGTTGTCTTTATGAGACTAGCAATGCAATCAATAACGCTATATGACTGCAATTTTTTTTATATCAGTAACTTAAAAAGGTCAAGAAACAAGTTTCATGATTGAAGTGTTTTTTATTCTGTTTGGTATGTTTGTCTTGACTATTGAAATTTAGATATAATTGTCACTGTTTTCTAAGTGTGTATGTTTGAAGTAAATAAAATGCTTATATTCATGTGTGCTTTGTTTTTCGGTACCAAAACGAGTAGGTTTTTAAATGCTTGAAAGCTTGAAATATCCACCGTAGCACTAGATTTCTGCATGTTCTCTGTACTGCACCTGTTCGAATGTCTTTTTTATTTAAACGAAATATCCTTTTAAACAAGCATATGGTGGCCTTTGGTACCAAATCGAGCCTCGTTATATATTGGTGGTAAACTTGTGCACTGATCTTATATTTTGCAGATCGTGCAGAGTTTCCATCAATATATTTATTTTATGAGCATTTAATAGTAAACGTTAAATTATTGTATATTTAGTTTTGTGGTATTTAATATCGTGTTTTTGTGGGTTTTTAAATTGCATGACATGGCATTCTAAAACCCAAAAATCTGAACTTGTAATCCTTCATTGAAAACATGGGTACAATAATTATAAACGACAGTTTAAGTACAATGAAAAATGTCAAGTATGTCCATTTGCTCTAGACTGACGTAACGTTTGAAATGAGCTGTATGCTTGCTTTTGAGTCAGCATCATTTCTCAGTGCCTTGGTACTTTTTCTTATCTGAACTCTATGTGGGGCAGTTTTCTTGTTGTATATATAATTGTAGTACTGTTAAAAGCTATAGGCTCCAACGTTGACGATCATCTCTGAATTATAAAAAAAAAAATATAATATAAAAATATAAATTTATATACAACACTTGAAATTAACCTTATGTAAGACCATGTAGGTCTGTTATCATATGCACACATGATTTTTAACACAAAATATGACTATATATCTGACCAACAATTGTTGTTCTATATTTTTTCATGTTATATGTATGGCATTATATATCAACTTGTACATTTCTGATTTGTTAAAGTGATTGCTTCTGGCCTTGGCGATTAAAACTAAGCTGGCCCGATATAATTGTATTCTGCATTTATTTGAAAAGGGATCACAACAAATTAATGAAATATTGCTGATTTTAGACATACCATATGTTATTCATTCAATCTTATATAGAATTTTTTAAAAGTCGGGTTATATTGTTTCCTTAAATATTGGCAAGAATGTCTTTTTACAAAATGTGTGCTAATCCGCTGGTAGATAAATTATACGTTTATGTGAAAAGTGATCACAACGAATTATGCTGTTTAGACACAGTATAATATTGTATTTATTTAAACTTTTAACAAAATGTATGTTGGAGTAGGTGTGCTCGCATAATTGTTGGTATAGACATACACATTCATACAGCATTTGTTTTGAATCTGTTACTTTGAATTTTGAATTTTACTTTGAATTTTTTATTAGTTCCAATGCTAAGTATCATGTACCTAAGTTGTACTATAGCTTATTGCTTTATTATTAGCTGATTATGTGATGTTTTATTGGTGTATTAAAATCTTTTTAATTAGTTCTCTTACAGTTAATGTGCCAGATTATTTTTAACCCATATGTGTATATTCCTTTGACGTGGTCTGTAGTTGAATGGTTTGAACTAGGTATAATGCAAAGAATCGTGTATCACAATGTTCGGTTTGGGACAGTTCTTTTAATTGGTGTCATCGGATATTTGAAATCTAGCTCTGTCACAATGAAACGTCAGTTTTTCATCTAATAGATGTTTGCTGGAATTGCTTTAGGCTACTTGTGTACATGGTGGATGTGATAGGTGTGTACGTGTTCCAAATGGTTTTCCCCCCTGATATATAGCTTATACTTTTTATGTTTGATGTGCGTTTCAAAAATTGAATTTACTATTTTGGCAGATATCTACGAGTCGACTTTTTATCTGGATTGTTTTGGGTTTATCTTTTTTTTTGCCATGTCTGTTCGTGTAGGGGTGCTTGTGTATTTGCTTAAAGCGAATATGGTGGGTTTAAAAATATTCTAGTGTTTATATTTATATTTTATTTCACTTGACTAAAATTGGCAGTAACTGAGATTAGCTCCTATTATTAAAATAGTGAATAAAAAATATTGTCTGAGTCATTTGGTTCTTTTAGCTTTTTGGGAGTTTCTCCTGGATAACATTATGTTGAGGTAGAGGAGCTTGTGCATTGGTACCTACCTGTGTGTGTATCTAACAGTTTTTTCTTAATGTCAAATGAGTTGGGGGGTGCCCAAATCATGTGCATTCTAATAAGATAGTGTTTCCCAATCGTGTGTCTAAATTGAGTAGGAAGTAGGGTGTAGCTTTTATTTCTTCGGGAGGATGCTTGTTGAACAAGAAACGCTTGTGTATAAGTGACCATGTTTATATGGCGCTTTTTAAAGATATGTATGCATTAAACATGTTCCACCTCAATGAATAGTGTGCCAAAGTTGTGTGGTTTCTTTTGCGTCTTGTTTCGTTGTTTTCTGAATATTGAGGATCGATCCTGCATACTTGTACAAAGTGTGCATGCGTGTTGATCCTTTTTAAAGGCTAAATGCAAAATTTTATTATATTTACTTTTTAGTTATGCATGATTTTCTTGAATTAGTTGTTTTGCAAAGATTCCATATCTACGTCCAATGCTTTGTACTAACATGGAAGCAATTTTTAAAAAGGGTACATGAATGTATACATTTCTCACTTTTGGAAAATCTTGAGTACCTAAATTGGAATGAAAGATGATGATTAAAATAATTTCTTTTTTTTTCTCCAAAGGCTTTGTGTCGGTGAATAAGCGTGACTGCTTATATGTTTCATTGTTTTAATGTGCTTAATCTCTGTATGTCGGTGACAATTATACATTGCAGGAAATCATGTCACAGTTTTTATTGTTTGATCTATTGATTCGGTACCTTTATACATTGCATGCTTTAAAATGAGGAATAAGCATGTCATATACATTTAACTTGGTATTGAAAAGTTAAGTTTGTGATTACATTCATGTTTACAATCAGACACGTACGTATACCTTCGAATTATCAGACATGGGTGCTTTAGAATTTAAATGTAGAAATACAGCTATTCTACAATTTGTATTAATGTTTTGGCGCACCCGCCCGCGCGCGCTTCTGTGTGTGTTTTGTGTTTATGCGTATGCGTGTATGTGTATATGTATGTGTGTGTGTTTGTGCGCGCGCGGGTGTGTGTGTGTGTGTGACGAGCATGCATGGTGAACTGAGGTTTATGCTGACAAACTTTTTAAAACAGTTTTCCAGTTTGTGAATGTGACACTGTAAAACACTCACACACCCAAGCACGCACGCCCCCCCCCCCCCCCCGAAAAACACACACACACACACACACACACACACACACACACACACACACACACACACACACACACACACACACACACCTATTGATATATTTAAAGCGGATTGCTCTTGGTGAAAAATAATAAACCGGAGACTATCTGCATAATGTGTTCATCAGATCTGATTTATGCTAAGCTCAAGGAATTTTAATAACACACACGCACATCGCACATACACACACATGCGCACGCGCGCACACACAAATACGTATTCATCACACACACACACAGAAACACAGACACATAGGCACACGCATAGTCTCGATCACTCGCACAAACGCGCCCTCTCTATCTCTCTCTCTCTCTCTCTCTCTCTCTCTCTCTCTCTCTCTCTCTCTCTCTCTCTCTCTCTCTCTCTCTCTCTCGCGCGCACTCACTCACTCACTCACTCACTCACTCACTCACTGCAACAGCAGCCTTGCCAACAACAGCAACAACAGCATCAGAAGTAGCAAAACAGCATCATCAACAAGCACCACCAAAACAACAGCGACAGCCATAACAACGATAAGAAAAGCAACATCAGCAGCAACAACAGCTTCCACGTCCAAGTTTGTATCCAATGAAAGCGACAAAGAGATGCTTGTGCAGGTTATGAGTTTTGATTTAATTAAATTGGCGAATTTTATAAATCCAGTTTTCAATTTTTTAATTTTTGAATGTTTTCCGAGAGTCAAAATGTGATGTTAATGTATTTTCTTTTTTAGAAAAAAAAGTTCAAAGCTAATCCCACTCAAATTACAAGTTTGCTGACAAATTCGCTCATGCGCGCGCAACACACACACACACACACACAAATGCGCACACACACAAACAGGCACGCTTGCACGCACGTGCGCGCACGCGCACACACATACGCATATACACATACATACACACACAATGGAGTAGAAATGAATAGAACTGCATAAATATATGCATGAACTGGATGTGAAAAAAGCACATTATAGCTTATTCCATTATCATCTAAGCAAAAGAAACAAACACACACACACACACACACACAACACACACACACTCGTGCGCGTGCGCACACACACACACACACACACACACGCACACAAGTACACACGTACACACACACACGATCTCTCGATCTCTCTCTCACACACACACACACACAGATACACACACACACAACACACACACACACAACACACACACACACACACACACACACGTGCGCGCGCGTGTGTTAATCACAAACCGTCTCTTTTTACCCAATCTTCGGTTTCAGTTTCCGACATTTCAATCAAGGTTCTGTCGAATCATTCTTTGGCTTAAGTGCGTGAAGGAACCCCAAGTGACAAGTGGAAAATTCCTGTTCTCACAAATCTTTGAGAAAAAAAATGTATAATAACAGATAATTTGTCTTTGTTTAGGGAGAAACGTAAGTGGACTTGTTCCAGATAATGATAGGAATAACGGCCGTAAAAATTATTTTTTAAAAACCACATGGATTATTTGCATTACTTTGTGTGTAAATCAAGACATTCTTCATACAAAAATTCAGAGGCTAGCAGACGATTGAAGAGCGAGGCCGTGCATCGTTTGTGCTCATTGAAAAAACCGATAATTTCGCAAACTACACAAGAACAAATGTATTGTCTGGTGGCATTGATGGATGCTTTATTGTTCGTTTTTAGCCTTTCTGTTCGACAAACACATCACTTTTTAAGTTAGTTGGCTGGATGGGTTGGGTCGCGTTGGTTGGTTGTTTTGTTTATTGATGGTTTGAATTGGGTTGGTTGGTTGTTTGGTTTAGCTGGCTGGTTACTCAGATAGATGAATGGTAGATAGATTACTTGTTGTTCATTTGTATGGTTGGCTGTTCTAG
>CM054135.1:78982846-78990346 GCA_028751875.1 Rapana venosa
TGTACGGTGCATGCACCTATGCCCATGTACTTACCAGTCTGGCCACCTAGTTATAATTTACACACATCATTTAAAACCGACAGTGCAGTGAATCATAATAGACAACGATCAAGACTGACACCCAATTTTGCTTTTGAAAGAAGAAAAAAATGATCAGAAAAGGGGAACGATGCAGGAAATGAGATTTGATCACAAAATACAAGAACATGCACACAAAAAAGAAGTAAATAAATAGCGTGGAGCCAGCCACAAGGGAAAATAGGAAGGAAGGGAGAGAGGGACAGGCAGCTGCAGATGATGAAAAAGAGCATCTCTCCCTCACGCCCCATTCCAGACTTCTTTATTGTCTGTGAGCAGTCAGTGCTGATATTACTTTCCGGGGAAAAATATGCGTCATTATCTCCACACATCAGACTGCATTGCCAGCTGGGCAGAGGGGAGAGGAGAGAGAGGAGAGAGAGAGAGAGGAGAGAGAGAGAGAGAGAGGAGAGGAGAGAGAGAGGGGGAGGAGAGAGAGAGAGAGGAGAGGAGAAAGAGAGAGAGGGGAGAGGAGAGAGAGAGGAGGAGAGAGAGAGAGAGAGAGAGAGAGAGGAAGAGAGAGAGAGAGGGGGAGGAGAGAGAGGAGAGAGAGGAGAGGAGAAAGAGAGAGAGGGGAGAGGAGAGAGAGAGAGGGAGGAGAGAGAGAGAGAGAGAGAGGAGAGGAGAGAGAGAGAGAGGGGGGGGAGAGAGAGAGAGGGGAGAGAGAGAGAGAGAGAGAGAGGGGGAGAGAGAGAGGAGAGGGGAAAGAGATATTTTATTTATTTTTTCTTTTATTTCGAGGATAATGGAGTAGGCACTTATGTGCTATTTTACATCCAGTCCCTTTGTGTATGCGGTTTTGTAAATTATGTCGTCTGTTCCCACCGGCACACAATGAGAGAGAGAGAGAGGGGGGTCGGAGAGAGAACATACATTTGGAAGGGACAGAGACATACAGGCAGACAGAACAAGAGAGGCAGAAACAATGACAATGACAATATACCTGAGATAGAGAGAGACAGAAACAGACAGACAGAGAGACAGAGGCACAGAGAGAGAGACACACACACACACAGACAGAGACACAGAGTGACACACACACACATACACACACACACAGCCACATAGACAAGTAGAGACATAAACGGAGTAAAAGATGGGGAGGTGACAGAAAGAGCAGGGGTGAGAGAGATGAGAGGAGAGAGCATGTGTGTGTGTGTGTGTGTGTGTGTGTGTGTGTGTGTGTGTTGTGTGTGTGTGTACTTGTGTGTGCACGTGTGTGCATATACGTTGCATGCACCTGTGCCTATGTACTTACCAGTCTGGCCACCTAGTTATATTTTACACACATCTTTTAAAACCGACAGTGCATTGAATCATAATACACAAAGATCAAGACTGATAGCCAATTTTGCTTTTGAAAGAAAAAAAATTGTTCAGAAAAGGGAAACGATGCAGGAAATGGATTTTGATGGCAAAGGCAAGAACAAGACAAAAAAAACAAAAAAATAAATAGCGTGGAGCCAGCCACAAGGGAAAGTAGGAAGGAAGGAAGAGAGGAGCAAGCAGCTGCAGATGATGAAGAAGAGCATCTCACCCTCACGCCCCATTCCAGACTTCTTTATTGTCTGTGAGCAGTCAGTGCTGATATTACTTTCCGGGGAGAATATGGCGTCATTATCTCCACACATCAGACTGGGCTGTCAGCTGGTTGGCACACAGAAGGAGGGGGGTGGAAGAGAGAGAGAGAGAGAGAGAGAGAGAGAGAGAGAGAGAGAGAGAGAGAGGAGAGAGAGAGAGAGAGAGAGAGAGAGAGAGAGAGAGAGAGAGAGAGAGAGAGGAGACAGACAGACATACAGATAGACAGAGACAAAGAAAGACAGAGAAAGAGAGACAGACAGAAAGAAAAAAGGACACAGGCAGTGAAACAGAGACAGAGAGTCGCAGAGAAAGACAGATATAGACGGAGAAGAGAGACAGAGACAGGGAGACAGAGATAGAGAGAGACAGAGACAGAGGGACAGACAGACAGAGACACGGAGATATGGAGACAGAGACAGAAAGAGACAGAGAGATAGACAGACAGACAGATGCAAAGAAACAGAGAGTGACACACACACACACACACAGTGACAGACAGACATACAGATTGACAAAGAAAGACAGAGTGAGAGACAGAGACATAGTCAGAGAAAGAGACAAATAGAAAAACGCAAAGGAAACAGAGACAGAGAAAGTGACAGAAAGAAAACAAAGAAATATGACAAGGCAGCAAAACTCACCTCAACACATTATCATCAATATGAAGAGGGTCAATGGTGATTCTTTCCCTAACATCTCCACTGTCCTCATCACAAATGACGTATAAAGCCACACGTCAGCTCAGACTAATGACGTGAATTCTTGATGACGTAAACACGACACCAAAAAAAAGAAAAAAAATAGCAGCCTCTCGCTGATCTTTGCGGGGGAAGCTAACATAAACGGCATACAGTAGTGTTTGATCCAATGACAATTCTTATTTGTTTGTTGCTTGCTTCTTCATATCTTTGTATTTATTGATTTATATAATCAATAAATCTCTCTCTCTCTCTCTCTCTCATCTCTCTCTCCTCTCTCTCTCTCTCTCTCCTCCTCGCTCTCTCTCTCTAACATGGTCTCAGTATGGCGTTCAATTTAAAATGTCATGCCAAAAATTTCACAATGATTTAAAATTGAGATTGACGTCATTCCATCACGTCATAATAACCCCCCCCCCCCCCTCCTGAGGAAGGCGAAAGCCGAAATATTGGGGAACATTTATTATGTTGGTTGTTATGCTTTTACTTAATGTGGTATTATATATATATATATATATATATATATATATATATATATATATATATATATATAATATATATGCGTGTGTGTGTGTGTGTGTGTGTATTTGTGCATTTATGCATTTACGCAATTATCTATTTATTTATTCACTTATTTATTTCCTGATTTGTGTATTTATTTTTATTTCGAAGGTAATGGAATAAGCACTCATGTGCTTCCTTTTTTTTACAGTCAGTTCCCGAGGACATGCGGTTTTGTAAATGTTGTCATCCGTTGCAACCGTCACAGAACGGCCTACTCTTCCGAAAGTCGGAACAGGTTTTAACATGTGAGCAAGATGTCCTGCCTTCGTTTGCACACGGGATCTCGGCTTATAGTTTCACTTTAAGAGTTTTGGGAGGAGTGGAGTTAGCATTGATGTTAACTCTAGTGAAAAAATCCTTTTGAATGGGTGTCTGGGTGTCCTGCCAACGCTCACGTACCAGTGTCAGACATGGCCCCTCACAACGGCCCTCAGACGTAAACTAGTCACGTGTGAAATGAAATGCCTAAGAAGAGCAGTCAACAAGACCCGAAGAGACAAAATCAGAAACGAAGTCATCAGAGACATTGTAGGTGCAATACCAGTCCTACAACACATCGACCAGCAGAGGATCAAGTGGTTCGGACACCTGATGCCTCACAACCAGCCAGCTCTTCGGGCCTACAACACCCGGCACTCAGGACGGAAAGCCAAAGGACGACCAAGAAGAAGATGGAGTGATTCCGTGGCCGACACACTAAAAGCCCACGGCATGTCCCTCCTCCAGGCTACACGCTTCGCTGCCGACAGACAGCTATATCTCCCCGCGACGCCTCCGAGTATAAGCGGAAGACAAAAGTAAAGTAAAGTAAAGTCTGGGTGGTGGCTGGAACCTGGGCTCCAACCTGCGACATCAGATTGCCAGCCTAACACTCCTAACGCGCAACACTCCAACCACCAGGTTTTCGAGTCCTCCTGATTGATAGCACATGAAGCTGATTTAGGGCATCAGATTCGTGACTTGAAAAAAAATCTTAGGATACAAGTTTAAGTCTCATTGATTCTTTTAATTTGAATTCCGATTTCATTTCCCGGAACGACTCTCTAAGGAAAGTGTATGCTTGTAGAATCAAGGTTCCGTGTCCAAATGCTCGTATATCATCTGCAAGCTTTGAAATCTCATTCCTACGTAATGTGATTGGGGGGAAAGTAACGGTCGCATACGCAAAAATCTCACCATTGGTGAACCTCAAGAGTTCTAGCCCGGGAGCAAGGAAAATATCCCGTTCATCTTCCCAGGCAGACAATGCCATTATGACCGGTAGCGTGGATGACACGGCAATACACAACACGCATTCAAGGATTTACCATTGCATTAGGTGATGGAGTGAGCGAAGCATAATGGTATAAATTGGTTGCTCTGGTTTATAGCAAGCAGGAAATATTCTGGCGGCTGGAATTTTTTATTAAAAGAACATCTTTGTTCTATAGTAATGTGTTCAAATATTCGGCTACAATGCGCATGTATATTGTTCTGTTATGATTTTGTTCATTGATATTGTGTAAAACCGTCCATATCCCTAAAGGGATGAAAGGAAGTAAAGATTTTGAATTTATTTTATTTTTTTAATTGATTTCATTCTTTCATATCGAGGACAATGGATTAAGCACTTAGTTTCTTGCTGGCTTACTACAATGTTGTTGGGAGCAAACACTGCTGGATGCGCACACATGATTACACCTGTATCAAACCAAGATCTACATGTCAAAAACCCGAATACCAGAACATTCCTAGCTTTTAGGATTGGTTGCTCATATACTCTGGGGAGCAGATCGCACAATAATGTTCTCTATCTTGAATCCGCTTGTGATCATTCCAGGCTGAAGTATGGTTCCCAGGTGTGTGATTCTGCACGGTTTCATTCATCCTGTCCTGGTTCCACTTTTCTGTCGCCCATGTCCTCTCAAGTCCAGCGATGTGGTCACGCCTGGAATGTGCAATCTTTCACGACCTGCATAAATCATAATCTATGTTCATTCATTCATTTATTCATTCATCCATTTATTCATGCATTTATTCATCGAGTTATTCATTCATTCATTCAATCATTCATGCATGCATTCATTTATTTATTCAGTTATTCATTATTCATTCACTAAATTAGTTTTGTTTCTTTTCGTTCGTTCATTCTAATCTGCCTGTAAAAGATTTCTTGGCCATAGTGAATGAAACCAACTTTTAAGTTAAAAAAATCCTTCTGACGTAAGCTTTTGAGAAAGTTGAAAACAAACAAATAAAAACCAACACAGAAGGAAAACACGTTCAAAAGGAACCATTCAAAGATGACATTTTTAGCACATATACCGCCATTTTGGTCACGTGGGCAGACAGGGATGGTAATCCCCAAATCTGCGTTGCATTCAGAGTGGGCAAAAAGCCCCTGGCTTATCCCTTCCTCTTGCAAGTGGATAGCAAGATGTCAGATAAAGCTCCCTTCTTTTTCTCTTTCTGTGTCTGTTTGTTTGTGTATAGGTCTGTCTCTCTTTCCCTTCCGGTTCTCTCTGTCTCTCCGCCTCTGTTTCTGTCTCTTTCACTCTGCCATCTTATGTTTTTCTGTCTGTCTCTTCCTCTGTCTTGGTCTCTCTCTATACATCTCCGCATGTGTGTCTTTCCGTCTGTCTGCCTGTGTATCGGCCGTATGTCTCCATTTTTGTCAGTCCGCTAGTTGCCTGTTCAATCTCCGCGCGTGCGCGTGCGTGCGTGCGTGCGTGTGTGCGCGCGTGCGCGCGTGTGTGTGTGTGCGTGCGTGTGTGTGCGTCTCTCTCTCTCCCTACCTCCCTCCCTCCTTCTCTCTCTCTCTCTCCCTCCCCCCATCTCTCCTCTCTCTCTCTCTCTCTCTCTCTCTCTTCTCTCTCTCTCTCTCTCTCTCTCTCTCTCCTCTCGCTCTCTCTCTCTCTCTCTCTTACTTTGTAATGCAAATGAGGAAGAATCATGAGTTCTGTGCATGCAGACGGTACAGTCATTTTTATTGGCAGCATGTGCAGACAATTTGCAGGAGAGTCCTGCTGTTGGTTTGTTGGTTTGTTTGTTGATGCAGCCTTGGCTGGAAGATGAATGCCATAAGGGATAAAACTAACATCCAATAACTAATAAAATACAGACGCTACCTCTCATCTTTTGAAACAGGCTTATCTCACTGTAGCTGTTTATTGCTAAACTCAGTATCGTTAACATTTAACGATTTCATTATCCGTGATTCTGATTAATCTCTATAGAATTGATTCTGAAATTTTTTTAATCATCACTGATTCTGATCAATCTCATTAACGCTGATTCTGATTAATCTCTGTACCACTGTTTCTGATTAATCTTTGTATCACTGATTCTGATCAATCTCTGTATCACTGTTTCTGATTAATCTCTGCATTACTGATTCTGACCAATCTCTGTATCACTGTTTCTGATCAATCTCTGTATTACTGATTCTGATCAATTTTTGCATCACTGTTTCTGATCAATCTCTGAATCACTGTTTTTGATCAATCTCTGTATTACTGATTCTGATCAATCTCTGTATCACTGTTTCTGATCAATCTCTGTATTACTGATTCTGATCAATTTTTGTATCACTGTTTCTGATCAATCTCTGTATCACTGATTCTGATCAATCTACTTTCCCGAAAAGCGGGACAGGTTTTAACGTGTGCGCAAGGTGTTCTGCACGCGTTGCACACGGGCCCTCGGTTTATGGTGTCACCCGAAAGACTGTTGAGGGGAGGGGAGGGACTAATGTTAACTCCAGCGAGGGGGGGGGGGGGGGGAGGGCGTGACCCTTCAACGGGATTCGAACCCGGGTCAGCAGATCGCTATCGCAATGCGCAACGCCCTAACCACGAGGCTGCCCAGTACACTAGGCTTCCTGTCATAACATAATTGTACCCTTTTCTTTTTCTCTTTTTTATATTCTTTTATTCTTTTATATCGAGGATAATGGAATAAGCACTTATGTGTTTTTTTATATCCAGTCCCCGTGTATATGCGATTTTGTAAATTGTCATCTGTTCCCACCGGCACACAATGGCCTACTCTTACAAAAAGCGGAACAGGATTTTAACGTGTGCGCAAGATGTTCTGCGTGCGTTCGCACACGGGGCCTCGGTTTATAGTCTCATCCGGACTTTTTGGGAGAGCGGAGTCTGCACTGATGTTAACTCCAGGGGAAAATATCCCCTTGTACGGGAATCGAACGCCGGGTCGTCAGATTGCGAGCGCAATGTTCTAATCACTAGGCTATCCCGTCCCCGGGCCCTTCAGATATACATAAGCCCGCAGTGCTGGTCAGGTAATGTGTAGCCAACGCTGTCAGAGCCAAGCTGTTCGGTCCCAGTGTCCCCAATGAGCGCATTGCAAACCTCACTTCGTGTAGGAACCGACCAGAGTCCGAAAGAAAAAAACCTTATGATTCTTATGGGATTCGAACCCATAACATTTTTCAGCCAGCAAACCTATGTGTTAACCACTGCGTCGTTGTTGGGGGTGGGGGTGGTGGTGGCTAGGTTTCTGGTATTTGTGTGTGTGTGTGCGTGTGTGTGTGTGTGTGTGTGTGTGTGTGCGTGTGTGTGCGTGCGTGCGTGCGTGT
>CM054135.1:78995346-79012846 GCA_028751875.1 Rapana venosa
GATTTTTACACAAAACATCTAGGAACATTTGAATGACAGAGGTCCAGCCAAGGTTAAGCAGCATTGAGCATGGTTACCAGTTGGATGGGTGACCGTTTGCTCGCCTTGGCTTCAGTACAGTCCCCCAGTTCACCAAGCTGTAAATGGTACCTGCCTCTTTAGGGTCAGGGAAGGTGAAGCAGCGAAGGAGAGGAAATGGGCGCCGCCTTCAATATGCTGGCCCCCTAGAGAAGTGAGGTCACTGACGTCTTGATCCCCTACGATCTTATAGGTGATGGGGCACCTTTACCTTTTTTTTTTTTACACCCTGTTCATCTTTCTTTCCTGCCTTTCTTTCCTTTACCTCTGAGTCATTGGAGTTTTGCAGCAAGGAGCCATTCACCGGATTTCTTAATATATGTCGGGTTTGTGCCAAAGCATGGGTCCCTGAACTAGTTGTCCTGTTCATTCTCCGCTATTATTATGAAATTTTAAAGAGCCGGTCTATCTCCTTCTCTCAAAAATCAAACATTATTTTTCTTTTAAAAATATCATCGGCTCTTAATCTAAATTATAGCTTTTAAAATGCAAATAAAGTGCAGTGTCAGAAGCACACGATTTGAATTTTGATGATTTTATGTGCTGTACGACGAAAGTGAACCTATGCCTCTTGATTTATATGCAAATTGTGACATTTACCCTTCTGGTGTTTCATTTCCATATCATACATATTTTTGTATGATAAAAACCATATCCTGTTTCTGATTTGATATGATTTTCAGGGTTGATCAAAATTTTATCAGAGGTAATCTGAGTGTGGAAGTTGCATATGTATAGACAATTTTAAACGTGACAAATAGTGATATTTACAAAACTGCATGCACACGGGGGCTAGATGTAAAATATTAAAATGAACATAAAAGAAAACTATAAACAAATTCACGTATTCACGTCCCAGCACTTTTTGTTGTTGTTATTTTGTTGTTTCATTTTGGTGGAAGGGGAAGGGGTGAGAGAAATAAGATCACTGAGAATCTCACTTGACCTTAACCTAGCTGAATTCAATATGTTATATATATGTAACATCTTCCTTCTTTTTATCATCATATCTATTGCATAACCGGACCAGCCTGCCACACACGCACGGACATTACCCATGGACTCTAGTCCAGATGGTCACTGTAAGTGGACAACAAGATCTGACGAGGTCAACAAAAGTCTTATCGTCTCTGCGGAGTAATACAAACGTGACCAAAAAGACACACTTTTCTTATGTAGCGGATTCAGACGAATTTAAGACAAAGAAATAGTACGATGCTATAAAACCCCTGGTTTGACTGCTGGTTTTCTACTTTTGTTCTGTTCTCCTCTGTTGTCACGAGTTCATTTGAACACTATGGTGTCCCTGAAGGTCGTTGTCGCCGTGTTGGTGGCGCTGGTGGTGGCGACAGAAGCCGCTCGCTACAAGAAGGGTGGGAAGATGCACCATGACCGCAAAGCCAGATCTGTGAGAAGACAAGCAGGTAAAAAAAAAAGAAACAACCTTAGAGTTTTCCTCCTAGTTTATAACAGCATAATTATATATATTGTTGTCAGTGTAAGAATTCGAAAGTCAGAACATTTTCTAGATGAAAGTTTCTTGTCGGAAGACTCTTTGCTGTCGATCATTCTAAAACAATGATGGATAGCTGACGCTCCACCACAAAATGACTCGCACCGCACCTGTCCCACTTTTCCGCTAAAAGCCATTTTAGGCACGTAAGGGGTCAGGTTACCTATCGATTTTGAGTTTTTGATTGATTTTAAAACTATACCCATTCTTCCACTTTTTACTGAAGTATCACGGAGTAATTTTGTTTCCTATTGCTTTAAAAGCGCGTTTTAAAACATCCAAGCCCTCATTCTGGCCACCTATCAGAACACAAAACTGGTTAATTTCTCATGTTGTCACTTCCCTGCAGTCTATTATTTCAAATTGTAATAACTATTCATAGAACTATCCGATTTTAATCTGTTTTTTGTATTGAATAGCCTTTTCATTGTAAAATATAGCATATTTAACAAATAAAATTTGACCTCCGGGGCAATGCGATTCATTATGCGGTGGAGTGTCACCAGTATACACTTTCTTGGGGTTTTTTTGGTTCTATGTTTGTTTATTATTGAAGGGCGCAGTGGCCCGTAGAATAAGATGACTGACGTCTCATGGAAATAGTGCTGTAGTAGCTGATCGAAGATTGGAACAATCAAAAGCGCCTGGCAAATTCAGTTTGAAGAGTGTTACAACTTTCCAAGTCAACGTACGTACGAAAGTGCCAGTTATCTTAAATCTGGCTCGTTTACGTACGCATGCAGAAGGACATATGCGCGATAAATATCCCATAACTCTTGTTTGTGTTTGGTGTGTCGAGAAATGATAAATATCCAGCGTATATGGGTACTGCGCTAATGCATAGGGCTAATCAGCTACTGTGATATCTATCGCGTACTTTTTTTCTGAAAAAGTGAGACAGTATGTGATACATTATTGTTTTTTGAAATACTGTCTTGGGAACACAAAAATATCGATATTCCTATTGGTTTTTATAACAATGTGCTTCATTCTTTTTAAAATGATGTGTTATTTTGTTGCCTTTGCCTTCAGTTTGTTTTTGTTTTGTTGTTGCGTTATTGCTGTTGTTGTTTGTTTGTTTTTGGTCGTCGTCGTTGATTTTCTTCTTGTTTTCGTTCTTCTTGTTCCTGTTCTTCTTATGCTTGTTGTTGTTGTTGTTGTTGTTGTTGTTTGTTGTTAATGTTGCTCTTTCTTCTTCTTCTTCTTCTTCTTTTTCTTCTTCTTCTTCTTCTTCTTCTTCTTCTTCTTTCTTCTTCTTCTTCTTCTTCTTCTTCTCTTCTTCTTCTTCTTCTTCTTCTTCTTCTTCTTCTGTATTAAACAATTTGTAACAAACAAAAAATTAAAAATAACGAAGATTCACAAAAATCAAAACTATGTAACTTTGATACTAAACGCTCTGTGTGTGTGTGTGTGCGTGTGCGTGCATGCGCGCGCGTGTGTGTATGCGTATGTGTGTGTATGCGTGTGCGTGTGTGCATGCGTGTATGTGTGTGTGTGTATGTGTGTGTGTATGTGTGTGTGTGCCTGCAGGCCATGCCCAGTGCGGTGCTCTGGAGTTCCGCTGTGATGACGGCACGTGCATCCAGGACGAGTGGACCTGCGACACTGACTCTGACTGCCCTGATGGCTCTGACGAGAAAAACTGCCGTGAGTTTCACCACTGACCACGTCACCCTGTCCGCCTAGGCTACTTCACCAACCAACCAACCAACCAACCAACCAACCAACCAACCAACCAACAGCCAACCAGCCAACCAGCCAACAACACAACCAACCATCAAATAGTCCAAGCAAGCAAGCAAGCAAGCAAGCAAACGAGCAAGGAAGCCTCCATCCAGCCAACCTGAACAAGAACCTCAACTACCTGAACACGATGAACAAGAACAAAAAGGAGAAGAAGAACAAGAACAACCACCGTCCAACCCAAACAACCAACAAATAACATAGCTACCAGCCAGTCAGCCAGCCAAACGGTCAACCAACCAACCAACCAACCAACCAATTAACCAACCAATCAACCAGCCAATCAACAAACCAACCAAATCACCAATTAACAAACCAGTCAACCAGCCAATCAACAAACCAATCAACCAAATCACCAACTAGCCAACCAACCAACTAACCAACCAACCAACCAACTCACCAAATAACCAACCAACCAGCTTACCATCTTATCAATCAATTACGCGAAGAGCCAACCATCCTACTAACATATCAACCGGCCAACCAACCATGAAACCACCAACCAATCAAAGTAGCTCTGACACACTTGCATAATTATATATATACTTTTTTCAGGTGGTTTTTCTCAGTTGCTAACTGAAATATTTTCTTTCATTAAAATTTATGTCGTTTAGCTAACGTTTAGCTGTAATAGTCGAAATAATTGGGATTCAAGAGGTTTAACATGAAACAGAACTACGCATATGGATGGCCATACGTACATGGAAATGGCATTACTACAGAAAAACTAGGACTTAAAAGGTAACAATTCTCTCCTACGCCAAAGTCGGATGCGCTGGGCCTGACTTGTCAGGCGCTTAACGGCAGCGCAACGTCACTTTTGGCCCAGGACTTATGACAAAAACACAACTCTAGTTGCTGTCTGAGCGTTCGACGACGACGAAGAAGAAGAAGAAGGTTTTCTTTTATATGAATATGTGTTTATCTACCAGAGACAAATTTTAAAACTCAAAGGAAGGAGGCGTTGGAAACTCACTTTCACATAGCAGAGTCAAATCAAAAAGTAAATGTTCGATTTTACGTCTGTAGACTCTCAGTGATATTAGAAAAAAATGTAAGTGTATAACACTCCGTATGTTGTGGTTTACATTAATTTCAGCTTTACTACACTGAAATTGTTGCAGAAAATGAATAATGATTGCGGCTGTAATGTTGGTGATGTTTCCAGCCACTGACTGCAGCGGAGAGCACCAGTTCAAGTGCGGCAACGGACAGTGCATCACCACCGAGTTCCGCTGTGATGGAGACAACGACTGTGGCGATTCCACTGATGAAATTGACTGCCGTGAGTTAAAAATGAACAAAGAAAGAAAGAAAGAAAGAAAGAAAAAGAAAGAAAGAGAGAGAGAGAGAGACAATGACAATGACAATGACAATGACAATGACAAATTCTTTTATTCGAGGATAATGAATAAGCACACATGTGCTTTTTTACATCCAGTCCCCGCCCGTTAGGGATACATCTTAATAATAATAACCCAATACTTATACAGCTCACAATAAAAACAAGGGGAAATAACCCTTTTCAAAACAGCTCCCCCCCCCCCCCAACAACCCCCCCCCCCAAAGCAAGCAAATAAAAGAAAACCATAAAAATACCCCACCCCCACCCCCCAAAAAACCTTAACCAAAACAAACAAACAAACAAAAGAGAAGGAAAAACCAAACCAACAAAGATGATAAAAAAGAGAAAAACAGACAGACAACAACAACAAGAACAAGAACAACAACAGAGCCAAGAAAAATAACACAACCAAACTTGATAAGTCATAAAGATAAACATCTACACATTGTCAAATGGTACACATACTTGTTACACATAATTATAAATCAATTAATTAACAAACAAGAGAGAGAGAGAGAGAGAGAGAGAGGAGAGAGAGAGAGAGAGAGAGAGAGAGAGAGAAAGACAGGAGGAAGGTAGGAAGGAAGGAAGGAAGGAAGGAAGAAAGAAAGAAAGAAAGAAAGAAAGAAAAGAAAAGAAGAAAAAAGATGAGAAAAGAAAAGAAAGAAAGAAAGAAAAGAAAAGAACAAGAAAGAAAGAGAGAATGGAAGGCAAAAAATTAAGGAAGACAGAAAGAAAAAGAAAGAAAGAAAGAAAGAAAGAGAGAAAGAACGAAAAAAGAAGACAAAAAGAAAGAATGGAGGGAAGAAAGAAGGAAGTAAGCAGGGAAAACAGAAAGGCAGCCAATGATACACACGAAAGGAAGAGAGAGGGGGGGGGGGGGGGGGGGAGACAGACAGACAGAGATAGGGACAGACACAGACACAAAGAGAAAGAGTGACAGAGAGACAGACAGAGACAGAGTCAGAGATAGGGACAGATACACAGAGAAACTAAGAAAGACATTGGAACAGGGATAGACAGAGACAGACATATGGACAGACAAACGAACAAACGGACAGTAAAAAGAAATAAGAGTATAGGGCAGTGCAGTGCAGTGCAGTGCAGTGCAGCAAAGTGCTAGAGTAATCCAGCATAGTCTAGTGTAAGTTTCATAGCATACCTGTACTCTGTTCTTCTAGTAATAAATCAATCAAAAACAGAATTGTTAACAATATTTTAAAGCTTTTTATTCCTCGCTTAATTTTTTTTTGTCTTTGTTTGGTTGTTTCGGACTACAGCTAAGCACCAATGCTCTGCTGGCGAGGTTCAGTGTGACAACTTTCTGTGTATCGAGGAAACGTGGCTGTGCGATCACGACGATGATTGTGGAGACGGTTGGGACGAGAAGAACTGCAGTAAGGAAGACATGCTGCTGGCACAGGGGGGGGGGGGGGGGGGCAGATGGGGAGAGGGAGGGGGAGAGGGGGAGATGGGGTAGGAGAGGGGGGGGGGGTGGGGGAGGCTGGAGAGATGAGGGGGTGGGGGTGGGGGGACTCATCTTCCTATGGTGTTTTGTTGTTGGTGTTGGTGTTGGTGGTGTTGGTGATGGTGGTGGTAGTGATGATGATTGTGATGGTGATGGTGGTGGTAGTGAGAATGATTGTGAATTTGATGGTGATGGTGATTTGGTGGTGGTGTTGTCTTTTGTTGTTTTGGGTGGTGGTGGTGGCGGTGGTGGTGGTAGTGATGGTAGGGGTGATGGTGATGATGATGGTAGTGGTAGTGTTGTTGTTGTTGTTGTTATTGTTAGTGTTGGCTATGGTGTTGGTGATGTGATGGTGTTTTCTGTTGCCGTTTTTTGTTGTTGTCGTTGTTGTAGTTGTTGTTTTTGTTGTTGACGATGGTGGTGAAGGTAGTGGTGGCCGTGATGGTGGTGGTGGTGGTCGTGGTGGTGATGACGATGATGATGATGGTGATGATGGTGATGATGATGATGATGATGGTGGTGGTGGTGATGATGATGATGGTGATGATGATGAGCTGTCCAAGCTTGACCGCTTGTTTTGTAGTACACCTGCATCGTAATTGTTGATGTTGTTGTTGTTGTTGTTTTTGTATATGTTGCCCCTTCGGTCTTGTTTATAAGTGTGTGTGTGTGTGTATACGTGTGTGTGTGTGTGTGCGCGTGCGTGTGTGTGTATGTACGCGCACGTGTGTTTGTGTGTGTGTGTGCGTGCGTGTGTGTGTGTATGTTATGCGTGTTCGTGTGTGTGTACGCGCACGTGTGTGTGTTGTTCGTGTGTGTGTGTGTATGCGTGTGTGCGTGTGCGTATGTGTATGTGTGCGTGTGTGCGTGTTCGTATGTGTGTGTGCGTGTGTGTGTGTGTGTGTGTGTGTGTGTGTGTGTGTGTGTGGTCAGCCACCTCCTGCCGCGCTGACCAGTTCCGCTGCGCTGACGGCTCTCGCTGCATTGACCACCGCTGGCAGTGTGACGGTGATGACGACTGCCAGGACCAGAGTGACGAGACTGCCTGCCGTACGTCTGTCTCTCTCTCTGTCTGTCTGTTTGTCTGTCTCTCTGTCTGTCTGTCTGTCTGTCTGTCTGTTTGTCTGTCTGTCTTCTGTCTGTCTGTTTGTCTGTCTCTCTGTTTGTCTATCTGTATGTCTGTTTGTCTGTATGTCATGGTGTTTGTCTATCTGTATGTCTGTTTGTCTGTATGTCTGTCATGTTGTTGGTCTATCTGTCTGTCTGTCTGTATGTATGTCTGTCATGTTGTTTGTCTATCTGTCTGTATGTCTGTCATGTTGTTTGTCTATCTGTATGTCTGTTTGTATGTCTGTTTGTCATGGTGTTTGTCTGTCTGTCTGTTTGTCTGTCATGTTGTTTGTCTATCTGTATGTCTGTTTGTCTGTCTGTCATGTTGTTTGTCTGTCTGTATGTCTGTTGTCTGTCTGTCATGTTGTTTGTCTATCTGTATGTCTGTTATTATTATTATTATTATTATTATTATTATTATTATTATTCTTTTATTATTCTTTTATTTATTCTTTTATATCGAGGATAATGGAATAAGCTCTCATGTGCTTTTTTTTTACATCCAGTCCCCGTGTGTATGCGGTTTTGTAAAGTTTGTCATCTTTTTCCACCGGCTCACAATGGCCTACTCTTTCGAAAAGCGGAACAGGATTTAACGTGTGCGCAAGATGTTCTGCATGCGTTCGAACACGGGGCCTCGGTTTATAGTCTAGTCTAGTTTATAGTTTTGTCTGTCTGTATGTCTGTTTGTCTGCCTGTTTGTCATGTTGTTTGTCTGTCTCTCTGTCTTTCTATCATTTTTTTTGTCTGTCTCTTTCTCTGTTTGTTTGTCGCCTGTCTGTCTGTCAGTTTATCGGCCTGTTAGCTTGTCTGGCTGTATCTTTGTCCGTCAGTCTGTCTACCTATTTGGCTGGCTAGCTGGTTGAAGAATATAGAAGAAGACGAAGGAGGAGGAGGATGAGAAGGAGAATAAGAAGTGAAAGAAAAAGAAGAAAAAGAACTTAGAAGAAGAACAATTGAGAAGGAGAATTCCAAAAGGAGAAGAAGAACAATAAATTCGAAAAAGAAGAAGAATTTCGGTTCGATTTGAATTGGTTTAATTCGATTTGCTTTGATTCGATTCGAAGAAAAAGAAGAAGAAGAAGAAGAATTTCGTAGGAGAATGAGATAAAAACAAAAACAGGAATGACGGAGAAGAAGGATTCCAAAGAAAAAGACTTTTGAAAAAGGAAAATTCCGAAGAAAAAAATAATCCTGAAGAATCTTGAAGAAGAGAAAGAATAAAGGAAAGAAAGAAAGAATGAAGGAGAAAAAAGAAAGAAAGACAGAACAAAAAAAGAGTAGAAGACAACCACTCAGACAGATTGATAAACAAGTCACCAAAAAAACTTTTAAAAAATAGTAGCGAGTCTGGCGACATACTTTGTAGATAACGATTCGGGAGTCCAAGGATACAATTACCAGTTAGAAGTTTACAAGAAGTAGATACTCCCAATATCCCCCTCCCCTCCTATACCCCCCCCCCCAAAAAAAAAAAAAAAAAGCCTAACAAAACATGTCTAAGCTGAAACATGAGTACACGAGAGGTCGGAATAATTGGAAAGCAAAATTCCCTCTTCAAAAGCAAAAGACGTCATGAACCTAGTTTTCGCCAAGATAGAGAAACAAGATCTAGGCCATTTCGTTTTCTTCTTGCCCTTCTTTATATATCGAGTGGCAATCTGTATACGTGTTGTTATAACAACGAAAAAGTTCCAATGGAAAAACTCTGTCTCCTTCTCACCCCCTCAGTTCCCTTGTGGAGGCGACTCAGAAATTTCAAAAGAAAATTAAAAAAAAAAAGAAAGTCTCATAGGTCAAGCTTAGTGCAAACCTGCAAGTACCTTTACCATATCCATGACTGTATCGTCAGCAATGAAAGTACGTATGTAGAAGATGAAATATGTTAACTCCAACTGGAAAATTCCCTCGAGCATGTGTTTTTGTAATGGCTCGAACCCAAGGCCGACAAATTGCAAGTGCGGGGATCTGACCACTAACTCTACCCCACCCTTCTTGCGTACAGGTTAAAACCGCATCCACATTTTGTAAGATAAGGAGGCCAACTTTGGGAACGAAGGAAGCGAACTAAAACTGCATGAGCTTTGCTGTCTTGAATGGGGAAGGCTCAGGTAGGTTCAACTTGTCCAGCACTTCTTGCCAAGAAAAGGCAGCGCACAGCCCTCAACAGTCCCTCAAAGAGAGAAGCAAGCATGTGGAAGATGTTCCCATAACCTATGAGGTCATGTGAACGAGGATTGCAAAGACCTGGGTTTCTCTAGGGGCCAGATTTTTTAGGGCGGCGCCCATCTCCTCTCCCTCGCTGCTTTATTTTCCTTGTTCCTAATGAGGGGCAGGTACCCATTTACAGCTGGATGAACTGGGAAACTGTACTCAAGCCGAGGCGCACGAATGGTCAGCCTTGCACTCGGCTACCTCGCTCAACGCTGCCTGTGTTTGGGGAGAGCAAGTTGCTCTGACCACTGCGCCACTTTGTCCCTGATAAGAGCCGCAGTAATACAGGTCATGTACGAAAGACTGACCACTTCAGGCAGCAATGTCACGTAATAACATCATATTGCTATTATTGTCAGTTGACTTTGTGCAACTCATCTTTTAAACGGCTATTCACCAATTGCCAAGCATGTCACCATTGAATGACATAATTTGTGTGTGTGTGTATGTGTGTGCGCGCGCATGCTTGTGTTTGTGTTTGTTATGTGCGTGCGTGCCTCTGTGCGTGCGTGCCTCTGTGCGTGCGTGCCTGTGTGTGTTTGTGTGTGTGTGTGTGTGTGTGTGTGTGTGTGTGTGTGCGTGTGTGTGTGTGTGTGTGTGTGCGCGCGTGCTTGTGTTTGTGTTTGTTATTTGCGTGCGTGCCTCTGTGCGTGCGTGCCTGTGTGCGTGCGTGCCTGTGTGTGTGCGTGTGTGTGTATGTGTGTGCGTGCGTGCGCATGCATTTGTGTTGGACAGTGTGCCAGGTGAACGAGTTCAAGTGCACCAGCGGCAAATGTATCGACGACACCTGGAAGTGTGACGGGGACAACGACTGTGGCGACTTCAGCGACGAGCACGGCTGCCGTAAGATGGCCAGCTTGTTGCAGTGAAAGCTCTCCCTGTGTCTCTGCCTCTCCCTGTTTCTGTTTCTCTGTGTCTCTGTCTCTGTGTCTCTCTCTCTGTCTGTCTCTGTCTGTATCTGTTTCTTTCTGTGTCTCTGTCTGTGTCTCCTGTGTCTCTGTCTCTCTGTCTGTCTGTGTCTCTGTTTCTCTCTGTGTCTCTGTCTGTGTCTCTCTCTGTGTCTCTGTCTCTGTCTGTCTGTCTGTCCGTCTGTCTGTCTGTCTGTCTGTCTGTCTGTCTGTCTCTCTCTCTCTCTCTCTCTCTCTCTCTCTCTCTCTCTCTCTCTCTCTCTCTCTCTCTCTTTCTCTTTCAGGTATATCTTTATTGTCATTGCCATTGTCTCTCTGTCTCTCTCTTTCTGTCTGTCCGTCTCTCTGTCTATCTCTGTCTCTAGCAAATGCATATTGTCATGCTTTTCTCTCTCTCTCTCTCTCTTCTCTCTCTCTCTCTCTCCTCTCTCTCTGTCTTTCTCTCTCTCCCCTCTCTCTTTCTCAGGTACATTGTGATTGTCATTGTTTGTGTCTCTCATTCTGTCTCCCTGTTTGTTTCTGTCTCTTTCAAATGTGTTCTCTCTCTCTCACTCTCTCTCTCTTTCTCTCGCTTTCTCTCTCTCTCTCTCTCTCTCTCTCTCTCTCTCTCTCTCTCTCTCTCTCTCTCTCTCTCTCTCTCTCTCTCTCTCTCTCTCTCTCTCTCTCTCTCTCTCTCTCTGGCGTATTGTCATTGTCATTAACATTATCTCTGTCTCTCTCATTCTGTCTGTCTGGGTCTCTCAAATGTATATTGTCATCATCATTGCTGCTCTCTCTCTGTGGCTTTCTCTCCCCTCCTTCCCTTCTCTCTCTCTCGGGTATAATATATATATATATTATATATATTATATATTATATTATACTTATAGTATATATTATATATATATTATTGTCATTGTCATTGTTTCTGTCTCGCTCGACCTGTCTGCCTGTCTGTTTCTGTCTCTTTCAAATGTATTATCTCTCTCTCTATCTCTTACTCTCGCTCTCTCTCTCTCTCTCTCAGATATATTGTCAACGTCATTGTCTCTCTGTCTCTCTCGTTCTCGTTAACTGTCCCGCTCTTGTGAAAGTTGCTCTTAACTTTCCTGCTGTTGTGGATGTTGCTCTTAATGCTGTTCTAGATGTTGCTCTTAACTTTCATGCTGTTCTAGATGTTGTTCTTAACATTCTTGCTGTTCTAGATGTTGCTCTTAACTTTCCTGCTGTTCTAGATGTTGCTCTTAATTTTTCTGCTGTTCTAGATGTTGCTCTTAACTTTCCTGCTGTCGTGGATGTTGCTCTTAACTGTCCTGCTGTTCTAGGTGTTGCTCTTAACTATCCTGCTGTTCTAGATGTTGCTCTTATTTGTCCTGCTGTTCTAGATGTTGCTCTTAATCTAGATTGTTGCTCTAACTATCCTGCTGTTCCAGATTGTTGCTCTTAACTGTACTGCTGTTGAAGATGGATTATCATGCTGTTGCTCTTAACTGTCCTGCTGTTGTTCTGGCTGTTGCAGCCACCATCCACCCCAGCCTGTGTAGCGACATGATGACTGCCCGTGACTGTGATCTGATGAACGAAACCACCACGCCTATCTGCCTCAACCAGGACCTGGGCTTCAAGTTCTGCCGCAAGTTCTGCAGCCTCTGTCCCCACGCATAAACAGCAGAGTGATGGTGTTGTAGAGTTGTGTAGAAACTAGATGTTTGTAACTTTGTTGTGTATGTATGTGTGTGTGTGTGTGTTATTTCGAGGTTTTGCTCCCTTTTTTGCTTATGCTGTTCTTTTTTGGTGAAGAGCGAAATAAACTATGTTTTTATGTTTAAAAAAAGTGTGATGATGCTAATTTTCTTGTAGGGGGGGGGGGGGGGTGTGAATGTGAAGTCTGTGTCGAAAATGTTTGATTTTGTTGATTTTTTATCTTCGTGATGATAGTTTTTTCCTCGGTGAGAGCTTTGAGGTTCAGTAATAGTAAGGTCGTTTGCGTATATGACGATTTTTGTCGATCACTAAGGTAGCCGCATTTCGATTTCGGTGATTTGATGGTAATGCTCTTGAACTATTGTACAAGCACTCTTATCCACTGTATTTGAGGTACCATTTCAAACCAGGAGGGGGTAGGGGTTGTTTATCTTATTGCTTTTTTCCGATATAAACATGTTTTTCTGCAAGCAGAGGCTCCATGTGGTGGATCGTTGATATAGAGATAACGCGCCTGCTTAGAAAGCGACAAGTCCGGGTTCGAAGAGTGTGGTGGTTTGATCCTCGTTTGGGCTAGAAAATTTCCCCCCATCCATTAGACCGTGAGTGGTGGTCTAGGTATCATTCTTTTGGATGAGACGCTAAACAGATGTTCCTTGTTTACACCTATCACATACAATCCATAAACAGACTAGAATGCCCAAACATTGCCCACAGAGCCACACTCAGCACGTACGTCATTAGCTGCGTCACCTGGTGATGCTTTACAGGCACGCTGAGGATGATGTTGTCATCCATGCCATCAGTCAACACTAGCCATACTTTGGATAAGAAAAATGGCCATTTGATGATGACAACACACTCCACGTGCTCTGTGTGACCTACAGAGGAGTGAGCACCACCAGGTCCCCTGCCCAAGACCCTCTGCCCAGCCCAGGTGTCAGCCACCACCGTTCTAAGGTGTTTTTTCCTCTGGAGTTAACATCAGTCCTGAGTTTACCCCCTCACCTCCCCCGAAAGTCCTTCAGGTGAGACTATAAGCAATTGTCTCGTTTTGGTCAACCATTGAGTAGCCGTACTCCGACTTCGGGTTTAATGTCTAAAAACAACACTGGCATGCACGAGGGTTTTCAGAAAATGTCAATAATAAGTAATAATAAATGGCACTCAATAGCCTACTCTTCCAAAAGGGAGAACAGGCTGTAACGTGTGCGCAAGGTGGGAACCTCGGTTTATAGTCTTGAGGACATTCGGGGAAGTGGAGTCGGTACTGATATCAACTCGTGGGGCTGAAATCGCCCTCAAAACGGGTGACTCTGTGGTGGCTCGAACCCGGGCCGTCAGATCGCAAGAGCAACTCTCTAACCACAAGGCTATCCCCTCCCCACCCGCATACTTTCAACAGTGTTAACAAGAATTAATGCTCACTGATTTATTCTTCTTACTTGGATATATTGACAACAGAAGATCAGAGAAATGAAAATGCTATGTTCTTAAAACGGAACGCTTCAAAGAAATTGCGAAAAAGCCTTTGTAGCTGATTTCGTGTGACAACCAGGAAGGAAATGTGTTGAGGACACCACAGGGCCATACCTCACGTCAAGCAGGGGTAGTAAGTTCTGCAACAGAGAGAAAGAGATACGCGTCTTTCACTGACTAATACAAACTAACTCCCTTCTTAGGCATAGGGCTTCATCCTCTGTAATAACAAAATAATGGGATACATATTTAAACTATAATTACCTTTTAAGCAAAACAACAAAATAATGGGAAACATGTTTAAACTATAATTACCTTTTGAGCAAAACAATAAAATAATGGGATACATATTTAAACTACAATTACCTTTTAAGCAAAAGGACTTACCATAGTATACTCGTACCAAAATCGCTTTCTTTTTTACTTTGTGTCCTTTACAACATTTTTCTCTTCACTGTATTGTCATTTTCCCATTCAAAAATACATAGAGGAGTTTACAGGAAGTGCTTTCAATATAAAGAAAACAAAGAAAGATGTGAAGTTCTTTTGAAGCAAAAACAGCAGAAAAGAAAAAAGACGACAAACGAAGTGGGAGAGAGAGAGAGAGAGAGAGAGAGAGAGAGAGAGAGAGAGAGAGAGAGAGAGAGAGAGAGAGAGAGAGACAGACAGACAGACAGACAGACAGACAAGACAGACAGACAGAGAGCCAGACAGAGAGACGGAGAGAGAGAAAGATAAGAGAGAGAGAGAGAGAGAGAGAGGAGAGAGAGAGAGGAGAGAGAGAGAGAGAGAGAGAGAGAGAACAGTCAAACAGACAGCCATATAGATGCTTAGATATTCAGACGGACACACAGGCATAAAGACACACAGACAGACTCTTGGTCAGAAAGGCAAGCTGACAGACATACAGAAAGGTAAAACAAACATGAAAGTAGATGTCATCGCTGAGGTTTACACAGTCCAACTCACAGTCACATAATAGAGAGACAGACAGACAGACAGACAGACAGACAGACAGGCATACAGACAGACAGACAGACAGGCAAACAGACAGACAGACAGACCTACATTAGTAGGTTTAATAGCTGTGGTCTTTTGCAGTCCATCTCGCCATCACAGAAATGTTCTCTGAGTTCAGACAGACAGACAGACAGACAGGCAGACAGAAAAAACAATCAGACACACAAACTCACCTCATTTAGTCTCAGCTGTAGTCGTTACAGTCCACATCTCACCACCACAGATATACTCTCAGTGTACAGATAGACAGACAGACAGACTGACATCCACAGAAAGACAGACACACAGAAAGACAAACAAAATAACAGACTCATTCACAGCAATGGCTTTCATTGCTGCGGTGGTCTCAGTCAATCTCATTGCCACAGATAATTGTACTGCCTGGGGAAAGACAGACCGAATCAACAGACCAACTGACCGACAGATACAGACAGACAGACAGAGAGACAGAAAAGGACAAACAAAATAACAGACTCATTCACAGCAATGGCTTTTATTGCTGCGGTGGTCTCAGTCTATCTCATTGCCACAGATAATTATACAGCCTGGAGAAAGACAGACCAAACCCACAGACCAGCTGACTGACAGAGACAGACAGACAAACAGACAGACAGACAGACAGACGCTTATCCATCCACAGACAGACAGACAGACAGGCAGACAGACAGACAGACAGACGCTTATCCATCTACAGACAGACAGACAGACAGACAGGCAGACAGACTCACGGCAGTGGGCTTCATCACTGCGGTCGTTGCAATCTATCTCGCCGTCACAGGAATACTGTCTGGGTATGCACTGGCCAGAGTCACACTTGTACTGGTGTGGGCCGCTACAGTCTTGCGCTGAAACCATCGTTGTTGTTGTTGTTGCTGTTGTTGTTAATGTTGTTGTTAATGTTGTTGCTAATGTTGTTGTTGTTAATGTTGTTGTTAATGTTGTTGTTGTTGAGGTCATCTTCTTTGTCGTTGTTGTTTTTGTCGTTGCTGATGTTGTTGTTGTTGCTGATGTTGTTGTTGATGATTTTATGTTGTTGTTGTTCTTGTTGTTGTTGATGATGTTTTTAATGTTGTCGTTGTTTTGTTGTTGTTGTTTTGTTGTTGATGATGATAATAATGAGGAGGAGGAGGACGATGCTGATGATGACGATGACGATGATGATGATGGTGATAGTGTGATGATGGGGGCTGGTGTTGTTGTTATTGTTGTTATTGTCTTTTCGGAAGAATAAGCCGAATGTGTTACGATAGAAACGGATACAACCAAAACTGTTTCAAACACATACACACTGATATCGTGTTTAGACATGACTGCCCATGTCGAAATGGCGGCTAACTTCATGACGAACAAAAGCCATCACATAGGGACAAAATCTCACCAGCGGTGAACTTCCGAGCCATAGCCCTAGAATCGAAAATGGAAACATTTTTTAAAAGTAGTCCAGATAACATTATTTCAGTTTATCTAGGTGGAGACAAGGATTGGGAACTGAACGACCCACCCAGGCAGCGTACATGGTTCTTGACAGAGGATGGGCTGTAGTTCTTATCTACAGGTAGCAGGTGTAGTGTTCCCAGTCAGACCAGCAAGTGTGTGTGTGTGTGTGTGTGTGTGTGTGTGTGTGTGTGTGTGTGCGTGCGTGCGTGCATGTGTGTGTGAGCGTGTTCGTTTGTGCGTGTGTGTCTGCTATTTATTTATATATGTATTTATTCTTTTATTTCGAAAATTATGGAATAAGTATTCCTGCTTTGTTAACATCCACTCTAAATGTGTATGCAGTTGTTTTGTAAATCAATTCTGTCATCCGTGTGTGTGTGCGTACGTGTGTGTGTGTTTGTGTGTGTGTGTGTGTGTGTGGTGTGTGTGTGTGTGTGTGTGTGTGTTGTGTGTGTGTGTGTGTAAGATAGATAGATAGATAGATAGATAGATAGATAGATAGATAGAGACAGAGAGAGAGAGAAAGAGAGAGAGAGAGAGAGAGAGAGAGAGAAGAGAGAGAGAGAGAGAGAAGAGAGAGAGAGAGAGAGAGAGAGAGAGAGAGAGAGAGAGAGAGAGAGAGAGAGAGAGACATGGAAAAGGGATCATAATCCAAGGACAACGGGCTAAATTGATTAGTTAGAACATTGCACATTGCGTCTGTGATCTGCTGACCCGGGTTCAAATCCAGTTCAAGGAGACCTTTCCGTGGAGTCAACATCAGTGCCAGCTCCACTCTCCCCAAAAGTCTTTCGGATGAGACTATATAAAACGAGATCCCGTGTGCGAACACACGCAAACCTTAAAACATGTCTTGCTTTTCGGAAGTGTAGGCCAATGTGTGCAGGTGAGAACGAGTGACAAATATTACAAAAAGCGCATACATACTGGGACTAGATGGCAAAATCCAAACAAAAAACAAACGAGTGCTCGTTCCATTATCCTGGAAATAAAACAAGAAGAGCATATGACAAGTGATGGAGGAGGCAAGGCAGCAGAGGGGGGTGACTCACGGCAGTTTTCCTCGTCCATGTTGGAGAAGCAGTCCCGAGAGGAGTCGCACACCCAGCTGCTGGGAACACATTCCCCGAACCCACACTGGAATTCTCCAGGAGCACAGGAACTGGCCGCTGTCGGGGAAATATAAAGATTAGTAATCATCATCATCATCATAATATATGGAATTGATATAGCGCGGTGTCTTGTAAAAAAAAACCCAGACAAATCGTAGCGCTTGCACTCAAATCATTTACACGCATGCAACTCTCCTTAAACATAATGAATAACAGATTTCAAGTCCATGCGCGCGCACGCCCGTACGCGCGCACGCACGCTCGCACGCAACACACACACACACCACACACACACAAAACACACACACACACACCTCTCTCTCTCTCTCTCACACACACACACACACTACACACACACTTACACACACACACTCGCGAACACACTTAGGA
>CM054135.1:79017846-79020346 GCA_028751875.1 Rapana venosa
ATTATTATTATTATTATTAAATCACCCAGAAAATACACTCTGTCTTGTTTATTACAGTTTAGAATCAACATGGTAGTAGAAATATACATGGGAATATTGCTTATACAGATAAATGCAAAATAGATAAGAAATTTGCACGTATGACTGTTTAAAAGTACTTCGTCATTTAGTTCATCCATACTCCAACTTCGGCGGATTTTTTTCTCTCTCTCCTTTCACGGAGAGTACAGGCTGCTTTGTTAAAAGTGACTCCTGGATGAAGACAATCCCACACTAACAGTCCAAAAGTATAACCACCTTTGTTTGTTCTTTAGGCCCTGGCACCTTGCATACCTACATCAACAACTGACAACATGTGGGGCCTGAGCCAGGATACACAAGTTCGTAGAATTAACTGTGCATGTATCGGCTTACACTTCGAGGTCTGGATTTTTAAGTATAACCAAAGAGCTTTGGGCGATAAAAAGAAACCAGTAACAAATAAACTGCGACACATTCTCAAAAAACTTGATTTTTGTTTCCATTGTTTTTTGTTCTGCCCACACTCATGATTAGCTAGATTCAATACACTGATTTATTGGTCTATTCAGCAAGAAATAACAGCTGAGCCCCTAAAGGCTGGGTTTCTTTTTGTCCGTACAATACCACGGAGCTTATATGTTTTAGTGCTTCTTTGTCTTGTGGGCGTGCTTCCTGAGTTAACTTTGCTTGTGTCTTTGTGTTTCATTAGATTTCTCTCCGCAACAGCTACAATAGAACCCCCAAAAAGTAGAAATAGATTTGGTTTTTTTGGGTTTCGGTTTTTTTGTTTGGTCTTGTTTTGTTTCTTTATTCGTTTTAAAAAAAAAATATTTCTCTCTGTCATTTTGTTTGTTAGTTTCTTTCTATCTTTCGTTCTTTGTCGAATTTTGCAATGATGTCTGCAAGAATGTTGTTTGACTGTTTGTTTTTCTGGCTGTCTGTGTGTCTGTTTGTCCGCTTACTTGTTCGCCTGTCGCTACATCAGTGGGCTCTCTCTCTATTCCCCCCCCCCCCTCCCCTCTCTCTCTCTCACTGCGCAGCAAGTAAATAGATAAGAATTACTGAGTGCAAACAGAACGTGACCGAAATATTTTCTCTATGCACTCGAAAGGAACAGCACATATCCTACAGATCACGGCTGCCAGTCGTGCTACTATCAATTACGGCGTATTAGTGCAATTCGAAAGTGCCTGTCCACAGACGCAACATCCAAACTCGTCGTGTCTCTCATTCTTTCACGTCTGGACTACTACAATTCTCTTTTGGCTGGTCTGCCAGCAAAATCTATCCATTCCTTTCAACGTGTTGAAAACTCTGCAGCTATACTTGTCTTCAGAAAGAACAAATCTGAGCACATTACCCCTCTCTTGCGATCTCTCCACTGGCTGCATGTGCCATAATGAATAGACATAAGATCAGTACTCTCTGTTACAAAAGTCTCCATAAAACAGCACCCTCCTACCTCTGTGACTGTCTTCACCTGTACACTCCTTCTCGTTCGCTCCGTTCTGCTGCAGATACATTGTGCTTACGAATACCTAGATTCAGCCAGTCTACCGTCGGCCGTAGCTCTTTCTCTGTTTCTGGTCCATCGATCTGGAATGACCTCCCTCTCCGCCAAAAGCCTTCTTATGACACTTTAAAATCCAGCCTCAAGACATATTTACTTCAACCCTAAGATTTTCCTCTCCTGTTTCATTTCATAGCTGTCCATGCTTTCAACAGCCAATATCCCATCACCCTGCCAAAGTGTATAACCTTTGTGTGTGTGTGTGTGTGTGCTTGTGTGTGTGTGTGTGTGTGTGTGTGTGTGTGTGTGTGTGTGTATGTGCGCGCGTGTGAGTGTGTGTGTGTGCATTTGGACTTGTCAGAACTATTAATTGCTATTGGTTGCATGACTGTGTAAGAATGAGTTGAGTGCAAGCGCTTTGATTTGTCTCTTCAAGATACAGCGCTATATAAACTCCATTTATTATTATTATTATTATTATTATTATTATTATTATTATTATTATTATTATTATTATTATTATTATTATTATTACTATTATCATTATTATTACCATCATTTTTATCAACAGTACTAGCGCTTTCTAAATTCTGCCGCAAATCTGTCAGAAGAAGTGTACTCAAACTCAGAAAAAAAATGGTACTCAGATTTTGTGATGCACTTTTCCAGAAGTAGATCAGATAAACTCTCATACAGTGGCGACAAGTCGTAAACAATAAAATGCATTTTTGATATTACATATAAACAAAAATTAATCCTTTTTTTGTAAAAAACAACAACAACAACATCAAAAACTAGAGAAACAGCCTTGACCGTCACATGCGACATGCTACCCCAAGACCAACGAACAATCTTAATAAGAGAAGCTGCACTACTAAAAATACAGCATCTATCCAGAGTACAGGGCACAGCCACCGACGGTTATTCCCTTTATCACGTACCGGGAAGCACACGACTCTGTGTGACTGT
>CM054135.1:79025346-79045346 GCA_028751875.1 Rapana venosa
TTCGGATGAGACTATAAACCGAGGCCCCGTGTGCGAACGCACGCAGAACATCTTGCGCAGACGGTAAATCCTGTTCCGCTTTTCGGAAGAGTAGGTCATTGTGTGCCGGTGGGAACAGATGACAATTTACAAAACCGCATACACAGGGGAACTGGACGTTAAAAGCACATCACTGCTTATTCCATTATCCTCGATATAAAAGAATAAGATAAATAAAATAGGCTACCTAGCCATAGTGTGATTCGAGTTGATACGGTGTCTGCAAAGTGGACAGAGTGTGGGGTTTTGCCATGAAGGTGTGCGACTGGAGGCATTTAGCTTCGGGCTTAAAGTACAGATGTCTTTCATTATCTCCTCGCCTTCCCTATGGCTTCTCTCCATAGATCTGTAATTTGAAAGAGGGGTGTGTGTGTGTGTGTGTGTGTGTGTGTGTGTGTGTGTGTGTGTGTGTGTGTGTGTGTGTGTGTGTGTGTGCGTGTGTGTGTGTGCGTGTGTGTGTGTGTGCGTGTGTGTGTGTGTGCGTGTGTGTGTGAGTGTGCGTGTGTGTGTGTGATTTGAGTGTCTCTATACGTGTTCCAGAGAGAGAGAGAGAGAGAGAGAGAGAGAGAGACAGACAGACAGACAGACAGACAGACAGACAGACGGACGTCAGACAGACAGACAGGCATACAAACAGACAGATAGATTTACAGACAGACAGAGACAGAGACACATATGCAGAGACAGACAGATAGACAGACAGACAGACACGCACACACACACACACACACACACACACACACACACACACACACACACACACACACACACACACCACACACACACACACACAGAGGGAGACAGACAGAACAAAAATCGTAAAAAAACCGCTCTGATTCTCAAAACTCTCAAACGTACCAGCCCCAAATCACAAGACAGTAATGTAAGCGCTGTAGGGCCCAGTTAGTGTAACACTTTAGCTGAGCCATCAATACTGATGAAGAGCTACCGCATGTCCATTGGGAACAATTCTGCGGTGCCTCAGGGGGTCATTAACCCGGCGTGCAAGAGAGCGTGTGCTGTGCTGGACATCTCTGTAATGGCCAGGATGAAGTCTCTCTTCCCCCTCCTCCCTCCCCCTCTCCCTGCCTTTCCCGTCTTAGTCTTTTGGGACAGTCGTTGGACGAATTGGGACAGAATGGGACAAAATGGGACTATAGTTTTGCTGTTGTCTAGACCATTGCTATAAGGATGGGTGAATTCTCATTTTGTTGATAATCTGCATTCAAAGGTGCTTATCTGTTTCTGAGAGACAGACAGTGGCAGAGGGATACAGAGAAACGGAGACGAAGGGGTGGGGGTGGAGACAGGCAACACAGAAAGAAAGACAGAGAAACAGAGGTAGGTTGGGAGTGTATGTATCCAGGTGTAGGGAAGGGGGGTTTAGGGTGAGAATAGAAAAAAGAGTGCAATACCTGATATTCAAAACAGTGGCAAAACAAAATCAATAACTTTCAATATATACGTTACTTTCCAGTGGCCAGCCTCCTTTAATTTTCCACGCAGGTTCTATAGATAGATGTCTAGGTGAGATGCAGTGAACATATGCAACGTAACCGGACGTTCAATGTAGATGATAGACACAGAGCTTGTTTGAGGCTTAGTCCATCGTTAGGCTATTTTATCTTATCATGTATATATATATGTATGTATAATACTTGGAATTTATATAGCGCCATATCTTGCAAAAAAGCAAATCAAAGAGCCTCCGTTCATCCCACTAATTCACATGCAGCCAGTTACAATTAATAGTTTTTACAAATTCAAATGTATACACACACACGCGCGCACCCACGCACATAAAGGTTATACACTCTGGCCGGGTGATGGGGTTTTGGCTGTTGAGGAAAGGGACAAAAATAAGATGTTCATATATATATATATATATATATATATATATATATATATATATATATATATATATATATATATTTATATATATATACATGTATATATGTCATATATATATATATATATATATATATATATATATATATATATATATATATATATATATATATATATATATATATATATATATATGTATATAACTTTCAGTAGAAGCAGATTTCTCTGCGTAAAGTTCAGGCTGCTTTCCTCAAGGAGAGTGCATCACCACAAGAGTAGCGTCACCCACATATTTGTTATTGTCCTGTTTACCACGTTTGTTATTGTCCTGTTTACACGTGTGTCCATTTTGCTTGGAGACGGGGGCGGTTGCTGTTTTCTTCCTTGATTTTACCAGGGACAACTCTGTTGTTGCCAGGGACAACTCTGTTGTTGCCAGGGACAACTCTGTTGTTGCCAGGGACAACTCTGTTGTTGCCAGGGACAACTCTGTTGTTGCCAGGGACAACTCTGTTGTTGCCATGGAATCTTTTGCATCCTCTAAAAGTATCCTGCATAGGGGACATGTTTGGTTTTGTGGTCTCATCCGAAAGGCTCATACCTGGAACACCACTCAAGGTGTAGTGGACAGGTAAACTGTGTAGATTCAACCAGGAACCAAACCCGCCACTCCCATCTATTCAGGCAGGCTTCTTACCTTCGGGTCACCGACCCCCAGCCTCGCAGCATGGCCCTGTAGACTGGCAGCGCTGACTAATGGACAGACATTCTCAATCAGCTTGGCTCAGACAATTTGCTGTGCTGATACCGTATAGACCGGCTGATAAGTCTGGCATCCATCCTCTGTCTCTTGTCTCCTCAATCTCAGTCCCCTCTGGGGTTGCCAGAGACTCTGTCAATATAAACAGCATCTCCACTTTCAGGAAATTTTGTGCTAGAAACTTCCGCTTTCCTATCACTCCTTCTGTTTCTGCCTATTTTTCCTTTATCTCTATTTCCTCTCTTTTCTTTTTTTTCTGCTTTTCAAGGCCATTGTTCTGCCTTTTCTCAAGTAAATAATAATAATAATAATAATAATAATAATAATGTATGGAATTTATATAGCGCTGAATCTTGTAAAGCAACAAATCAAAGCGCTCAGATTTTACTTTTAAGTCACGGCAGATTTCTCTCCGTGAAATTCGGGCTGCTCTCCCCGGGGAGAGCGGGAGAACGCGTCGCCACTTAGCGCTGCGCCACCCTTTCACCCTTTTTTTCTTTTTCTTTTTTTTTCTTTTTTTTTCTGCAGCTGTATTTGTTTCCCTATCAGAGTGGCTTTTTTCTAAGAATTTTGCCAGGGACAACTCTCTTGTTGCCGTGGGGTTTTTTTACGTGCGCTAAATAATTACGAGTAACACACGGGACCTCGGTTTATCGTCTCATCCGAAAGACTAGCGCCCAGACCACCACTCATGGTCTAATGGATGGGGGAAAAATTTCCGGTCCAAACGGGGTACGAACCGCCGCACACTTCAGACCCGGACTTTTCGCTTTCTAGACAGGCGCGTTACCTCTAGACCACCGATCCACCTGATCCACCTAAATCTGAATATGTTTTCCTGTAATCTTCTTATTGAGCTGCTTTGAAGTTGGCATGTGTCGGATGAAGCTAAAGGGTAGACCTCCAGCAATTACAAACACAGCAGAAGACCAGGCACTACACTATCCTCCCAATGTGGGGAAGAGAAGAAGAAGAAGAAGAAGAACAAGAACAAGAAGAAGAAGAACAAGAAGAAGAAGAAGAAGAACAAGAAGAACAAGAACAAGAACAAGAGTCTCATGCAGCTCTGATCAGTTTAGTCAGCTGGTTGGCAAAAGCATCTCACCTCACGTTTCGGCTGTCAGTGGCAGGTAAGCGTGAAAAAGATGGTTGCTGCTCCATTTGGCCCTTGTGTTCTAAGTATTTTTAGATACTGAAAGCTGACATTTGGTTTGATGGCGTTTTGGGATCTAAGCCTTGTTCGTTCATTAATTAAGAGAGAGGGTAACAGACTGAAATCTGCTTTTTGGGGGGAAGCTTTACTGATGCTGCAATCGGCCCGTTTAAAATAAAACGTATCACTATAAACAACAAAGAACTGGTATTTTTTAATTTTTTAGTAGATTTAGTTTACAAGGAAGACTAACGGCACATTAGGCTGGTTGAGGACAACATATTGCTGAATGCAGTCCCACGGTGGTATTTAGTTCAGTTTTAGTAGTTGGTTGTACTTTTTGTTATTTAGTGCAGGATGGATTATTAATACAGTCAGACTTCATTTTATGAGCTCCGTTTCCCAAATGGCCTCCCTTGGGAAGTGTCTATGATAGGAATGGTTCAAATCCCCGGACTCTTATATCCAGACAGTTCTCCTCTCGGTGCAATATCTATGACTCACAGGGGTACGATTGGATCCCGTGCATTGCTAGAACTGTCGAGAAAAGATTATAAATAAAGAAGAAAGTGCATATGGTGTGTATATGTATGAATGTATGTATGCCTGTCTGTATGTATGTCTGTATGTATGCATTCATGCATGTATGTATGTATGTATGTATGTATGTATGTATGTATGTATGTATGTATGTATGTATGTATGTATGTATGTATGTATGTGTGTATGTATGCATGTATGTATGTATGTGTGTATGTATGCATGTATGTATGTATGAATGTATGTATGTATGTCTGTATGTCTGTATGTCTGTATGTCTGTCTGTATGTATGTGTGTGTGCGTGCGCATGTCTGTGTACATGTGTGTTTTTATTTATTTACTTATTTTATTTATTCTTTTATATCGAGGATAATGGAATAAGCACTCATGTGCTTTTTTACGTCCAGTCCCCGTGTGTATGCGGTTTTGTAAATTCTGTCGTCTGTTCCCACCGGCACACACTGGCCTACTCTTACGAAAAGCGGAACAGGATTTAACGTGTGCGCAAGATGTTCTGCGTGCGTTCGCACACGGGACCTCGGTTTATAGTCTCATCTGAAATACTTTTGGGGAGAGTGAAGTCTGCACTGATGTTAACTCCAGGGGAAAATATCCCCTTGAGCGGTAATCGAACCCGGGTCGTCAGATTGCGAGCGCAATTTTCTGACCACTAGGCTATCTCATCCCCTTTATGAGAGAGAGACAGAGACATAGACAGAGACAGAGACAGAGAGACAGAGAAAAGGGAGTGAGAGATAAATAGACTGACAGACGGATAGAGAGACAGAGATATAGACAGACGAAAAGAGAAGAAGAGACAGAGAGAGAAAAAAAACAACTAGGCTACTAGAATAAACACAAAAATAACGTCCAAATCACCCTGAAAATTAAATCGCATTAGACTAAACTGAATTCCACTTCGATCACAGCAGATTTCTGTGTGTAAAATTCGAGTTGCTCTCCCCAGGGAGAGCACGTGCCCATAAGAGCAGCGCCACCCATTTTGGTTTTATTTAATGAGCCTTCTTACAAATGTTTTTGCTCTGTACGATACTACCTTTCTATACAACATTTTCCAGGGATAGCTTTCTTGTTGCCGTGGGTTGTTTTTTTTTACGTGTGTTAATTGCGTGTTGAACACCGGACCACGGTAGTTCAATTCATCCGAAAGACTAGCACCCAGACAACCAGTAAAGATCCAAAGGATGGGGTGGGGTGTGGGGAAGGAGGGTGTGAGGCACAAACGGGAATCGAACCCACAGCTCTCACTTTCTAGGTACTTGCGTTACATTTAGACCACCGACCATCCAGACAAGGAACTAACACTGACGAGTGTCGTCTGTTTTTTTTTTACACTTGATCCTTTAATGGTGCAACACTGCCTTTAATGACATGAAAACAGCCTTTCCTTAATAGACATATCACAAACACTTGGATCAATACACACAAACACACACACGCACACACACACACACGCGCGCGCGCATACACGCGCGTGCGCGTACATTCAAGCGCACACACACTCACACACAGACACACACACACACTCTCTCTCGCGCGCGCATGCACACAGACAGACACACAGGTACACACATAGACGCGCGTACACACAAACACACACACACAAAACACACACGCACACAGATATCATCAAGCATGAATACTCTTTGAAATCAACAAGAACAACAACAATAATAACGACAATAACAACAACACACACATAAACAAACACACACACACACACACACATAACCCGCCCCGCCTCCCTCAACCCACACATCAAGTTATTGCAAAGAGGATATATAGGAGATGACAAAAACTAATAATAAAAAAAATATCTCTGCCATAAGGCCAGGAATAAAAACCATCCACACAGCTCTCTCTCTCTCTTCCTTTCTTTCTCTCTCGCCCCCCCCCCTCTCTCTCTCTCCCCCTCTCTCTCTCTCTCCATCTCTCTCTCTCTCTCTCTCTCTCTCTCTCTCTCTCTCTCTCTCTCTCTCTCTCTCCATCTCTCTCTCTCTCTTCAGCAAAGGTGCAGACAGTATCGTATGTAAGGTAGAATTCATTCCAAGCTTTCGTCTGAACTCACCCAGTGCAAAATAATGGGCACAGATGCATACCAATCACACACACACACACACACACACACACACACACACACACACACACACACACACACACACACACACACGCGCGCGCGCGCGCGCGCACGCACACACACACACACACACACACGCACACACACACACGCACACATACACACACGCACTCACACGCACATACACATACACTATCCTGAATATTCCTTCTCTTTTACTTTCCTTCCCCACTTATTCTCTTAAACACCCACACGTCTCTATTAGTTTAGTTTTGTTGTATGTTTCCATCTATTTTAACTGTGGCTTTGCAATATTGTTTATATTTTGTATATTCTTGCTGCTGTGTGGTTTTTTTAATTGTTTTTAATTCTTTATACAAAAACTTCCTGTTTTGTCTTTGTTTCACAGTCTTTGTTTTTTGCTCAGTTTTCATCAACATGTATGCAAACACGAGAAAGAAAAACAAATCTGATTCTGAAGTTAACAGAACTGCCGGGTCTTGTTACGTCTGGCACATCGCTGCTAATGCGTTTGGCCTTGTTCTTTGTTCTTTGGGCTGCACCTCCCCACCCCAGACAACACCGTGCATTAGCCCAACGAATAAAGTGACGCTTGCCACAATGTATAGAGTGGTTTCAGAGTCACAATCCGCAAAGGATGAGGCTGTAATATTTCCACAATGAATAACACTGTACATTTCCACAAAGGATAAGGATGTACAATGCGACAATGGATATGGCTCACTTTGTCACATTGGATGAAGCTGTGTATTGTCACACTGCTGTTGTTGTTGTTGTTGTTGACTGCAATTTTACGTTTGTTCACTTGTAGTAATATTAGACGATTGTCGTAATGTGTAAGGTTGTAATTGCAACAATGGATATACTGTACATTGTCACAATGGATATCTGTACATTGCCACAATGGATATACTGTGCATTGCCACAATGGATATACTGTGCATTGCCACAAAGGATAAGGCTGTGTATTGCCACAATGGATAAGGCTGTACATTGCCACAATGGATAAGGCTGTACATTACCGCAAATGATAAGATTGTACATTGCCACAAAGGATAAGGCTGTGTATTGTCACAATGGATAAGGCTGTACATTGCCACAATGGATAAGGCTGTACATTGCCACAATGGATAAGGCTGTACATTGCCTCAAAGGATAAGGCTGTAAATTGTCACAATTGATATACTGTACATTGTCACAAGGATACATTGTACATTGCCACAATGGATACACTGTACATTGTCACAAGGATACATTGTACATTGCCACAATGGATACACTGTACATTGTCACAATGGAGACACTGTACATTGCCACAATGGATACATCGTACATTGCCATAATGGATACATCGTACATTTCCACAATGGATACACTGTACATTGTCATAATGGATACATCGTACATTGCCACAATGGATACATCGTACATTGCCACAATGGATACATCGTACATTGCCACAATGGATATACTGTACATTGCCACAATGGATACATCGTACATTGCCACAATGGATATACTGTACATTGCCACAATGGATAAGGCTGTACATTGCTACAATGGATATACTGTACATTGCCACAGTGGATAAGACTGTACATTGCCACAATGGATATACTGTACATTGCCACAATGGATAAGGATGTACATCGCTACAAAGGATAAAACTGTACATTGCCACAATGGATATACTGTACATTGCCATAATGGATACATTGTATATTGCCACAATGGATACACTGTACATTGCCACAATGGATACACTGCACATTGCCACAATGGATACACTGTACATTGCCACAATGGATACACTGTACATTGCCACAATGGATACATTGTACATCTCCACAATGGATACACTGTACATTGTCACAATGGATATATTATACATTACCACAATGGATACACTGTACATTGCCACAATGGATACACTGCACATTGCCACAATGGATACACTGTACATTGCCACAATGGATACACCGTACATTGCCACAATGGATACATTGTACATCTCCACAATGGATACACTGTACATTGTATCAATGGCTATATTGTACATTACCACAATGGATACACTGTACATTGCCACAATGGATACACTGTACATTGTCACAATGGATATATTGTACATTACCACAATGGATACACTGCACATTGTCACAATGGATATACTGTACATTACCACAATGGATACACTGCACATTGTCACAATGGATACACTGTACATTACCACAATGGATACACTGTACATTGTCACAATGGATATATTGTACATTACCACAATGGATACACTGCACATTGTCACAATGGATATACTGTACATTACCACAATGGATACACTGCACATTGTCACAATGGATACACTGTACATTGTCACAATGGATACACTGCACATTGCCACAATGGATACATTGTACATCTCCACAATGGATACACTGCACATTGTCACAATGGATATATTGTACATTACCACAATGGATACACTGTACATTGCCACAATGGATATACTGTACATTACCACAATGGATAAAGCTGTACATTACCACAATGGATATACTGTACATTACCACAATGGATACACTGCACATTACCACAATGGATACACTGTACATTACCACAACGTATACATTGTACATTACCACAATGGATAAAGCTGTACATTACCACAATGGATAAAGCTGTACATTACCACAATGGATAAAGCTGTACATTACCACAATGGATACACTGCACATTGCCACAATGGATACACTGCACATTGTCACAATGGATACACTGTACATTACCACAATGGATACACTGTACATTGTCACAATGGATATACTGTACATTACCACAATGGATAAAGCTGTACATTACCACAATGGATACACTGCACATTGCCACAATGGATAAAGCTGTTCATGTCCACAATGGATAAAGCTGTACATTACCACAATGGATAAAGCTGTACATTGCCACAATGGATACACTGCACATTGTCACAATGGATACACTGTACATTGCCACAATGGATATACTGCACATTGTCACAATGGATAAAGCTGTACATTACCACAATGGATAAAGCTGTACATGTCCACAATGGATAAAGCTGTACATGTCCACAATGGATAAAGCTGTACATGTCCACAATGGATAAAGCTGTACATTACCACAAGGGATAAAGCTGTACATTGCCACAATGGATAAAGCTGTACATTACCACAATGGATAAAGCTGTACATTACCACAATGGATAAAGCTGTACATGTCCACAATGGATAAAGCTGTACATGTCCACAATGGATAAAGCTGTACATGTCCACAATGGATAAAGCTGTACATTACCACAATGGATAAAGCTGTACATTGCCACAATGGATACACTGCACATTGTCACAATGGATACACTGTACATTACCACAATGGATAAAGCTGTACATGTCCACAATGGATAAAGCTGTTCATGTCCACAATGGATAAAGCTGTTCATGTCCACAATGGATAAAGCTGTTCATGTCCACAATGGATAAAGCTGTACATGTCCACAATGGATAAAGCTGTACATGTCCACAATGGATAAAGCTGTACATGTCCACAATGGATAAAGCTGTACATGTCCACAATGGATAAAGCTGTACATGTCCACAATGGATAAAGCTGTTCATGTCCACAATGGATAAAGCTGTTCATGTCCACAATGGATAAAGCTGTTCATGTCCACAATGGATAAAGCTGTACATGTCCACAATGGATAAAGCTGTTCATGTCCACAATGGATAAAGCTGTACATGTCCACAATGGATAAAGCTGTTCATGTCCACAATGGATAAAGCTGTTCATGTCCACAATGGATAAAGCTGTTCATGTCCACAATGGATAAAGCTGTACATGTCCACAATGGATAAAGCTGTACATGTCCACAATGGATAAAGCTGTTCATGTCCACAATGGATAAAGCTGTACATGTCCACAATGGATAAAGCTGTTCATGTCCACAATGGATAAAGCTGTACATGTCCACAATGGATAAAGCTGTTCATGTCCACAATGGATAAAGCTGTACATGTCCACAATGGATAAAGCTGTACATGTCCACAATGGATAAAGCTGTTCATGTCCAAAATGGATAAAGCTGTTCATGTCCACAATGGATAAAGCTGTACATGTCCACAATGGATAAAGCTGTACATGTCCACACGGTGTTTGGGAAAACCGGTTTTGAAGACGCAGGCCCTCCTGTGTGGCTGCAGGTTGGTGTGGGGAAGGACAGTTCACTGGGGGGACACCCAGCCTTCATGGCCCCGCCCTGTCCTGGAGAGTGCAGCCCGAGGTTCATGCAGAGAACTATCCACGATTACCTCGGCAGACAAAATGAACCGTGTGTTTGGTTCTGTGTGGAGCAAGTCTGTCTCCTGTTCACTTTGAGAAGCATGATGGACACTTACGGAAATCGATCTGTCTCTACGCTTTCTCTTGCATGGATGAGTGTATTTGGGATTTGATAATAGAGCCGCTAATATCAATATGTGCGTATATGTCATGTGAGTTAATCTCTTTTATGCGTTATACATTTCTTTTCCCGATTGAGCACGTACACGTACATATATAAGAGGCCCCTTCATTCTTGGTTGAATATATCGTGTGCGTGGTTTCAATCAGCGATCTATGTAAACTGTGTGTGTGGTTGTCAGAAATGTCTCTGGAAGAGAAACCAGGATGGCATCTGTGTGGTATCAATTCCTTCGTTCTGTTGTCTCAGCTCTGCGGGCAATGTTTACTGCTCCCTCTTTTGTAGGAGACCACTGGTGCCACAGGCTTCAGTGTCTGACACTGGGCAGTTATCCATGATGGCTTTTGTCTTTGGTACATAGGGCCCGGTGTTTGCACTCTTCTGATCTGTTTGAAATAAGAGTTCAAACTGCCAGGCATGCTTTACTTTTTGGACGAACATTTACCTTATATCTATACTAAATTCATATTCTGACACGTGCTTTTTCCCAGGGGTAAATGAACAGCTGTTGGTATGTCGGACTTCACTCTATATAAATATACTCTATAGATCATGGCTGTAGTGGTTATAACAATGACGATAAAGTGGAAGAAGACGATGGTGATGGTGTTGGTGGTCATGGTGTTAATTATGATGATGATGATGATGATGATGATGATGATGATGATGATGATGATGATGATGATGATGATGATGATGATGAATCATTTTGTTGGAAGTCTGTTGGTGCTTATCCTAAAGATTCAATTACAGAGACTCTAAGGTAAGATTGAAAGCAGAGGGTAAAGAGGCAGAACACCAACACCCTGCATTGCCAACATTACTGAAATCAGTGGTTTGGAAGGGCAACAGGAGATGGTAGAACTAGAACCTTAATAGCTTTAGGAAACCAAATATATCAATACAGACAGGAACAGAAAACAAATAATGGGTGGTGCTCCTCTTGTGGCGACGCACTCTCCCCGGGGAGAGCAGCCCGAATTTCACGCAGATAAATCTGCCGTGACTTAAACTGATATACAATGTAACTCAGCAGACAAAGAGAGATGGCGAGTTCTGGAGGCATTGCGCGGAGCTCCTACCGTCAACAGCGGCGATGGAGGCAGTGGAGTGAGTTAAGCGCTTCGAGATTCAATCACTGACCTACGTTTTGGTTACCATTTATTACCATACTATGGTAATACATTATTTCCTTTAGAGTATGTGCAGGTCTTATTTGCTTTGGCTTGGACTTCAACAACCATTGCATCAGACATCATCAACTGGGATTAGCAGATAGCGGATTTGTTGATAGTGCTTCCTTCTGCAATGTGACTGCCTGTTTGGCAGCAGTCAGACTATAATTCATCAAAACGAAAGCTAGTTTTTGAGTAAGTATGTTTTGGTTTGTCAGTTTTCAAAAGCCGCTGTCATAGTTGTTCAAGTGTTTTCATTCAGCCATGTAAAATGATGTTATACGCACTGTCTCTTTGGATCAATCATCTTTAAGTTGATATTGTAGGTTGGAGAAGACAGTGGAGAGGAGGAGACAAAAAGAATGAGATAGTGTAGAGCAAAGCAAGAAAGGGTGTTTAACTTCGATTCCTCAAATCTGAAGTGGCAAAATGGAATGGAAAAATATATGTATATAAAGTCGTTAGAATCAGTTCTGTCTTGGCAATGACCGTTCCAGTGTCATAAGCATACGCTTGAATTATGTGTTATTTTCTAAATGTTATCCACCATCTATCTCCCTCATTCAGCCTTCCGTCTGTTTTTCTGAGCTTAACAGCGTCTGAGACATTTACAAGATCCTGACTGTCTCCACAGGCCACTTGCAGCAGTCACAACTACTGGACACGGAGACATTCCATGTGTTGTTATGAATACCTGAGCGGTTTTGTGTTGGTAGACATGGCCCTAGACACAGTCCAGACCTTCTGAGAGCTATATAGCATGCATATGCAAGAGGAGAGGGCTTGAACATCGTCCACAAATGATGGTTGGAGAGTAGCTATAAGATGTCTGCGGTTCATACTCGATGAATAAGTTTGTTATTGTAACGAAGTTTTGAGGAAGACCATTTAACTGATTGGTATCTATATAAAAATCCTCAGACCTGAATTTTTTCTTGAAAAACATGGCACTTAATTTCATGCAAATAATTTGAAAATTGGATTTTAGACCTACATTTACATCTACTTGCTTACTGTTGCTCACAGTCACGTTAAATGTTATGTAGCAACCACCCACCCCCCAATCTGGCACTTCTAGTGATGACCACAATCTAGAATTAAAATCATTAGCCGAAAAAAAAACAATTCGCCCATTTATCTAATAATGTCTATATTTGCATAATTATTCTATTTTGAGGATAATGGAATAATCACTCAGGTGCTTTTTTACATCCTGTACCTGCATGCAGTGGCAGGTCCTCAGAATGGTTGGCATTGAAGAAGGACTAGTGCAAACCATTCAAGCACTATACAACACCGCAAGCAGTGCAGTCCTTCTGAACAATCAGGTCGGAGACTACTTCAAAACCACAATTGGGGTCCGACAAGGATGCCTGTTATCTCCAGTCCTGTTTAATCTGTTCTTGGAAAACATTATGAGAGAGACCCTCCATGACTTCCACTCTACCATCTCCATTAGCGGCATACCCCTCAACAACTTGCGGTTTGCCGATGACATTGACCTCATGGGCGGAAGTAACACAGAGCTGCAAGATCTTACGACCAGACTTGAGAACAGAGCCGGAGCATATGGGATGGAGGTGAGCTCGGAGAAAAGTAAAGTACTTGTAAACAGCACGAGCAACGCCACTGCTAAAATTTACATGAACGGCCAACAACTGGAGGAGGTAGACGCTTTTAAATACCTTGGCGCTACACTCACAAAGGACGGGCGATCGACGACAGAAATCAAAGTCAGAATAGCCATGACAACATCTTCCATGACAAAACTCACCACCATATGGAAAAGTAAAGAGATCAGTTTCCCAATCAAACTAAAGCTCTACAAAGCCCTAATTCAGACTATCCTGCTGTACGGAAGTGAAACCTGGACATTGACTGCTGAAACAGCAAAGCGAATCCAGTCATTTGAAACAAAATGTCATAGAAAACTGCTGGGCATATCATGGAGAGAACGAAAGACCAATGAATTTGTCAAGAGTCAAATAACACGGCTGGCAGGTCCACAGGAACCCCTTCTCACCATCGTCAAGAAGAAAAAGCTGACATGGTTCGGCCACGTCACCCGCCACAACACTCTGCCAAAAACAGTACTGCAGGGAACACTCGAAGGTGGCAGAAAGAGGGGAAGACAGAACAAGTCATGGATGGACAACATCAGATAATGGACCAGGATGAATGACTCGGCACTACTGCGCAGAGCCGAGGACCGAGATGGATGGAGAAGGCTTACCACGGCATGGTCTTTCGTGTCTCCCCCACGACCGCCAAGGTCACGGGTCTGATGATGATGATGATGATCTGCATGCATGCGGCTTTTAGAAGAAAAAAAACCTTGTCACCTGTCACACTGACGCACGATGGCTTACTTTCTCGAAAAGCGGAACAGTTTTCAACGTGCGCACAAGAAGCCCTGCGTGCACTCGCACACGGGACGTCAGTTTATGGCCTCATCTATAGAACTTTTGGGGGATTTATTGACAGTATCTCTTTCAGTGACAGAGTTCTCTTCTGATAATGAAACTCAGCAGAGGAATGGGGAGGCAAGGGCCAGTACAAGAGCACTACAGTTGTCTGCATTTATGAGGATCAGAAGCTGCCATGTTTTCTGCGTAACTGTTCATGCACTACTGCACAGTCCACACTCTTATGGAAAGGTCAAATGCACTGCAGTTCGAAATAAAACAGTGCTCTGCCCATCCCACTTGTAACCCTCTTGGGATGATTAAAGTGTTCTTGACTTGATTTGACTTGCCATTGATGTTCATTTTCTATTATATAACAGAATAAACCATGCCCGTGTTTTACCAAACAACAGCTTTCACCGCTTCATGGCAAACATGTCGTTTAATATTAAAAAAGAGTTTACTTAAAAAAATTATGTGCCCATGACCTAAGCCGATAAGTGTTTTCAAGTAAGACTTGCTCAAACTTTTAGTCCACTCACTGTTGGCAGTCTTCAGACGGCTGTGTGATTGAGATTTGTTGAAACGTCTCTGCCTAAATTACATTATGTGCTCCTACTTGTAAAACTTTGTGAGAGAGTTTTCTCATTCAGTCTCTGAGGTACTTTAAAAAAAGTGCTGCATGCCAACTTTGTTTCTACTTCTTCCCTCCAGCATTTGTGTCTTCTCTACTTGTGGCCGACATCATTTTCTCAATGTAGCTGCAGTTTGTCATATCATAACCCTCTAAACTTCGGGACCATGTACAGACACTTGTTCTCCTTCACTGGTCATATCGTAATTGTGTCTCGTCTGTGGACACCGATGATGAGATAAAGAAACAAACCCGTGTTATTTCAGAAAGCTGCGTCTCAACAGGCTGTCCAGGAAGTAGGTTAAATATTTGAAAGTTCATACACAGAGATGACGTAGCCCAGTGATTCGAGTGGGACTACAGTAGTAGTAGTAGTAGTAGTAGTAGTAGTAGTAGTAGTAGTAGTAGTAGTAGTAGTAGTGGTTTTGGTAGTAGTGGTAGCAGTGGTAGAAGTGGCAGTAACATCAATAATAATAATAATAATAATAATAATAATGATAATAATAATCATCATCATAATAATCATAATAATCATAATGATAATAATAATAATAGTAGAAGTAGTAGTAGAAAACTTGTACTGGGAACAAGAAGCTGCCATAAGAGTTGATAATGACTGCAGTGTGTACAGACCGATCTGTAGGGGAGTGAGGCAGGGCTGCGTTTTTTCTCCAGACCTCTTCAATATCTACAGCAAAATGATTCTACGGAACATAGAGCAGCATGAACGTGTCAAAGTAGGAGGTCACAACATAAACAATCTAAGATATGCGGATGACACAGTGCTAATTGCTGACTCGGAGGATAAACTACAAAATATCCTTACAACAGTCACAATCGAAAGTGAAAACAAAGGACTCCAACTGAATGCAAAGGAGACTGAGTGCATGGTAATCTCAAAACAGTCAGACATGCCTGTATGTAACATTTTATGCAAAGGGGAAATAATAAAACAAGTTTGCACCTTTAAATACTTGGGCTTCACAATAACTCCAGACGCCAGATGCGACAGAAATAAAGAAGAGAATCGCTTTGTATAAAGACACATTCACCAAGATAAAGCCCATCTTTACCAACAGAAATATAAGACTCAGCACGAAAATCAACACTCTGAAAACCTACATATGGTCCATCCTTCTGTACGAATGTGAATGCTGGACGCTGACAAAAGACCTCAAAAGAAGACTTGTAGCAGCAGAAATGTGGTATATCAGAAGAATTATGAGAATATCATGGACTGAAAAGAAGTCAAACGAAGAAGTAATGGAAATGGCCGGGTACAAAAGATCCCAACTCAAAACCATCAGAAAAAGACAACTACAATTTTTTGGGCACATAAACAGAGCTGATGGAATAGAAAAGCAAATATTGTGTGGAAAGATTTGTGGTACCAAAGACAGAGGAAGACAACGCACAAAATACACAGACAGTCTGAATAGCTACGCAACGAGGAAAGATTCCCCCAACAATGAACTCATCAGGAGAACTGACAACAGAGAGGAATGGAAGGCCATGATCGCCGATGTCTGCAACAGACCTGGCACATGAAGAAGAAGAAGAAGTAGTAGAAACAGTAGTAGTAGTAGTAGTAGTAGTAGTAGTAGTAGTAGTAGTAGTAGTAGTAGTAGTAGTAGTAGTAGTAGTAGTAGTAGTAGTAGTAATCGCCTTCTTGTGCCACATCAGTCTTGTTTGGGACAAGGTCTGGAGTGGCTCAGCAGACCAGCACGTGCATGGCAGTCTCTGTCACTATTGCTGTATACACACCTGAAGACCGGGTCGATGGCCTGGCCTTGCTGTCTCTCCTTCCTGCATTCTTCTTTCTTTCAACATTGTCGTTTCGCTTCTCTCTGACAGGCCTCCTCGAGCACTGCTCTCCTCCACCCACGGCGATTTTGTTTCCACCTGCTTCCCAGCTGTTAGACTTTACCACCGCGGCTTGTATGTCACAGTTGCATACGTCCTTGAAGCGTAGCGCTGGATGTCTTGAAGGACGGTGTCTGCAGCCAGGTCATCGTTGAGGATGTCCTTGGAAATTCGAGGAGTACAGCCTGGCGGATAGAGAGCGAGAGGAGGGGCTGGGATATGACTTAACCCGTGCATGTGAGCACAGATTCAGGTGGCTTCTGGTCTACCCAGTTGAGGGAAAAACATTTCTCTTGGATGTGACTTTTGGAGTTAACTGTATTCTTCGGCCAGTTCCTTCATTCCACTATATCTGTCTGCTCCCCTGATCATCGCTATCTACCAAATGCTCATGCTAGAGTCACAATGTTTAAAATCTGCTAAACTAAAACTAATTTTAGTGTATCTTATTCAATCAGAGCTTGGCAGACGCTATATCCGAGTGGCTAAGACCTTTTGACTTCAATCCAGTGGATCGACTAAGTCAGGATTCGAATCTCGGCGGCGGAGTCTGGTGAATTAAGGGTGGGGATTTTTACGCTCTCGCAGGTCAACTTAATGTGCAGACCTGCCAGTGCCTTAATTCATTCATGTAGATACACATACAGAAGATATAATAAAATTATGCACTTTAAAGGTCCCGACCAAATCATGGTTTTTAGAGTAAAAATTTGGTAGAAGCAGATAATATGGAGAGTTCCCTGCTTGAATTTAAAGAACTTAGGTTGTAAAACATGTCTGAAGAAACAGGTTTCTTGTACCTGCTATCGATAAAAAGGCTTAGGAGTTTGAAACATTTAGTTTTAGCAGCCATTTTGGATTGTTTACACGGCAACAGTGCATACAAATGAGTAAATTATAGATTTTTAGCATGTACAAGTGATGCCCTTTCAATATATGGTACAACTTCTAACATGAGCTTGTCAACAACATTTCATCAGTTTCGACCCCCATGTCCCACCTTCAGTCATGTCAGCGTTCAGTGGGTTAGGGAAACACAAACATACCCAGCATGCAATCTTTACAGAGAAGTGAGCTGCTCTGAAGTCGGAGTGTGTCACCTAAAGGCAGCGGACGGAGAACAGGCACCAGGCATCGCTCACTCACTCACTCAGTCCCATGTCCCAAAGGACGTAGGGGGGACATGAGAGAAGACGCAACAGAGATCTTTTTCCATGCTTCACGATCCTGTGTGGCTAGTAGAAGGTGTTGCAGGGGTTGGGCGGTCCAGTCTTTGATGTTGTCAACCCATGATTTCTTTTGGCGGGCTCTTCTTCTCTTGCCTTCGACTGTTCCTTGCAAGATGGTTTTTGCTAAGGTGTTGTGTCTTGTGGTGTGACCAAACCACATCAGTTTTCTCCCCTTTATGGTGGAGAGCAGAGGTTCTTGGGGGCCCACACGCTTTTTGATTTCTTCTTTCACATAGTTGTTGGTCTTGTGTTCTTTGTGTGATATTTTGAGGAGTCTTCGGTGGCACGTGTTCTCGAATGCTTGGATTCTCCTCTTTAGCACCAGGCATGCCACCCGGTAAAGTAAAGGAACGCAGAGAAAGGAGAGAAGAGAGAGAACTCGAGTTTCTCCAGCAGAACGCAGTCTTTGTCCTCAAAATCTGTATCTGTCAGAGGATACAGCAATGCGGATAAGAGCAGTGAAGAAGTAGAGTAGTATGTGCATGCTCCCAAAGTTAACTCAGTACAATAAAGCGAACTGCAGATGGATAGAGAAAATCATGTTAGTCAAGATTCAAGATTTAAGATTTTATTTAAAGAAAACCCCCAAAAGGTACATGACATTTAACAAAACCACAACTTGCGGGGTCAGGAAAGGCACAAGTGTACGCAAAACACAAAAATCAAGTTAGCATCCGTTTTCAAAGTAATTAACAGAATGAGCAGATTTGGGAAAGTTTGACATGTAGAAATACCTTGCAGAAAAGTTTTCAGACTATCAATCTGATTGCTGGCTTTAAGAACCACACCTGTTTCTTACTTTAAGTGTGGACACTGTCTCACTTGACACACTCATCTGGAGAAAGTTGAAGCTCGGAAGTGTTAAGAAAACATTGTCTTTTACTTTGCTTTCCTTACTTTTAAGATAAACCGTTTCTCTCTTAGTTGCAGATTGCGTTAACATTCTGGGTACAGCATCATTCCACGGACAATAAACAGAAAAGCTGACCGTAGAAGAAGATTCCTTCCACGACACTTACAACACAACTGTGAGCATGGAATAGAGAGGGGAAGTATAGAGCATTGTGCTTATTTCTATAGCATTTCTATCAAATAACAGCTGGCAATATGCATGCTTTTTACAAAAGGAGAAAAAAATGAAAAAGACTTTGAATGCCTACTAGAGAGAACATTTCATTTTGGAGGCATTTCTTCTTGCGTTCCATAGCATCCTCCTGTCTGTTAGATGTAAAAAATAACTGATAAACATGGAGGTCACCAAAACATGATGGGTCAGCGCTTTCATGTCTTTCTCCTGATGATGCTGATCGTGATAATTATCATTTATATTCTTCAGCCTGCTGTGTAGTTTCTTCACTGCACAAATACGATGGATTCAAACGAGACAAAACAGTGATACGATAGCTGTAAGATAAATGCAGAAAAAAGTCCTGAAACATGGAAACTACACCATACTTGGAAAACACCAAGACTGGAAGACTAACTATTGGTTTTTTGCGGTCCTCTGCTGGAGCTCTGAGCTTCACCAATGGTGAGAGTCTGTGAAAGCGACCGTTTACCCACTATTACGGTAGCCGCAAACCGACTTCGGGGATGATGGTTAAACACGACATCAGTGTACTTGTGCTTTTGAAACTGTAGTCCGTTCCTACCGGCGTGAAACAGCCTACTCTTCCAAAGGAGGACTAGGTTTTTACCTTGTGAGCAAGATACCATGCGTGTGTTCACACACAGAACTT
>CM054135.1:79050346-79085346 GCA_028751875.1 Rapana venosa
CTAGCCTCGTCCATTATTTAGAGACAGCAGGCAAAGGTTTCTTTACTAATAGAAGCACTCCTCCAGAATTCCTTCCAAATAACAAAACAACAACCACCGAACAACAATAATGGCCCTCCAGAGAGAAAGAGAGAGAAAGAGAGAGGGAGAGAGAGTGAGAGGGAGGGAGAGGGAGGGAGAGAGGAGGGAGAGAGAGAGAGGAGAGGGGAGGGAGGGAGAGAGGGAGGGAGAGAGAGACCTCTGAACTCTGATAAAAATAGAGAGAGTGTGAGAGAGAGAACTTTGAACTTTGATAAAAATGGAGAGAGAGAGAGAGTGTGAGAGAGAGAGAACTCTTAACTCTGATAAAAATGGAGAGAGAGGTGTGTAGGGGGAGGGGGTGGGAGAGAGAGAGAGAGAGATCACCTTGATGGTGGTAGCAGGGGCGGAGATGGTGACAGCAAAGGGAGACAATCAAAATAGCCTATATTTGGAAACAAATCAAAACTGGGTGAAAAAGGGCAGACAGGGAATCAGTGATGACAGCCACACCTTTCAGGGCAAGTTTGAAAACCCATAGCATAGTGTTCTCTGTCTGTCTCTGTCTGTCTGTCTGTCTGTGTCTGTCTGTCTGTCTGTCTCTCTCTCTCTCTCTCTCTCTCTCTCTCTCTCTCTCTCTCTCTCTCTCTCTCTCTCTCTCTCTCTCTTTCTCTGCCTTCCAGTATGTGTGTGTGCGTCTGTGAGTGTATTGTTTTCCATGTAATCTATGTCAATATGCATATTTTCGTTTCTTATTCATTTATTTATTTATTACTTTGAGGGCTGGATGTAAAAAAGCATGTAATGCTTAATCTACTACCCTCTGAAAAATAAAAATTGTTCAAAAAAAAAAATTGTTCTCTCTCTCTCCCCCCCCCTCTCCTCTCTCTCTCCTCTCTCTCTCTCTCTCTCTCTCTCTCTCTCTCTCTCTCTCTCTCTCTCTCCTCTCTCTCTCTCTCTCTCTCTCTCTCTGAGTCTGTTTCTTTCTTGTCTTTTTTTCATCGTGTTTATTTATTTCTTCCTCTTCTCTTTCTTTGTTTTCTGTCTTCCTTTCTTTCTTTCTTTTCTTTCTTTTTTATTTTTTTATGTTTCTGTCTGTCTTTCTTTCCGTCTTTCTTTCTTTCTTTTTCTTTCTTTCTTTATTCTATTCCTGTATTCATTCTTTCTTCTTGTTTCTTTCTTTCATTTCATTAATTCTTTCTTTCTCTCTTTCTTTAGTTTGTTTTTTTCTGACTTTTTTTTGCTTGTTTGTTTGTTTGCTTCTTTCTTTCTTTCGTTTTGTTTATTCTTTCTTGTTCCTGTCTTTCTTTCTTTCGTTCTTTCTTTCTTTTTTCCTTTCGTTTTCCTTTTTTCTTTATTTTTCTTTATTTCTTTCTTTCTTTGAGTCTGTCTATCTTGATTTTGCTCACCTTTTAAGCTTTCGGTGTTTTTTCTTGTTTTTCTACTACTTTCCTTGTTCTGCGGCACTGTCATTTGTCTTTCTCTCTTTTCTTTCTTTTCTTCTATCTTTCTGTCCTTCTTTTATGTTCTTTTCATGTTCAACTTGCTCTTTTGCATGTTCTTTAGTTTGTAATTCGTTTCCTTTCTTTTTCCGTCCTTACTTTCTTTTTTGTTGTTGTTCTCTTTCTCTGTCTCTGCCTATCTGTCTGTCTGTCTGTCTGTCTCTCTTTCTCTCTCTCTTCCCTACCATTCTTTACCCTCTGTTATGTGCCAAAGTGTGTATGTGTATGTGCCTGTATGTACCTGTATGTGCGTGTGTGTATGTGCGTGCGCGCGCGCGCGCGAGTGCTTCCTTTCTGTTTGATTTTATAATTCCTCTAATGCATGTTCTTCCATGCCAGTTTAAACGCAGCACTTAACAGACACCGAGAGCCACTGCATACGATGCTGTTGCCATTAATTCCCCTCTAGACGTCAATATCTGTTGCTTACTTGTGTAACGTGTTCCTCTTTACATGTATTTTTAATTTTTTTGTATGAATGAGGTTGTGCATACATTTATCTGTCCGTGTATGTGTACGCACGCTATAATGTGCATGCGCATAATTGTGAGGATGAATTTTGGAAAGTATTAACTGTACGTGGATTTGACTTTTGCTTCGGTATTTTTCCACGGTAACCCGTATGAGGACAGGATAAGCGTAGCAACCATTATATCCGAGTATAGTCTGGTTAAAACCCATACTATCCACCTACGGGGATGCTGGGTGTCCATCCGTATAGATAGCATCTCTACCGTCTGGAAAATCTGTGCCTTTCTATCCCTCTTTGATTCTGCCTTCTTCCTTTTCTTCCTGTCAACCTCCTTTTTTAATCTAGTTTTTTTCCTTCTTGGCCCATTCTCTTGCTTCTTCCCCCCACAAAAACTTAATTCTCTCCCGTGCAAGTCGAATGTGCAGGGCTTGACATGTCAGACGCTTAACTGCAGTGCGACCCATTTTTGTTCCTAAGTTAGACAACAATAGATGCTGTGTGAGCGTTTGAAGAAGACAGGAAAAAAACCATAGTATATGTTTCAGTTGTATCTTTATTGTTAAGCTTCTGACATTGAGAATAAGGTGTTAGTACAGGACATGATCTCAAGTATTAGTATTATGGTCTGTGAACCATGACTTTATGTCATGGTTACCACGTGTCTCTATTGTTATATACCATCGATATTGCAGTCACACTGTCTGAGATTATATCTTGAATCTAAAGGCGATAATTTTATTGCATAATACATGTACTATACATCTATTGCTTGCAAGTTGCGTAATGGCAGTACATAAGGGGTAAACCCACCCCCTCACCCCGCCCAGTGAAATTTTAAAGTGAGGTTAACAATAACTTAAGACTTTGAAGGTAATACTAATCTTTAAAAAGCCGGCCATTGCTATCAGTGTCTCTGCCTGTCTGTCTGTCTGTCTGTCTGTCAGTTTGTGCTTTTCTTTTTCTGTGTCTCTCTCTCTTCTATCTTTGTCTCTCTGTCTCTGAGTCTCTTTCGTATGAAAAAAATGCGATCAGAAAGGGACTTGATCTGATCTCTTAATTTATCAATCAACTCATTCTTTACATGCTGCTGCTGCTGCTGCTGCTGCTGCTGCTGCTGCTGCTGCTGTTGTTGCTGCTGCTGCTGATGATGATGACGACGACGACGACGACGACAATGATGATGATAATGAAGGCTGCATCTCTTTCTTTTGTATTTTTGTTTCGATTTTTAAAAAAAAAGTTGACATCATTTCAGCGTTACCAGCCAAAAAAGACGACGTTATTCTGACATCAATGACGCCAGAGCATGACATTGTCCACAAACAGGGTCATTAGTGGCGTGGAAGATCCCAGACCTGTAGAAAGAAAGACAGCAAGGAGTCTGCAGACTGACTACAGTGTATTGGAGATATATCATCATGTCCCTTGCTGTTTTTGTCTTTGATTCTCCCCCCCCCCCCCCCCGTTCCTGTCTCTCTCTCTCTATCTCTGTTTATCTATATCTCTGTCTCTATCTGTTAATCTCTCTTTCTGTTTCTCTCTTTGTCTCTCTGTTTATCTCTCTTTATGTCTCTATCTGTTCGTCTGTCTCTTTCTGTTTCTCTCTAGCTGTTTCTGCTTATCTCTCTCTCTCTTTCTCTCTTTGTCTCTCTCTCTCTCTCTCTCTCTCTCTCTTCTCTATCTCTCTCTCTTTCTTTCTTTCTCTCTTTCTTTCTTTCTTTCTCTCTCTCTTTGTCTCTCTCTCTTTGTCTCTCTCTCTCTCTTTGTCTCTTCTCTTTGTCTCTTTCTCTCTCGCTCCCTCCCTCTCTCTCTCTTTCTCTCTCTCTCTCTCTATCTCTCTCTCTCTCTCTCTCTCTCTCTCTCTCTCTCTTTCCTTCTTCTTCTTCTTCTTCTTCATTATTTCTCAAAATGTATATTCATGCTTTATAATTCTTAGTGCACGTTTCTTGTTGATCTATTTGTTTGAATTAGTTTTCGTGGTGGTCTGCTTTGCTCTGTATTTGGCGATTCCTCACGTTTGCTGTGCTGGCTTTTTCTTGTTATTCTTAGAGGGATAAATGTAAAACAAAAGCAGTTAAGGTCCCTAAATGAAATTTGCTCTTTTGTTCACTTCTTTGTTATTTCTCTCTCTCTCTCTCTCTCTCTCTCTCTCTCTCTCTCTCTCTCTCTCTCTCTCTCTCTCTCTCTCTCTCCTCTCTCTCTCTCTCTCTCTCTCTCTCTCTCTCTTCCTCTCGTTTTCTGTTCACGTATTTATTATATTCACACGCACGCACGCACGCACGCACACACACAATGTGATGAAAATAAGCAAATGTATTGCTTACTCAATGTACCATCTGGAATTTTTTTTTTAAAAATGACTTAACTTGACTTGACTTGACACACGCGCAGGACTCAACACACAACATCAACGACGACAACAACAACAACAACAACAACAACACACACACCTCCACCCCCACCCCACCACCCCCACCCCAACACACTGCTTGTCTGTATAACCACCTGTCAGGAAATACAAGCGCGAGGGAATAACTTGCAAGAGTAAGCACTTTGCTGCAAGTTTCACTGCTATGTGTGTGTGTGTGTGTGTGTGCGTGCGTGGTGTGTGTGTGTGTGTGTGTGTGTGTGTGCGTGTGTGTAAGTTATCAATACTTCACACGCGTTAAAACGAGATCCTAAGATCCATTCCACCAGCTGCCTTCAATCTGCCTGTAGACTTCTCTGCTTCTTCTATTATTCAACAAGAGGGTAGTGGGTTTTTCTTGGGAACCAGAAAAGAACACACGCCTCTGTCGTTAACGCCCTCAAAGACTGATGATGCTGGCAAGACTGCTTATAGAAACAATCCCGATCAGATTTCCCCCTCCCCTCCCTATCAATGCCCCTCTCTATCTGCTCAACTGTCCATTGTTTTTGTCTTGTTCTTAATGTTCTTTACGTCTCGTACTGTGGTGGTGTGATGGGTGTTATGGTTTTTCTTTCTTAATGAAATTTCTTGGGTTTTTTTGTTTTTTATGTATTCATTCGTTTAATCTTTCTGTTATGTAATCAAGCATCTAAGCCATCCATCCATCTATTCATCTATCTATCCACCCAGGTATCCGTCACCAACCAATCAATCCACCAATCAATCGTATCACGTCACTCACTCAATCAGATCCAACCAGCCAATACAATCCATCTATTTCATCAACCAATCCTAATCAATCAACCATCAACCAGTCAGTCTTCTCTTCATCCACTATCCTCTCTATCTATCCATACAGTCGTGGTTAATCAATCAATTCAACCAACATTCACTCGAGAGTCTTCAGTCAATCATCAAAGAAAACACATCCAAATCCATTATCACAATTTCAACATATCATTCATACATCATCAACAATGATCGTGCTGTCGCACATGACTCAAGGCTGATCAACTGTACAAAATCATGACCATTTGTTTGCGAAACGATATCAGAACAGAGACCAGATAAATAAAAGACAACATTTTCCCTTCTCATTTCTTGCAATGTTTGGGATATATCGACAGACGATCTGTTTGTATGTGTGTAGTGTAGTATGTGTAGTGGTAGTGAGTGTGTGTGTGATTTCTGTGTGTGTGTGTGGTGTTTTCTGTGTGTGTAATGAGTGCTGGTGTGTGTGTGTGTGTGGTGTAGTGGCTGTGTGTGTTAAATGTGTTCGTGATGTGTGGTCGTGTTGGTGTGTGCGTTGTGTGTCCGTTGTGTGTGTGTGTGTGTGATGATGTGATGTGTGTTGTTCTGGTTTTTTGTATTTTTATGCTGAGGATAATAGATAGCACTATCTGTTTTTTTACTCCAGTCCGTGTGTATGCGGTTTTGGTAAATTCTGTCATCTGTTCCCACCGGGTACAATGCCCTACTGTTACGTAAAGTGTGTGTGTGTGGGTGTGTGTGTGTGTGTGTGTGTGTGTGTGTGGTGTGTGTGTATTGTAGCTTTGATGTCTGGTCTTTGACAATGAGTGTCCGGACAAGAACTACGAGGGATGGTTGCACACTGATTGTTAGGCTGATCAAGGATTCTGGGTTAAATTTTTCTGGAGTCGGTAAGAAAAGTATGGACCTATTTCTGACACATCCCTGCCGACCGAACCACGAATCTTTCCCACCGGAAGTCCTTACATGTAGTAAACCAAGTGTGTGTGTTGTCGAACTCATCAGAACATCTTGGGGATTTGTTACAGATCTGTTTGTATTCACTCTCGAGATAGGTCATTACGTGACAGAGGTGCTAGAGACAAAAGAAAAACAAACACAAAATGTATGTATAAATTCGGAGCTGTGAGAGTATGGCAACCATCCCGAAATCGAATACGCTACCTTAGATGGTGGACACAATACGGCAGCAATCACAACATATTTTATCATTGATTTGAGCTCAGGAAGATTAGCCGAGGCAAGAAAAAAAAGTGAACCAAAACAAACAAACAATGTAAATTTGAAAAACAAATCGAAAGAAAAGCTGATTAACGGTGGTCAGTAACGTGCAGTGCTAAACAGCGCAATATTTGTTTGATACGACGATGTCAGGTGTACTGTATAAGATATATAAAAGTAAAAAATATATAAAATAATATATATAAACAAAAAGAAAAAACAATATTTATAATATTAAATCACCATTTTTTATATACTTGTAGTTTATATTATAATATTATTATAATAATATATATAATATATATATATATATATAATATATAATATACAGACAACAGATAATAATAATAGAAAATAACTATATATATTATACATTACCTAAGCTGTAGGGTGTGATATAGTGTATGTAGTGTGGGAAGTGTATATGAAGTACTTCAACACCACTCACACACACACACACACACACACCACACACACACACACACACACACACACAACACACACACACACACACACACACACACACACACACACACACACACTGTTCTCATTGCCAACACCATTGTGTAAGTGCAGCCACGTCTGCTAACTTGCAAGAGTGATGATGGGTTTCCTTCAAAGTTGGAAGTGTTTCATTAATACCTGCACAGGTGTTTGTTTGCACGCGATCCCTAGTCAGTTCCTCGATCTTCTCCTCTGCCCATCACTGTGTACAGTCCTGCTTCTTGCATTATTCAAACGATAGAGAAGGTTTATTTTAGAACAGACCAAAATAATGGCCTTTAGCATTAGTGCAGGAGCATAATGACCTTTATCATTATTGCAGGAGCATGATTACGTTGGTAAGATTGCCATTAAAAAAAACACAATTCCTGTTGTTCTTATATCCCCTGTCAACATTTTTCACATTTTCTTAATACGAATACTTCTTTTTTATTTCTTTTTGTTATTCTGTTCACTTTGTCCGACAATTACGTATTAACTGTATTGAATCTTTTATTTTAAAAAAATGTTTTAGGTAAAGCATTTACTCATTCAATTTTTTTTCTTTTTAAAAATCTGTTTCTTTATCACTAGTTTACTTTCTTTGAAACATTTTTCTGTTCTAACTTTCTTTTAATCACTAAATTATCCACTCGGTTTTGGTTGGGGTTTTTTTCTTCATTTGTGTGACCTTTATATACAATTATTGCCTCTTTTTTGATCCAATTATTGACTCTTTTTTGAAAACTAGTTTCTTGAAAACTGCACATAAGCTATAGTGTCGGTTTAGTTCTCTGCTGTTCTGCTTTGCTTCCAATTTTTATTTTCTTTTGTAGAAAAGAAAACTAGATCAGGCCTATATGGGGTACTACATGTATTACGTCCCCGAAGTCGGAATGCAGCAGACTGGGTAAAAATGGCCGCATACCCAAAATCTCAGCTCTAGCCGAGGAACAAAAATATGTATTGTTATGAAATGGAAAACGAGGGATAGCCACTGAGAGACAGACAGAGAGATAGAAAGACAAACACAAACAGAGGCATGGACGGAAAGACAGACATACAGACAGAAAAACAGACGGGAAGACAAACAAGCAGACAGACAAACAGACACACCGACAGACACCCAGAGGATGTGGACACTGGACGCTTTTCTTGCCACCAGGGTTTTACAGAGCTATGGCCAAGGGAGATGATTCACCTCAAACCCTTTCAGTAGACAAAAAAAACAAACCACAAGAGGAAAATCAAATAGGAAAAAACAGTTGAAACAATATCCGATTTTATTGTCTAACAGAATCATAACTTAAGATTGGTAGTGTGTGGGATTTTTTTTTAAGACCACACAATACATACAACTTCATGAATACTGGATTGAAATATAAAGCACAATACTACACTCTGACCCGTTGGGATCATCATTTGTTTAACTGAATGTTTAAACAGACATTCAGAAATCGTTTTATGGCAGAACTATGTAGAACTCTTATTGTAAAAAAAAAAGAACAGACACATATAAAAAAAAAAGACGTATTATGGAAAAAGTATGTATAGTTGTTTTTTTTAATCTGGTTATCTGCTGAGATTTTTCAAATGTCTGCTGCACCGGGAGACCTGCGTATAAGTGTTTCCAGTACAACGGAGCAGAATTGTCTCATAGATATGAGAATTTGAATTACAACTCCCCGAGACCCCCACGCCCCCCACACACACACATCCCCACCCTACCGTCTTCTTTGCACCCTCTTCCCTGCAACCCTCTGCCCCCCCCTCCCTTCATAAACCAACCAACCAACCAGACAAACAGAAAACACCCTTTTCCCTACGTGGTCCTCTCTATGCATCTGTTAAAGTTTCTTTTGTAATTAACATTACTCCAACGTATTTTACAGGAATCTATAATCTTGACTTATACATTTCCCATAAAATATCATCTCATGAGCACTAAAAATCTTCCTTATTTAAAAAAATCAATTTTTCACAGCATTTCTCAGATTCACGTTCAAGAATGGCGGGCTACCTGATTCTTGCTTCAAATCGTTCAACTAGTTCTGTAAAGTTAACAACAGGATTGAATAAACGTAGTGTGTCGTTAGCAGGGAAAAAAACACCAACGACGAACACAGTGCTTCAAGAATCATTCCATGTTTTGTCAACATCATAATATCAACATCATTCCATGTTTTATCAACATCATAACTGTTAAACAACAACCCCTCCCCAAACCGATTGAGAGTAAATTAAAGAGACTCGTTTGATTAAGCCCGGGTTTATGCAATCAACAAGACGCCCCCGCTAGAGGGGATGTTTCCCTTGAAGTTAACATCAGTGCTGTCTCTACTCCCCCGAAAGTCCTTTGGATGAGACTATAAATCGAGGCCCCGTGTGCGAACGCACGCAGAACATCTTGCGCATACGTTAAATCCTGTTCCGCTTTTCGTAAGAGTAGGCCATTGTGTGCCGGTGGGAACAGATGGCAGAATTTACAAAACCGCATACACACGGGGACTGGATGTAGAAAAAAGCAAATAAGTGCTTATTCTATTATATTCGATATAAAAGAATAAAACAAAGTCCTTCGGATGAGAACATATCTCGTTGCCTAAAGTGTGAACGAACGAAGAACATATTGTGCATCATGTTAAAACCAGTTCTGCCTTTCAAAAATATGGGCTATTTGTTCCGGTGAAAACGAACGACACAAACACACACACACACACACACACACACACACACACACATACACACACACACACACACACACACACACACACACACACACACACACACACACATACACACACACACACACACACACACACACACACACACACACAACACACACACAACACAAACACACACACACATACACACACACACAGTAAAAAGCATGCACACTGGTTTCGTGTTTACACGTCATCCTGAAGTCGGAGTGTGGCTACTTTAACGATGTATTAAAACAACAGTCGCGTATGCAAAAATCTCACCTTCAAACCCTTGGAGATCTTAATATTCAAGCAGCGTATTATTGATAAATACGTTGTAGATAGTGATGTGCTTGATTATGATGTTATAAGGTGAGTGTTGAGAGAGAAAGAGAGAGAGAGAGAGAGAGAGATGAGAGAGAGAGAGAGAGAGAGATAAAGAGAGAGAGAGAGAGAGAGAGAGAGAGATAAAGAGAGAGAGAGATAAAGAGAGAGAGAGAGAGAGATAAAGAGAGAGAGTGAGAGAGAGAGAGAGAGAGAGAGAGAGAGAGAGAGAGAGAGAGAGAGAGAGAGAGAGAGAGAGAGAGAGAGAGAGAGAGAGAGAGAGATTGAAAACAGGAAACACAGTGAGATGAAAAGAGCAATGGTTCAGAGACAGACAGACTCAGGTGGTCAGACAGTCAGGGAAACGGACAAGAAAAACAACTTGAATTTTCAAACAAATATCGCCTTTCATGATCACACCTACCCTGTCTCTGCCCCACTTCTACCTCCACTTTTTCCCCCTGCCTTCCCCCCCACCTTCCCACTCGCCCACCCCCCTCCCCCCCCCCACACACACACGTGCGCACACACACGCACATACGCACAGACATGCGAACACACCCACCCCCCTCTACACACATGTTATTTAAAGATAAATTAAAGAGGCAATCTGACCAGAAATAAAGCAAAACAGCTTACTGATAAAAGATGAACCATTTGGGTTTACCAAGCTGCCAGTTCTGGAAGACAGTGAAGCTATAGATGGCTTGACAATGACAATGACAAACTCTATTACTTCGAGGATAATGAATAAACACCCATGTGCTTTTTTACATCTAGTTCCCGCCCTTAGGGATATATATTCGAGAGAGAGAGACACAGAGAGAGAGAGGAGAAGAGAGAGAGAGAGAGAGAGAGAAAGTGTGTGTGTGTGTGTGTGTGTGTGTGTGTGTGTGTGTGTGTGTGTGTGTGTGTGTGTGTGTGTGTGTGTGTGTGTGTGTGTGTGTGTGTGTGTGTGTGTGTGTGTGTGCGTGCTGTGTGTGTGTGGTGTTTGTGTGTGTTTGTGTGTGTTGGGGTGGATATGAACCTAAGACTGTTCGTGGTTTTTTCCACTTGCTGAGAGATATTGAGTATAGTACACCGCTGACCCTGACCAACGCACAGTCACTACCTACACTGTGTCCTCAAGCACTGACAAAGTAAAGGAAGGGAACAGAAACAATACGACTACACTGTTCTTGCTGAACAAAGCAGCGAAAGTGGATAAAGAACAGCAGTAGCTGATTGGACAGAGTGGAGAGATTGGCAGACTGGAAACAGTAGAAGAAAAAGGACGCCTGAACTAATGAGTGCCTACATGGATCTCCATGGTTGGATCTTAGGTTCAGTAAACTAGCTAAAGAACAGGTGGTGAATAACTTACAGGCACTAATGATGTATAGAGGTAGAGGCAGAAATGAAGATGGAAGCACTCTGGCATATAACTAAGTGATCGTGAGATGTAATCTGAATCTTCCGCTCCCTCCTCCTCGTTTACTTGAAAATGTTAGCAGTTATTCTTAAAAATAGTCTCTTCTCAGGGCAAGGGCGGATGCAAATAGTAAGGCAGTACTTATCTGTAACCCTTGAAAATAAAGATTATCAATCTATCAATCACCTTCGACAGTCTCTGCCTTGTTAAATGTTAATCCATCATGCCAATTTTTGTGATGAAAGAATATCTTAGAAGCACAAGCAAACTCGCTACAAGCTTTCGGAGAAAGAGCTTACATAATAATTATATGAATACCTCCTCCCTTAACTCTTTGAATACTCACCCGTAAGCTAAAGTGAAATGTCAGGCAATTTTATAGCGTAATCCAAACTTGTGACACCCATCTTTCTGCAGATTGTACAATATATTTTGGAGATGTTTGAGTCTGCTATAGTACTGTTCTTAGCTGGCATATTCTTCTCCAAAACAAATCCATGCGTTTTTAACGTGTGTGCTAAAATATGTGCATACTGAACATTGATTTTAAGTCGCGTTTAAAGAACTTGCAGGGAAATCGAGTCGAATGTAGTTTGATCTGTATGGTAAAGATGTCCCCAAGCGAATGCTTTAAGGGTGACACCGACCCTTGCCCTCATATGATTTTTAGATCATGACTCTAACGCCCAGTCACCAGCAATGTTGATATTCATCGCACACACCCCTATAAGAACGATTTCAAACCCGTCATCAGTCATTTGGTGCACTAACAGTTCAGAAACGTCATAGCGTGACATGTTCAATGTACATCTACACACGGCAGTTCATGGCCTGGCAGTTCCAGAAGTGAGAATGGCCATCCATCAACCTATAGCCTGGTGTCTTGGGGACAATGAAATGGCGCCTTCGCGTGTCGAGCTAGTGTGTGGCTGCGCCAGTTTTAATGACTCCTTACCTTGGCTGAAGGGTACGTCTCCAAGTGACCTTCATTCTATGGGCTGAGGCAGCCACGTTGAAGCAGGTACTATTCAAGATTGTAATAAAAAGAGTTGCATTACCAGTGAAAAGGATAGTCCGTTTATCTTTTAGCGCAAAAACTGTTATAATATTAACTTTGTTTCGAAAAGTGCCTGAATTTGTTATTTTTCATTTTTAGTCATGGTAGATTTATGTGTGAAATTCGGGTGGCTCTTCCTGATATGAGTTTTTCAACACAAGAGCAGTGCCACCCATTTTTGCCTGTTCATAATTATGCTGTGTTCCTCTGATGATGTATATTGGACAGGACAGAGTGGTGGTCAGAGCACTTGCTCTCCGCAAGCTAAGGTTACGCGGCGCTAAGCCTGGTTACCTCCTGGGTAGGTGACTGTTCATGCGCCCTGACTTTGGCTAAAGTACATGCTTTCTGTTGGTTTTGTGCCCTGTTAGAAAGAAACTCATCGTTTTTGTCGATATTCAGTTATAAGTATTTTACTTCTTAAATATCCGTGCCTACTTCTTAAGTAGTTTTCATTAGTTCTATCTCCTAAAAAAAATAAGCATGTGTCCCCCCCTAATTTGTTCACACACAGTGATAGAGAGAGAGTGAAAGACAGACACACAGACACACAGACACACGCGCGCGCGCACACACACCACAAACAAACACACACAGACACACACACACACACAAACACACACACACACGTACACGTACACACATACACACACATGAACACAGACACACAGACACACAGACACACACACACACACACACACACACAACACACACACACACACACCACACACACACAGAGGGGCCTATTAAAGAAACAAGAACTGATTCATGTGATTACAGGAGAGGATCCTTCTCTCACTTGCCTCTCCAGTCTCTGTGGACACCAACGTCTGCTGTTTTTCACTCTGTAAGACTAACACACCTCTCTCTCTCTCTGTCTCTGTCTGTCTGTCTGTCTGTCTGTCTCTCTGTCTCTGTCTCTGTCTGTCTGTCTGTCTGTCTGTCTGTCTGTCTCTCTCTCTCTCTCTCTCTCTCTCTCTCTCTCTCTCTCTCTCTCTCTCTTTCTTCCTCTTTCATTTCATTTCACTTATTTATTTTATTTCATTTATTTATTTCATTTATACCAATTTAAGTCACCAGATTCTTCTTCGTGAAATTCGGGCTGCTCTTCCCGGGGAGAGCGCGTAGCTACAAGAGCAGCGCCACCATTTTTGTTTTTTGGTTTGCAACTGTATTTGTTTCCATATAAGAGTAGCTTTTTTCTAAGAATGTTGCCAGTGACAACTCTCTTGTTGCTGTGGGTTCTTTTACGTGGGCGGAATAATTTTGTGTAACACACGGGACCTCGGTTTATCGTCTCATCCGAAAGACTAGCGCCCAGGCTGTCTCTGTCTTTCTGTCTATGTCTCTCTCTGTCTCTCTCCTTGTCTCTCTCTGTCTCTCTGCCTCTTTCTGTCTCTGTCTCTCTGTCTCTGTCTCTCTATGTCTCTGTCTCTTTGTCTCTCTGTTTCTATCTCTCAGTCTCTCTGTCTCTCTCTCTGTGTCTTTCTCCTCTGTCTCTGTCTGTCTGCCTGTCTGTCTGTCTGTCTGTCTGTCTGTTGTCTGTCTCTCTCTCTCTCTCTCTCTCTTCTCTCTCTCTCTCTCTCTCTCTCTCTCTCTCCCTCTCTCCTTCAGCGTGTCTGTTCTTATCACAGGCTGGAATGTTCCTGCCCAGATATATATAGTCTATGACTTCCAATAGACGAAATGGTGTGAGTCTTTTGGCTTAGGCACTGTAATAGAAACAGTTATCTCTTCTGGGTTCTGGGTTCGTTAGGCTATTAAGTTATGGTTTTTGAGAGAGAGAGAGAGAGAGAGAGAGAGAGGAGAGAGACAGAGAGAGAGGAGAGAGAGAGAGAGAGACGGAGAGAGAGAGAGACAGACAGAGAGAACGAATGAATGAACGAATTTTATTTGACAAAAGCTACAAGCCCATCAGTCAAAGGGGGTAATTGTAAGTAACATATTAACATAGGAATGAATATGAAAAGGACATGAGTAATAATCCAAAGTCCAGATAAATGCCAACCAAATTTTCAGTTTATTACGTATAGGATCCGTTTCATTCATAGTCTGCTTACGTTTATCTAGAGCCTGCGTTATATATATTGCTAAAGATTTAAGCTCGGACATATTATTTGAAGATAACACCTTTTGTACAAGATTGGTGGACCTGTTGGTTGGGTTTGTCAAAAAAGCAATTTTTTGGCGAATGTCATGATAAGTTCTACAAGCAAACAAAAAATGAAATTCGTCTTCTTCTTCTTCTCCACATGCTGGACAAGAGTTGTTGTCTGTCTCTGCTGTAATATACCATGTTTGCAGTTCAAAAGACCACACAATCTTAGCCTAAATTTTAGTAAATTACTTCGAAGCCTTTTATTAGTTAACGATATCAGATACTGTTCTGGACCAAACGCATCTTTAAAGGAGCTATACCAAGTGTATTTTTCACTAGACATTAACTGTTCATGCCAGTTTTGATGAAAACATGAAATAAGTCTATCTTTCAATTCTCTAACAAACTGTTCTTCATAACCCACCCCCTGGCATAGCCAACAATACCAATCCATTTATCGTCAAAGATCTTTTACTTTAGTCGCCCAGTTTACTTTACCATTATTATGTTGTATAAGCAGCATCTCGTATGCTTGTCTGTTTATTCTTAACATAGGAAGCCTGATAAGTTTAATCAGTATTTAATGCATTTAGTTATGGTTCTTATATAAAAGGGGTATCTACCAGTTTCTCCGTACATAAGTTTATTTGATGCATGTAATGGAACACATAAGAATTTTTTCATGGCAAAGGTGTGTACTTTTTCAATTTGTGTGGTATCTTCTAGACCCCATACTTCTGCTGCATACGTCAGGGCAGGTTCTATTTGTGTGTCAAACAGTTCCAAAATAATGTACTATCAGCAGAAGCTAATCTTCTCATTGATTTGATAATTTGCATAACTCCATTTTTGCTTTTTGACACATCATATCAAACATAGAGCTATTACACAACTTTGTTGAAAATGTTACCCCAAGGTACTTATAGTTATTTGTTACTTTAAGTTTTTGGTCCCCATAAGTCCATTTTTCTCTCATTCCCAAGTGGCCTCCCATCCTAAATACCATAACCATCGTTTTCTCTGAATTTACTGTGAGGCCCAGACGATCTGCTTCTGATTTTAATGTGTTCAGTTGATTTTGCAGTCCTGTAGGTGTGCTAGACAAAGAATGACATCATCTGCGAAAAGTAACAGGAATAATTCAACTGCTCCTGGGATCATTTGTATTCCATGTTTTCGGAGTTCGCTACTTCTGTAGCCAGTTCGTTTATGAAAATTGAAAACATTAAGGGACTCAACAAACAACCTTGTTTAACGCCTCTGGGACAGTCAAAGTAATCTGTGTAAGAACATCTGTTGCGTACACAAGCCATTACAGATGAATATACACCCTTTATAGCCCTATACAGTTTCCCATTAATTCCTGTTTTATGAAGTATAACCCATAGTATATTCCTATCTACCGAATCGAATGCTTTTCTGAAATCTATGAATGCAACAAACAGTTTAGCATGCTTCTGTAAATGTTTCTGTACAAGCCCATAGAGAGTAAAAATATGATCAACTGTGCTATATCCCTTTCTAAAGCCTGCTTGCTCTTCTCTGATTTTTTCATTTGTGTTCAACCCAGTCTGAAAGTCTTCTATTTAATATGGATGTGTATACTTTACTCATATGCTTGTAAGAGAAACTCCTCGATAGTTGTTCTGGCATACTAGTTGCTCCTTCTTATGTATTGGCACAATTATAGATTTAGACCACTCCTTTGGAAATAAACCCTCATCAAAAAGCTTATTGAACAACTGCACCAAATTAGTCAATTATAGTGTCATCCACATTTTTAAGCATCTCTCCTATAATTCTGTCTGGGCCAGCACTTTTCCCCTCTTTCAATCTCTTTTGGTGCGATTTACTTCTTGTTTAGATATTAGGTTCTTCAAGGACTTGGTCTTGCACAACATTGTCGATCTGACAGTTTCATCTTCCACTGTTTCCTGGGTCCTGTATCGTATTCTCAAAGTCTTGAAATAACTAAGGAAATGGTCATACACATTGGTCATTAGAAATTGAGTTACAGATTTTTCGTTTACAATTAACAGAAACGAATAGTCTTCCAAAAGGACTGGAGTCTCTCACATTTTCTTTAATTTTGTCAGTCTATTCTGTCGAAGTCAAACTTTTTTGCTTTAGCTTCTTTTGTACTCCTTCTTGGATTGTAACAAATTCTCTTTCACTTCCGAGTCTATTTGTCCTTACTAAATCTCTCCAGAAGCCTTTTAACTTGACGTTTCTTTTCGTGTTCATAATCAAACCAGTCATTGGTTTTTTTTCATTTTGCCCCAACAGTTTTTACCATACATTCTGCTGCTCCAAGCAGTGCCTTTGTCATTACATCAACTGATTTATCAATATTTTCGTCTAAAACATTACATGTTCTTGAACTATCTCCTTAAATTCTAATGAGGCTAATTCATCTTATACAACTGGGCAACTCATCTGACCATCCACACGATCCTCTTTCATGTCATTTATACTTCAGTTTTCAGAACTTTGCCTATATTATCCAAGTGCAATTCCACAGGTAGGTGCCAAGAATCTAAACGATCCATGACTGCATAACACTGTTCATTCGGGAAAACAAATTTGAGACATAACAAATAGTCAATTACACTAGAGCCATTTGAACTTTATAAAGTAAAATCCCCATTTTTGTCCCCTCACAAACCCCATTCAGAACAATGCAATCGAGCATAAGACACAGATCAGCAATGAACGACCAAAATTGTTAACTGTGTGTCCTTAGAACACCTGTACAAACATTCCCTTTACTATCCAAATCATTGTCGTCATCATCATCACCATCATGGGAGTAGACTGGCATGCTCCTCTAATTTTGCCTGCTGGGAAGCTGTTCGAGCATTCAGATCTCCACAGATCATAAAGTACACTTCTTCGTTTTCTACTGATTGGCAATACTGTCCTCTAATATCTCAATGCCATTTTTGGCCACCTATAATCGTATAACGGGCCATTCTCTGGCACAACATAACATGCTATGAACAGGACATTTTTGTCCTGTGCTAAAAAATGACTTTCATTCATTACAGCAATTGTGTTTGCACAGTTTACCTCTACAGGTTTTCATATATTTCTTTGTACAATTTACGTTTAATGAGCAAAATCACCCCTCCCGACCTTCTTCTTGGACGGACAATTTCCTTGCTGGTGATACCATTATGACATGCTCTGGGAATAAACCCAGTTAACAGACAGAGAGAGAGAAAGAGAGACAGAGACAGAGAGAGACGGAAAGAGACAGAGGACAAAGACAGAAAGAGAAAGAGAAGACAGACAGATAGAGAGAAAGAGAGAGAGAGACAGAGAGACGGAGAGAGAAAGAGAGAGAGAGAGAGAGAGAGAGAGAGAGAGACATAGAGACGGAGAGAGAAAAGAGAGAGAGAGAGAGACGGAGAGAGAGGCACATAGACAAAAAAGCTATATGTGCTTCATCAGTCTATGATCCTAGTTCTGTCAATTTTACAATACCCACCTGTATCTCTTCCTCTCTGTTGATCAAAAACACCTTGTCTATGTTCATATATCTCCGCCTTTATCTCCTATTCTTTCAGGCTGTCATTTCATTTGTGTTTGTTGTCAGCCGGTTGTTTTTTTATACAGACAAATAAGCATGACACATACAAACAAAGCAGGGACATACTGGTAAGGTTCTCCCTTGAAAAGTAGAAAAGAATATTAACAAAAAAACTAGTGACAACATGAATGAAAACAGCAGATCTCATTGTCAGCTACTCTCCCATGCATCTACCCTTCACACCAACAAAAACAGAGGAAAACGTCAGCTTTTACTCATATAATCAAATCTGAAATAAGAAGCAAAATATGCTTGATACGGGTTTTCAGCCTCCTATAACAAAAAACGCTAAATCAATGGTGTTGTATTTTGTTCTAATTCTTCATTCAAAAAACCACAAACCATGAGGCCACAAACTAACATAATTATATATAGACCTTTGTGGCAACTACCAGTAACAATGAACGATACTTATCACATGTTTGGGAGAAGCCTTCAATAAAAGGACGATTAAATATGCTCGTTTGTTTAAAAACAGTTCGTGGAGAAGGACAGAGAGTGAGAAAATCACATCTGTTTTGTTAAAGTCAACGGTAAAAGACTATTTTAAAGTCGGGACAACACCGTGTTCAGTAAGTGTAAACTATGCCTACTTCATTGTCAAAAGCTAACATCGTATTATTTGGTTACTTACTATCCTTAAAGCTTCAGGGACAATGCCTTACAAAGTGATAAGCGTTTTGTCAATACAGCTACTACGCTTGTTTATTTTACTTAGTTTTGTATCGTTTCGTTCCGATTGTGCACTTAATTTTGCTTTTTTCTTCTCTTTTTCCCACTTCAATCCTTTCTTAAAGCATACATGAGTAATAAACCTGAAAAGAATTTTTAAAAAATAAACCAGTTCAAATGCAAGCAGTTACGGTGATAATTTCCACTGATTGATCTTTGCTTTGTTGAGGACAAAATACAAAACAGATCTATCATATCAGAATAATTACTGTATAGGAGTTCAATAACTTAGTAATGATGCACAGAGAGAGAGTGAGAGAGAGAGAGAGAGACAGACAGACAGAAAGACAGAAAGACAGAGACAGACATGTACTGAGAGAGACAGAGAGAGACAGACAGAGACAGACAGACAGACAGACATACAAATAGACAGATACACAGACAGCCAAACAGATAAAGAGACACTGTGATGAGGAAGTAGAAATAAAACACGTACACATAACTCACACACAGACAGACAATCATTACAAAAACGGACACGATGTAATTATCAGCTCAGACAGATCCAGAAAGTCTGGCACCCTGATTCCAGCTATTAACCCCGACCTGTGATAATGTTCTATCATAAGTACTGGAGATCAACCGCACGGCTGATCCCGTGGTTTGTAGCGCTATCCGTGTTCATGCCTCATTGTGATTCTGGCAGTTTGGAATGTCTGGCAATAACCGTTAAGACCCAAGTCCTTGTGGCACGGTGGTTAGCATGGGGGATCTTGACTGGAAAGTTCGCGGGTTCCTATCCCATTGGAAACCAACCTGTACCCAGAGTGAATTTACTCTAAGTGGCTCAAGCAAAGACTGAAATCACACAGCGGCGCAGAACATCGTTCGCACAGAATCAGAATCAGAATCAGAACACTGTATTGCCGTTAAGTCAGAACAAGACTTATTTGACACCAAACATGAACGTATTCAACATTTCCTAAAATATGTAGATTCTTAGATTTCTGTTATTCGTCTATGCTTTTGCTCTTCTGGGAAAAAAGTATCATGTACATATTTGATCATGTCTAACAGATATTCTTTGTTGTTGAAAAACTTGCTCAAATTCTCGTTGTTATTCATATTATTCATTTGTTTATTTTCAGCATTTAGATCAAATGTTTTTCTTAAATCGTCATATAGTTTACAATTGTTTAATAATGCATGCTGTGTAATTAAAATTTTAAAATGCCACTCATAATTCCTCTAGTTGAGACATTAAAGTATTCTTGAGTCTTGAATCCTGGGTCTTGAATAATCAAGCAAGTGATATTCGTCTTCTATTGTGTTACACCACTTACATTGTCTTTTTTCTCTCGGCATTTTGTCTACCTCCCTTGTTCTATCATTAAATCATGGGAGCTGGTGCGAAATCTGCTGAATATTCGCCTGTAGTTTTCGTTCCTGCATGTCAATAGATATGGTTCCAATCTATAAACATGAGAAACAGAATTGTAAAAATTTAACTTAGAAAATTACATTTTGTTGATTCCCTAACACTCTGTACATTTCTTCAAGTTTTGGTTTTTATAGCATAGCGTAATCCTTTGATACTCAACGTCCTGTGATTATTCCACACATGTTTGAATACAATCTTGTAAATTATTGTTTTGATTATATAAATCCAGTGATCGTTTTAATTATTTTCATGCATTTCATTACATATCAATTTCAAATAACTATTTTTGTTTGAGTCTGTTGTTACGTGAATACAAAAACTGATTAAATGACTAATAACTTTCAACGTTAATAGGTATCTGCCTAAGTCTCCTAAGACAGGTAAGGCCATTGTTGTTGTTTTTGTGTGTGTGGACTCCTAATATCTGTCTGCAAAATTGTGCATGGATATTTTCAGGTGGGGATTCTATACTTTATGACGATACACGTTAAAACCTTAGCTGGGCCATAGGGGAAAGCGAGTGCTCTGACCACTGAGCTATCCCATTCCCCTCATAAGGTGAGGCAGCTAGAGAGAAAAACACCTAAGCAAAGTAAATACTGTCCACCACATGTACGGTTAGGCATTTTCTCAGTCTTCAGTATTGCTTTCTATTTCTGGAGTCCACTAAAACACTCATAAAAATGAATGTATTCCATTTGTGTAGCTACTTTTCAAACTGTAAAATTTGCATGCAGCTATTATTACAAAATCAAGCATGGATTAAGCAAGCGCATACACGCACACACATGCACATACAAACATACACGCATGTACACACGCACACGCACGCACAAGCGCGCATTAACGCAAAGAGAGAGGGAGAGTATGGGGGGGGGCGAGAGAGAAACTAATTAATGATAAGGATTTAGATAAAGCAAGAAATAGCAGAACAGAGAAAAGGAGGAGTTAAAAAATCTGACATGTAACAAACAGTGTGACAAACACACCATCAGGCAAATTGTCATTCAGATCGACGGACAAATTACGGTACATAAAATAATACAGTATAATCGCGTTAACAAAAAGGGAGAACAAACTGCAAAAACAATATTCAACAACTGCTGAAAAAAGCAGACTATAAACGCTGACAGCTGTACCAGCATACAGGAGACCAGAGGAGCATGGCTTCTCCTCTGAAATAAGCCTGGTGTTCACAGAACCCGACAAAAAGCGAAGCTTGCCACACTAGACATCTTTTCCTGTGGGTTGCAGAGGGTCTGTCAGTATAAGAAGCATCCCCATCTGGAAATAATATGTTATGAATTTCCTCTTTTCTATCCCACTCTTTGAGTCTGCCTTGTTCCTGTTCTTTCTTTCACCTCCTTCTAGTCTATACTGTGCCTTCTTGGTCCATATCCTGCCTTTTTCCCCCAGAAAGACTGGAAAGATAACAATTCTCTCCTACGCTGAAGCCGGATGCGCTGGGGTTGGTTTGTCAGACAGTTAACGGCAGCGCAACGCATTTTCGTTAAAATGGCAGACAACGAAAGTTGCTTTCTGAGCGTTCAACGAAGAAGAAGAGGAATACCAGAAACCGACCAATTTTACTAAGCAAAGCTGAAGAGCCAGTGCCCCCTAAAGCAATCACACACAAACACACACACAGATTCCTGGAGATAGGCAGACATTGAAGGCAGGCAGACATGGAGCCTGCAGGAGAAGGGACGACGTACGTCCTTCACACCCAGCAGACCCTGAAGGACCCCCAGTGACTACACTGTCTGTGTCCTGAAGCACTAATGAAGCACTGAAGGGGGCAACAGGAATAGCAGCATTACCACCCCAGTTGGATTACTCTCTGACAACAATCAAAGTAGATACACAGGCGAGGGTTGATTAGAGAGAGACAGAGAGAGAGAGGGGGAGAGAGAGAGAGAGAGATTGAAATAGAAAAGGGAAACTTGGAGCAAATTAAATATTGTCTGGCCGTCTGTTGCTGAAGTGCAGCTAGCCTGGTACTTGTGTTCTGTGGTTAAATCCCAAACGATGAATCATTTACGCTCATTAATGAAGTAGAATGGAGAAACGGACAGAGGAGTGGAAAAGATGGTGGTGTAGGTATGGGCGGTTGGAGGTGTGTGAATGAGGGCTTGGGAGGAAGGATTATCAGCTCGTCTTCCCTTTCCCTGGCAGTCTTTGCTGTTGCTGGTACATTTCTTGTGTAATGAACCATCCGCTTTGCTGAAAGAAACGTCCTACATCACATTATATTAGTTACTTGTTGACACTACTGTCACTTTTTACTGTCCATTTTTTCCCCAGTCTCTCTCTCTGTGTCTCTCTCTGTCTCTCTCTGTTTCTCTGTCTCTGTCTATCAGGTACCCCCCCCCCTCTCTCTCTCTCTCTCTCTCTACTCTCTCTCTCTCTCTCTCTCTCTCTCTCTCTCTCTCTCTCTCTCTCTCTCTCTCTCTCTCTCTCCCTTTTCGTCAACTTAAGAACTTTTCTTCACACAGAAACAAAATCTGAGAAGAAGACGGACATTTTCAGCCACTATCAACAAAACCATAAACAATATTATGAGAGGACAGGTAAACAAGCAATCACACTATTGTTGATTAATTTTATCTGACTCCACTGTCTCAGTTAATCCGTAAATACGTACACAGTACATGCACCATAGCGCGACGTGTCGCATGTACATCAAATGCTTGGCTGTAACAGACAGGCTGGTTTGGAAAGGCGGGACATTCATCACCGCTGTATAAAGAGAAATGGCTGTGTCTTGTCCAGAAATGAGAACAATCATCTCCCATCACACACTCAGCTGTCTTGGGAACACTGCAATGGCGGATTTGCGTGCCGACACGATGTATGGGCTATCTCAGCTTTGAGGGCTCGTCACTATTCGCTGAGGAAGACATTACATTTGGGTTTCAAATTTTGATCCATGGCTATTATATTCATATTTGTTTTCCACTTTAAATCATTTGCATAAGGCGTGAGGGTGGGGTGAAGCCTAGTGGTTAGAGAGTTGTGTTCGCGAAGTGGTGCCCAGGTTTGAGCCGCCTCTTCAAGGGGAAATGTTTCCTTGCTGTAAATATTTACACTGATTCCTCTCCACGGAAAATCCTTCGGATAAGGCACAAACCGAAGCTCCATCTGCAAACGCTTGAAGAGACTCTTTTTACACACATTAGAGCCCATTCTATATTTTGGAAGAGTAGACCATTCGTGCTGGTGACATCAGTTGAAAAAAATATAGGTATGAATATAAAAACACATGCACACGGGTGTCGTATTTAGACAAACTCTACAAAAGCGGATTACAGCTGCTTTAATGATGGGCAAAAGCGGCAGCATACGCGTAAATCTTACCACTGGTGGAACTCAGAGCTGTAGCCAAGGAACACAATTAGAAGCAGCTTTATAGTTGTGGTGGTAGTGTTGCTATTGTTAACTCCATAGGGTTTTTTTCATACTTAATACATAATATAACTTTCGAGTGAACAGACGTAAAATCGAAGCAACAATATTGAAACGTTGTTGTTGCTACTATTGTTGTTGTTGCTGCAGCTGCTGCTGTTGCTACTATTGTTGTTGCTTTTGCTATTAAGTTTCTGGTTAAGGATTCCACTTAAGCTTTCGTGTTGATATGTGGCTATTGTAAAGTAACACACCGTCTTTCACTTGTGTTTTTAGGGAGGGTTTCTTTTATTTTGTCAACCGTTTTTGTTTCGTTCGTTTTCGGATTGATTCGTTTTCTCGGTTCAAGTTTCCATTTTGCTGGCGTGTATTGTGTGTGTGTGTGTGTGTGTGTGTGTGTGTGTGTGTGTGTGTGTGTGTGTGTGTGTGTGTGTGTGTGTGTGTGTGTGTGTGTGTGTGTGTGTGTGTGTTGCTGCTTTTCGGAGAGGAGAGGAGACTATCCACCAATAGCATATTTGTCGATTTGTTGTTGTTGTTGTTTTGTTTCAGACTATCCACCAAAAGCCTATTTGTCGATTTGTTGTTGTTGTTTTGTTTCAGACTATCCATCAATAGCATATTTGGCGATTTGTTGTTGTTGCTGTTGTTTTGTTTCCTTTCGTTTTGGCTATGGATACTGTTGCTGTTCGTGTCGTTCTTCGTGCAATGAATAGGACATTTCTCATCAAGGCACACTTCTCTGTGTGAAATGGAGTCTGCTCTTTCTGAAATGGCTCAGTCGCTGCTATAGTGAGGTTTCCTCTTTCTGTACATTTCTCACTTATCTTTTTTTGTCTGCTATAGATTTCCCTCCTCCTTACCTCCCACTGCTGTGTTTTTTTCTGTCTGTGTGTCTGTTTGTTTGTTTGTCTGTTTGTCTACCTGTCTGTCTGTCTGTCTGTCTGTATCTCTATCTCTCTCTCTCCTTTTCTCTCTCTCTTTCCCAACAAACAGATTTGCTTGTGTGTGTGTGTGTGTGTGTGCGTGCGCGCGCGCGCGCGCGTGTGTGTGTGTGTGTGCGCGCCGTGTGTGTGTGTGTGTGTGTTGTGTATGATACTTTTATATTTTTTGAATAAATATATATGTAATTTTTTTCTTTTTCCTTTGAGTCAATGACATTCATTTTACTTGTTGACGTTGCCGTCGCTGTTGCTTTAAAAATGATGATAATTGTTGGCTGAGACATCCTCTTCCTTTGTGTAATAGCATTTGGACCTTGTGTGGCGTGTATGATTTTTTTTTATTTCTGTTTTTGTTTTTCCTTGGTGTTTTTGTTGTTGTTGTGATACCTTTAGTTGTTGGTTTTGTCTTGTATTTTATCAAGATTATTTTCTCTGATAAGGGCAGGGACTGATGTAAAAACGTACGCCATGGCATATTTGTAATCCTGAAAAGAAAATAAGTGAATTTGATTCCTTTTTTTTCTGTGACTATTTCTTTCTCTATCTTTGACTGTCTTTCTGCACATAATTTTGTCTGTAGTTTTGTCTGTAGCTAGTTTACATGCATATGAATGTTCGAGCATGTGAGTTAGGTTTGCTTGCTTCTGTGCTTGTGTTTGTGAGTGTGTGTATGTGTGTGTATGAGTGTGTATGCGCGTGTTTGTAAAAGTGCTAGCTAGCTTGCTAGATATATGGATAGACAGCTAGATAGCTAAAAAGCTAGATAGTCAGATAGCTAGCTAGCTAGTTAGCTACATATTTAGATAGCTAGATAGCCAGATAGCTAGACAGCTAGGTAGCTAGATAGAGAGAAAGAGAGATGGATGGACAGATAGATAAATGGATAGATAGATAGATAGATAGATAGATAGATAGATAGATAGATAGATAGATACGTAGGTACGTAGATAGATAGATAGATTGAGACAGACAGACAGACAGACGAACAGAGACAAACAAACAGACAAAGAGAGAGAGAAAGGACATACAGGGGGACATAGACACAGAAAGAGAGAGAGATAGAGAGAAACAGAGACAGAGAGAGAGGGAGAAGAGAGAGAGAGAGAGAGAGAGAGAGAGACAGACAGACAGACAGACAGACAGACAGACAGACAGACAGACAGACAGAGGACAAGGCAGTATTGTGTCAATCTATGTTGATAAAGATGTGCCATCATACCATTGTTATGTTTCTGCTCCCTTAGCGTAGAGACACGACTTTAATCATACAGATAAGCTAGTTATCTGTGGTCCTTGTCTCGGTTCGTCCATTTCTTTCTTTTTTCTAATTCTGTCTATTCTCTATAATGCTTGTGTCTAGTCTTTTTTTTCTTTTCTGTCTGTCCTTATCACTGCCTCAAAAACCTCTTATTTACCCTTCTCCCTTTCTTTCTTGTTTATGTTTTGGCAGTGTGGGTTAGTGGGTGAGTGGAAGAGGGATAAGAAACAGGGATAGAACAGAGATAGAGACAGAGACAGAGACAGAGAGAGAGACAGAGAGAGAGAGAGAGAGAGAGAGAGATTGCAGGTCACTGTAGCCATCTATGTTGATAGAGATGTGCCATTTCCGGGAACTACATTTTTAGGTTGATGCAACTTAAGTGTAACGACAATATTTTTTAATCATGTTGATAACCTTATTATTTTTATTGGTGTCAGTGTCTGTCCATTTCTTTTTCTTATTCCGTTTGTTTGTCTGTCTGATTGTGTCTATTCTGTCTTTATCCTCTGCATGTTAGTGCCACTGTTTCAAGATGGGGTACAGGACAGCCTGGCGGTTAGAAAATTTGCACTCGTAATCAAACGACCGGGGTTCGAATCATCATCAGCCTCACAATTGTTACTTGGTCTTGTCTGGGGAGAAGGTAGTAGCCATTCATTTCAACAGTAAGGATGACTACTACCTCATCCCCGGATAAGACCAAGTAACAATTGTGAGGCTTAGGACTGGTCACTGCAGACTCAGACATCACATGTTTACCAAGTTCCACATTGGTGATTGTGAGGCGTTCCCCCTGTGACACTTCTCCCATGACAGAGGAACACTTCCTCCAGACCTGTCCATCCAACACACCAAAACCTGAGGGCCAATATCTGGCCTACTGACCTATCTGCCGATGAGGGACAAACTTTCCGGCCCCCTGGAGGGCCTTCAGCGCACGAGAGTATTTGTCAGGAGTTGCTGTCTGAGCGTTCGACGACGACGACGACGACGACGAAGAAGAAGAAGAAGAAGAAGAAGAATCATCACCATCCAAGGGTGTTTCACCAATGGAGTTAATATCAGTGCCGACTCCATTCCCATGAAAGTCCTTCTGATGAGACTGTTGCCGATGTCCTATGTGCGCTTAGAACATCTTGTGCACACGTTAAATCTGATCTACCTTCCGGTAGAGTAGGCTAGTCTGTGCCGGTGGGAACGGATGATAACATTGACAAAACTGCAAGCACACGGGAACTAAATGACTATGTAAAAGCACATAATTGCGTAATTATCGTCATCGAAATAAAATAATATAAACATGAAACTAAAAATGACCTCCTATTTCTCCATCCCTTTGTCTCTTTTTATGGTGTGGTGGTGGGTGGGTGGGAGTGGAGAGAGAGAGAGAGAGAGAGAGAGGAGAGAGAGAGAGAGGAGAGAGAGAGAGAGAGAGAGAGAGAGAGAGAGAAGAGAAACTGACAGACAGACATACAGACAGACTGACAGAGACAGAATGAGATATAGAAAGAGACACAGAGAGAAACACACACAGAGAGAGAAACCCATACACAGAATGAAAAAAAAAGGATTGAGAACAAGAGGAGAAGTATCAGTCCACGGTTTACGAGGGTTTACCATCCCCGCGAGCTGGCGTGTTTACGGCACTGCTTTGTTAGCGTGAAGACGAGATGCTTGCTATTCCCATACGCTCAGCGCCTCTGCTCTGCCACTTGGTTTCTTTGCCTCTATGTTTCTTCCTTGATTGTCTGTCTGTGCTTTGTGGTGGGCTTTTTTCATTTGTCTGTGCTGCTCTCAGGTTTTCTTGATACATGCACACGCGCGCGCGCACGCGCGCATATACACACACAGACACGCTCGCACGCACACACACATACACACTCAAACAGATAAAAATACAGACAGACAGACAGAAACACACACACGTACACACTCAAAGAGTCAGACAGACAGAAACACACACATACATACACGTGAGTACAAGCATGCACGCATACACATGCACACATTCAAGTACACACGCACACACACACACTCACACAGATACACAAACACATACACACACACACACACCTGAAGACAGTAAGATTTTGTTGTGGTGGTCGTTGATCAATTTTTATTGTGAACATAAAAAACAAGAAGATAAGAGAACATCAAAAGAATAAGAGATAGAGGGAGAGACAGACAGACAGACAGACAGACAGACAGAGAGACTGGCTGCAGTTTCCAGAAGCATCAGCAGCAACAGCAGCAGCAGCAGCGGCAACAACACCACCAACATCAACAACAGCATCATTATCATCATCTTTAGTACTTGCAGCAGCAGCACCACCACCACCACCACCACCACCACCAGCAGCAGCAGCACCAGCAGCAGCAGCAGAAGCAGTGGCAACAACAACAGCACCAACGTCAGCAACATCACTAACACCAGCAGTAGCAACAACAACAACAACACCAACAACAACAGTGGCAACAACAGTAGCAGCAGCAGCAGCAGAAGAAGAAGAAGAAGCAGGATCAATACAGAACTGACCTCATCACTTTTATCTGGACCTCGGTCCATCACGTTTTCCTCCGTGTCTCTTTCCTTTCCTGTGTGCATGTAGATGCCCCTCTCTCCTCCCTGCATCTCTCTCTCTCTCTTTCTCTCTCACTCTCTCTGTCTGTCTGTCTGTCTGTGTCTGTCTGTCTGTCTTCTCTCTCTCTCTCTCTCTCTCTCTCTCTCTCTCTCTCTCTCTCTCTCTCTCTCTCTCTCTCTCTCTCTCTCTCTTTCTGTTGTATACTTATTGTATTGCCTTCAGAAAATAAAATCTCTCCCTCTCTCTCTGTCTCTCTCTGTCTGTCTCTCTCTGTCTCTCTCTCTCTGTCGTCTCTCTCTGTCTCTCTCATGATGACGATGACAACAATGACGATGGCGATGATGTCGACAATGCTGTTGCTGATTATAATGATAATACGACGTTAAAGACGACGATGACAATAATGATGACGAATACGATCCTATTGGAATGTTTCCATAACATTGTAGAGAAATTTCTTTTTGGTTTTCATTGGAACATGCTCGCTGAATGTGGTGATAATTATCCTCTAGGCTTAACTTTGTATGAGCTCCTACTGTTTTGTTTTTATTATGGTGGAGGGTATAGGAAAAAGAAAGGCGTCATCTCATTATTGTGTTGTGTGTCGTCTTCATGAATGTGTGTCTTCTTCATGAATATACATTAATTTTCCTTACTCTATGTCTCTGCCTGTGTCTCCTCTTTATACAATTTCTGTCTGTCTGTCTGTCTGTCAGTCTGTCCACTGCCTTTTGTATATGTCAGGCTAGTTCTCTGTGTGTTAACACTGTCGGTTTGTCTGTCTTTTGTTTCTGGCTGCAAGCAAACACGCCTGTTTCTTGTTTGTCCCTCCGTGTGTTGGTCTGTTTGTTCATCAATAGAAATAATTATGGCTTGGCTCTCTGCAGATCTTTTTCCCATGCTCTATAACAGAGTGAACAACAACAACAACAACATATTAACGGTTATAGCATAGATTCGAACACAATTAAGATTACGCCGTAGGATGATATCAATTTCGTTTTTTCAGCTTTCCTTCTTTTACAATTATGGTCATTTATTTTTCTTCCATGCTCTCTCTTTCTGGTTTGCAAGTGTGTGTCACTTTGATTACTGGACGGTGGCCTTATATAATTAAACTTCGTCGAGTCGTTGAGTGGCTTCTTTCTGTATGTCTCGGTTTTCTTTTCTCTCTGCCTACCTGTCTCCTAGTCTGTACGTCTTTCTTTTTGTTCACTCCTCCCTCCCTCCCTCTTTCCCTCCCTCTCTCTCCCTCTCGCTCTCTCTGTCTCTCTCTCTCTTTTCTCTCTCTCTCTCTCTCTCTCTCTCTCTCTCTCTCTCTTTCTCTCTCTCTGTCTCTCTGTCTCTCTGTCTCTTTTCTCTCTCTCTCTCTCTCTCTCTATCTCTCTCTCTCTTTCTGTCTCTCTGTCTCTATCTCTCTCTCTCTGTTTGTCTTTGTCTTTTTCTGCCTCTGTTTCTGTCTCTGTGTCTGTGCCTCTCTGTGTCTCTGTCTATATCTCTGTCTCTTTCTTTGTCTCTCTGTCTTTGTCTCTGTCTATTTGTCTCTCTGCCTATCTGTCTCTCTGGTTTCTCTCTTCTCTCTCTCTTCTCTTCTCTCTCTCTCTCTCTCTCTCTCTCTCTCTCTCTCTCTCTCTCTCTCTCTCTCTCTCTCTCTCTCTCTCTCTCTCTCTCTTTCCTTCGGAAGAGACTATAAACCGAGGCCCCATGTGCAAACGCACGCAGAACATCTTGCGCACACGTTAAAATCCTGTTCTGCTTTTCGTAAGAGTAGATCATTGTGTGCCGGTGGGAATAGATGACAATTTATAAAACCGCATACACACGGAGACTGGATGTAAAAAAAAGCACATATGTGCTTATTCCATTATCCTCGATATAAAAGAATAAAATTAAAAATTAAAAAAATAAATCTCTCCCTCTCTTCTCGCTCACTCGTTCTCTTCTCTCTGTCTCTCTGTCTCTGTCTCTGTCTGTCTGTCTCTCTCTCTCTCTCTCCCTCTCTCTCTCTCTCTCTCTCTCTCTCTCTCTCTCTCTCTCTCTCTCTCTCTCTCTTCAATCTTTCTCAATCCCCAACGTACAAAAAACACACCACTTGTGTAACACTGTGGTGTCAAGATGCCAACTTTCCCTTTTTCATGCAAACCAGCACAGACTATAGTGACAGACAATATCACTATTACACAGAGGCGCGTTTTGTACATGCACACATTCAGTCACCTTTTGAGTACCCTCCAAGAACAGAAGATACCACATACTGTTGTTCTCTTTGGGGGGTTTTCACGGACGTTAGAACTGATATGGTGGTAGAAAATGGTAATGGGAAATAAGAGAGGTGATAATAATAATAATAATAATGTATGGAATTTATATAGCGCTGAATCTTGTAAAGCAACAAATCAAAGCGCTCAGATTTTATTTCATACCACTTTAAGTCACGGCAGATTTCTCTCCGTGAAAATCGGGCTAGCTCTCCGGGAGAGCGGGAGTAACGCGTCGCATTAGGCTGCGCCACTTTCACACTTTTTTTTTTATTCGCAGCTGTATTGTTATCCTATAGAGTGGCATTTTTTCTAAGAATTTGCAAGGGACAACATCTTGGTGGCCGTGGGGTTTTTTTACGTGCGTAAATAATTACGTGTAACACACGGACCTCGGTTTATCGTCTCATCCGAAAGACTAGCGCCAGACACCAACTCATGGTTAATAGGATAGGGGGAAAAATTTCCGAGCCAAAAGGGGTACGAACCGCCGCACACTTCAGACCCGGACTTTTCGCTTTCTAGACAGGCGCGTTACCTCTAGACCACCGATCCACCACAAGACTGAAGTGTGATGATCGCATGCACGTGTAACGAAATTCCAATCTGTCTGTCTGAGACTGTTTTGTGAAAGTTACGTATATTTGAATAGTCGCTAAAGAATGATATCCCAAGTTCACACAATACCATGGAACTATAACAGGCGCTGAACAAACAGTAAAACACAATTCGGCAAATGGGTTTTTTAGACAAAGAAAGAAAGAAAGCTTAATGACAGAAAGAAAAAAGGGAGGAAGAAAGACAGACAGACAGGAAGGAAGGAAGGAAGGAAAAAAGACAGAAAGAAATAAAGAGAAAAAGGAAGAAAGAAAGAAAGGATGGAAGGAAGGACGGAAGGAAGGACGGAAGGAAGGAAAAAAGGAGAGAAGGAAGGAAAGAAGGAAGGAAGGAAGGAAAAACGAACGAAAGAAAGAAAGAAGGAAGGAAATAAAGAAAGAAAGAAAGAAAGAAAAAAGAACAAATAGACAGAAAGAAACAAGAAAGAAAAAGAAAGAAAGAAGGAAAGATTCATATATTCATAAGACAGATACCAAAAAATGCAAAAGAGATATACTAATATTTTCTTTCTGCGTATTAGTCTTTTATCCCTACATCCCTTTAAAGAATAGGACACAGCCCAAACATTGAATCAGGGATAGTATGTTTGGGAAAACAGAGATTTCAATTCCAGCATTGAAAATGTATATAGGTATAATATGTCGGTATCTGTTTATGTCGAATATGTCTATGTATTTTTATTCATATATTCAGGAAAGAAACATTTCTCTTCCAGTGTAAAGTACCCCATTTTCTGACAACTGACTACTCACTGAGGGCAAGTCATGTGTGTTCACGAAGGTAAAACTAAGTCTCTTGTTTGCCGTCTTCTTTTTTCTTTGAAATTATTCTTTCTCTTCCAAAGGTTGAAAAATGGAAACATCAACGCGACTCAGAAAAAAAATAGAAGGAAGGAAAGAAAGAAATAAGGAAAGAAAGAAAGAAAGAAAGGAAGGAAGGAAGGAAGACGGAAAGGAAGGAAGAAGAAAGAAAGAAAGAAAGAACGGAAAGTAAAGAAAGAAAGAAAGAAAGAATGAATGAAGAAAGAAGAAAAGAAAAAGAAAGGCAAGAAAGTAAAAAGAAAGAACGGAAAGAAGTAAGGAAGAAATAAAAAAGAAAGAAAGAAAGATGATGAAACAAGGAACGAAGAAATATAGAAAGAAAAAGAGAAAGAAAGAAAAAAAAAAGAAAGAGAAGAATTGCGAGAAAAGGGGAACACCCAAAAAATAGAAAAAAAAAGGACGGAAAGAAAAACGGGATCGTTAAAATGCAAAAAAAGAGTAAAAAATAGAAAGAAAACAAGAACGGGAAACAAAATGACCACAAGAAAATGTTTGTTTGGTGTTTTTTTAAATTCCAACCTCACCCCAGTATTTTTCTGCTTGCTTGGTTTTTCTTTTGCTATCAATATTTATCTTACAAACTTGAATCAAAGGAAATTATATTGCACTTTTTTTCCAAACAGAATTCCCTCTCCAATCTATTTCTAATTATATATTTGCAAAAATGGATATAATACGTGTATCTCCACAGCTGAATATGCTTTTAGAAGAGAGCATATCCAAACATTCTTGGTTGTGTTTGCGTGCGTGCACGTGTTCATGTGTGTGTATGTGTGTGTGCCTTCACAATTCAGCAACATGCACCGCACAAGATATATATATATATATATATTATATATATATATTTTCTATCTCTACTATCATACAACTATATAAATACTATCTCTATTTTATAACTATACAATTGTTCTCTTCTAAGTATAATATCGAACGTTACTCTCACACCTCACTCCACTCTCTCTCTCTCTCTTTCCCACCTTTCCCCACACACACACACACGCCCTTCACACACACACACACACACCCTAACACCACCACCCACACAACACCACACACAGATCACAACTACCCCGCCACATTGCCCAGTCACTCGCACATGCCTTTCTCTCCGTTACTGTGTGATGTCTCGTGGCCCGTTTTTTGTTATGTCTACCTGCCTGCCTGTTCTCTTTGCGGCTATCCTCCTTACCCTCCTCCCCTCTCTCTCTCCCCCCTCCCTCCTCCCCCTCTCCCCCCCTCCTCCCCCTCCTCCTCTTCCACGCAATTTCCTGCTAGCAAAGCAACCACTTTTTTTTCCATAGCGTGAAGATGGGTTTTTTTTTCATTTCATGAAGCAAACACAGATCCTAGGAATAGGAATGCAACATCATTACTACACAGCGTGCCACTGAGAACATGTTGGAATCGAGTCCCAACCCCCCTCACCCCCCCCCTCACCCTCTAAGCTGTCCTGCTGGAATGGAGCATGAAAATACTGTCGTTCTTGTATGGGATTTCCCTTGCTAACAGACAGATCTGAGATAGGGGTGCAAGTTGCTAGTGAAATAAGAGAGATGAATATACTGAAGGGGGGCCTAGTGTTTAGTACAGACATTTTGGAATCGAATCCCTTAGGTTAGCCTCATACTAAAGCGCACCGTACCTTGTCGTCCTTTATGGGTTTTCCCCGTACTAACAGAAAAAAACCCTGGGGGTAGATGGTGAGAGCGAAGGGGAGGGAGTGGTTTTGGGTTGGGGGGGGGGGGGGGGGTAGGAGTGGAAGGGAGCGAAACTTCTGAAAGATTTGACAAAAGAGAAACATTCACATTATCCACGTGCAGCAAATAACGAGCTCTGGGGTATCTGTGGCAATAGCCCGTGTCCTGAATATTCATAGGAAGGACGATTCATCACGTGCTCAAGACAATGTGCCAGAAACGAACTGAGATGGTAAGAACAAGAAACAATATTAGAACAAAAGAAAGAAAAGGAAAGTAGAAAAAAATTAACAACCAAAAAACGATGAAGAAAAAACTATGAAAGAGGCGAGTACGAAAGGAAGCAACTAAGAAAGAGAGGAAGAAAGAAAGAAAAAGAGAGAAGAAAAAGATAGAAAAAATGGGGCAGGAAGGAACGAAGAAGGGCGAAAAGAGAGAAGAGAAGAAAAAAAAAGAATGGGAAGAACGAGGAAGCAGAAAAAAAGAAAAAAAAAAGAAAGGGGAGAGAACGGCAAAATGAATACGAGAATGAAAAAAAAAAGAAAGACAGAAAAGAAAACAGAAATACAGAAAGAACGACAGAAAGAAAGAAAGACAGAAAGAAAGAAAGACAGAAAGAAAAAAAAATTATAGAAGAAAGAAAAAAAAAAAAAAAGAAGAAAAGAAAAGAAAATGAATGGAAGAGAGAAGAAGCGGAGAAAGGAATAAAGAACGTAAGAAGGAAAGAAAAAGACAAAACGAATCAGAGAAAGAGAAAAACAAAGAAAGAACGAAAACAAAGCAAAAGGAAGGAAAGGGAAAAAAGAAAGAAAGGAAGACATCAAGGAAGACATCAAGGAAGACATCAAGGAAGACAGAGAGAGAAATAACAAGCAAAAAAAGAGCATAAAGAAAGCCATATAGAAACAAAAAGCTTAAGAAGAGGGGTCAGGGTAGAAAACACACTGGTAACAACAATATACGTTTAAAAGACAAAGAACAAATGAAAGAAACAAAAGACAAGCAAAACAAACGTTCCAGTTAAGATAAAGAACATTCACCAAAAAAATGTAAAAATATCAGGCCATATCAATATAGATAAAATATTTAAAGATGGACAGTATTCAGACAGGCATAGATTTCCTACAAAAAAATGAATGTCCACTATGGAAAAAAGGCATAAAGAAAAACAATTTTTAGCTGAACATGGTTTTTTCCCCCGTCAATTTTCTTGTTCTCAGTGTTTAATCTAATAATTATA
>CM054135.1:79090346-79095346 GCA_028751875.1 Rapana venosa
TGATGGGAGGGTTTCCAGAGTGTCTTCTACTCGTAGCCTCTTCTTTAATTTTTGTCAGTGTAGACTGTAAACAATGTATTTTGTCTGTGAGGAATCTATGTCGATAATGTACTGTCCATGTACAATGTATGTCAGGAATAAGTAGCCCATGAACAATCTATGTGAGCAATGAATTGCCCATGACCAATCTATGTCAGCAATGATTTGCCCATGAACAATCTATGTTAGCAATGAATTGCCCATGACAAATCTATGTCAGCAATGAATTGCCCATGAACAATCTATATAAGCAATGTTGCCCATGAACACTCTACATCCACGACGATACATCCATGGACACTTGATAGCAACAACGATTTGTCCTTGAACACTCTATGTCAGAAATGAATTGCACATGAACAATCTATGTTAGCAATTAATTGCACATGCAATCTATGTCAGCAATAAATTGCACATGCAATCTATGTTAGCAATGAATTGCCCATGAACAATCTATGTTAACAACGAATGTGCCATGAACAATCTATGATAACAACGAATTGCCCATGAACAATTTATGTTAACAACGAACTGCTCATAAACAATATATATTGACAACGAACTGCCCATGAACGATCTCTGTTAGCAACGAATTTCCCATGAACAATCTATGTCAACAACGAATTTCCCATAAACAATCTATGTTAATAACGAATTTCCCATAAACAATCTAAGTTAATAACGAATCGCCCATCAGCAATCTATGTTAACAACAAATTGCACATTACTAATCTATGTTAGCAAAGATTTGCCCATGAACAATCGTTGATAACAACGATTTCCCCATGAACAATCTATGCTAGCAACGACTTGCCCATGAACAATCAATATCAGCAGTGAACTGTTGATGAGCAGTGCAATCGAACTATCTGCAGCCTCCTTCGCAAGCTACAGAAGGACACTAAGGATGATCACAGCTTCCTGTGCTATCATCGTCGTCGAGGACCAGTCCCTGAATTTTTCAAACAGCTCCCACTAATCAGACAGTCAGACAGACAGACAGAGTGGAGAGGAGAGGAGAGGAGAGGAGAGGAGAGAAAAGAGAGAGAGAGAGAGAGAGAGAGAGAGAGAGAGAGAGAGAGAGAGAAGAGAGAGAGAAGAGAGAGAGAGAGAGAGAGAGAGAGGAGAGAGAGAGAGAGAGAGAGAGAGAGGAGAGAGAGGGAGAGAAAGAGGGAGGGAGAGAGAGAGAGTTAGGGAGAGAGAGGGAGAGAGGGAGAGAGAGAGAGAGAGAGAGAGAGACACACACACACACACACACACACACACACACACACACACACACAGAAGGCTTCTCCTCTGTGAAACATAGCGAACTGTGTTGTCTTGTTAAACTTCCTTGAGTGCAGGAAATGTTTTGGTTTTTGTTGTTAATACTACCTCATCTCCTCTGGCGTTTCTATTCTGCTGTCTCAACTCCGCTCATTTCAACCTCTCCATCCTAATCACATCTAAATTAGTCATGTTGTATTCACAGGGTGAGAAGTGTACTGGAATGCCATCATTCTAAGGCTGCATTGGAGCGTAGCATGGAATTCCTATCTTTTTAAGTGTTTCGTGGGGGGAGGGGGGGCAGGAGAATGAACAAAGAAGCCAGATACAAAGACAAGAATGAGGTGACTTGAAAGCACAGGACCAAGGGAGAAACGTAGAGAGAGATAGAAAAGAGAGATGGTCTAGAGATAACGCGCCTGTCTAGAAAGCGAAAAGTCCGGGTCTGAAGTGTACGGCGGTTCGTACCCCGTTTGGACCGGAAATTTTTCCCCCATCCATTAGACCATGAGTGGTGGTCTGGGCGCTAGTCTTTCGGATGAGACGATAAACCGAGGTCCCGTGTGTTACACGTAATTATTTAGCGCACGTAAAAAAAACCCACGGCAACAAGAGAGTTGTCCCTGGCAAAATTCTTAGAAAAAAGTCACTCTGATAGGGAAACAAATACAGCTGCAGCAAAAAAAAAAAAAAAAAAAAAAAAAAAGGGTGAAAGGGTGGCGCAGCGCTAAGTGGCGACGCGTTCTCCCGCTCTCCCCGGGGAGAGCAGCCCGAATTTCACGGAGAGAAATCTGCCGTGACTTAAAGTGGTATGAAATAAAATCTGAGCGCTTTGATTTGTTGCTTTACAAGATTCAGCACTATATAAATTCCATACATTATTATTATTATTTATTAAAAGAGGGAATTCCTAGCACAGATTTTCTAAAAGGTAAGAATAGATGCTGCTTCTATACCGACAGGCACCCGGGCACCCCCACGGGAGGGATGGGGGAGAGGGGGATGTGTCTTTCGAACCCGAGGACATTTACACTGACAACAGTGATTTGATTGAAATGGTCCGCTCATCGATCCCTCTCACCCACCCTACTGAAAGTGTCCTGTTTGTAGATTCACTCAGAATGCCCTTAGCCCTGCTCAAGACTTCGGCAGGACTTTGAGCTTGTCCAGTCCTCAGTCTGCGTGGTTCCTTGTTTGTGCCAGCACTGGAAGAATTGCCTCTGTGTGTGTGTGTGGTGAGATGGTTCTGAGAGTCTGGTCTTTTCCTTGTCCTTCAAGTGCATGGACAATCTTTCTCTGTCTCTCTCTCTGTCTCTCTGTATCCATGTCTCTCTGTCCCTGTCTGTCTGTCTCTTTCTCTCTTTATCGCTCTCGCTCTCTCTCTCTCTCTCTCTCTCTCTCTCTCTCTCTCTCTCTCTCTCTCTCTCTCTCTCTCTCTCTCTCTCTCTCTCTCTCTCTCTCTCTCTCTTATTTCTCTCTCTCTCTCACTGTAAGTTAGATGCATGACACAATCATAGCCATGATTCTCAGGATGTCTTCTCGCATTTCTTCTCTCAAAAGCTATGTTGATGCTTGGTGATCGAAATGTAATGAGTAAGCGTACAGAGTTACTTAGTAATAACCTTAAGTTGTTGACAGGGGGAAGATGTGTACGTGTATATGTGTGCAACTCTTCAGCTGATTCAATATTATATTTGTATTGCGAAATTATTGTTATTTTCCATTATACACCTCCCCTACCCCCCGAACACTCCCTTTTGTTGTATTGTGGCCTAATGCCGATGCACTATTAAACAATTTAAGAGTTATCTCTCTTGTGAAACTGTTTTTGTAATTGTTATTATTCTTTTATTTCGAGGATAATGGAATAAACACTCATGTGCTCTTTTTCATCCAGTCCCCGTATGTATGCAGTTTTTACATTTTTGTCATCCGTTCCCACCGGTGCACAGTGGCCTACTCTTCCGAAAAGCGGAACGGGCTTTAACGTGTGCGCAAGATGTTCTGTGTGTGTTCGCACACGGGACCTCAGTTTATAATAATCTCATCCGAAGGACCTTTTGGGGGAGAGTGGAGTTGGGACTGATGTTCACTTCAGAGTAAAACATCCTCTTGAACGGGAATCGAACCTGGGTCAGCAGATCATGAGCGTATTACGCTAACCACCAAGAGTGTAGTGTCCCCCCTGTACTATCCTCCCTCTCCCCCCCCCCCCCCCCCACCCCCACCCCTCCCTTTCTTGTGGGTAAAGGATGGCATCGGCGTGCGTCTTGTGTGTAATCAGTCTAATCCAATTACTGGAGAAGCCTCCTTCACAGAAACGGGGGGTACGGGATAACCTGGTGGTTACAGTGATGCATTCGTGATCTACTGACCCGGGTTCGATTCTCGTTCGAGAGGATTTTTCCTCTGGAGTTAACTTCAGTGCCGACTCCACTACCCCCAAAAGTCTTTCGGATGAAACTTTAAACCGAGGTGGCGAGTGCGAACGCACGCAGAACATCTTTCGCACACGTTAAAACCCGTTCCGCTTTTCGGAAGAGTAGGCCATTGTGTGCCGGTGGGAACGGATGACAACATTTACAAAACTGGATGAAAAAAGCACATCAGTGCTTATTCCATTGTCCTCGAAATAAAAGATTAAAATTAAAATAAAATAAATATAAATAAACTGCAGGCAGGGCTTTCAGGGCTACTGCCACTGTACTGCCTGTAGTACCTGTGTGATGGTTTGCTTGGTCATGTTACAGTACAAGCCTCAACCGTTGAGGATTTAACGAATTCTCATTCAAATCCTTGAGGAGTGATTAGGAGACCATGCTGAATGTTAATAATAGTAACACACACACACACACACACACACGCGCGCGCGCTTACGCGAGCGCTCGTGTATGTACGCGCGCACACTTACACACGCGCGCGCACACACACGCACATACATACATACACACGCGCGCGCACATACACACGCACGAACGCAGGCATACCTATACATACACTCACACCAACACACATACACACACAAACACACATACACACACACTCACACATAAACAAACACAAACACACACACACACACACACACACACACACACACACACACACACACACACACACACACACACAAACACACATGCACACGCGAAAAACGAAAACCTTTGAAATATGCCTTCCTTTTATTTTCTCATATTGTCTGCGCACACATAATCATTAATTTTTGTGTTACATATCGTTTTCTTCTTGACAGTTTGGCAATAACTCACTTACACGTTCAATATAAAACAAGACATAAGTAGATCCAGAATCGAAAAAACACACTTGCACATATAAACACATGTCTACACTGTATACTTTACACAGACGAAATCTTGCGCGCACATACTTGTTTGCACGAACAAGGTCACGCACTCTCATTCATACACACAATACACATACATGCACGCATACACACACATACACACATACACACTCACACACATGTACACACATGCACTCATCACACACCTGCACATGCACTCACACATATATAAACACACACGTATGCACACACACATATACATACACGCGCGCGCACACATACACAAACACACACACACACATACACACACTCACACAACTGCACATGCACTCACACATACATAAACACACACATACACACATGCCCGCACATATGCATGCACGGGCGCACATAC
>CM054135.1:79097846-79107846 GCA_028751875.1 Rapana venosa
TGATCATCTCATCCGAGAGACTAGCACCAAGACCTCCATCCACTCGAGGTCTAGTTGACTGGGGAGAAGTTGGGGCTCAAGAGGGGACCAAACCCATAGTTTTTTTTTTTACACCTGCATTACTCATTGTGACCACTGAGGATAAGCTTTAAAACTTGTTCTTCTTGCTCCTGTGTTGTTGCTTGTTTTTTGTTGTTGTTGTTTGTTGTTGTTGTTGTCTTCTTCTTCTTCTTCTTTCTTCTTCTTTCTTTTCTTTCTCCTTCTTATTCTCTTCTTCTTCTTCTTTTCTTTATTCTTCTTCTTTTTCTCATCTTCATTATCATCTCTTCTTCTCCTCCTCCTCCTCTTTCTCTTCCTCCTTCGTTTCATGGCCATGCTAATGCTTTAAATTCATTTTGACGTCCTGAAACCAAACCACCACCGATACCCCCTCCTATGGGATTTTTCTCATAAAATTAACCTCAGTACTGACTCCACTCCGCCTGAAAGTCCTTCGGATGATACTATAAACAGAGGTACTGTGTGCGAATGCACGCAGATTATCGTGCGTACACGTTAAAACCCTTTCTACATTTTGGAAAGGTAGGTCATTCGTACCAACAAGAAAGAATAACAAAAATATCCCAAACAAACAAAAAATCCGAACAAATAATTATCCTCGCAAGCAATACGGATGTCGTGTTTAGACATCATCCTTAAAATCGGAATGTGACGACCATAATGGAGAAGAAAACGCTCTCATACGCAAACAAAAAAATATCTATCTCACCATTGATGAATCTGGGAGCTCTAATCCCAGGAACGAAAAAAAGAGCCTGGCAATATTCTTGTCATTTGTGTCTCCGGCCCTAGCTGACCTACTCTGGAAGGAAAGATGGATGGGTTTGCTACGTGAGTGCAAGATGTAATGATTGATGGCTTCTGCCTTCAGGACTTTGCTTTATCGCCTTAAGTGAAGTGCCTGCAGGGAAATGAAATTAGTACTTATGGTACTCCTGATGGAAATGGTCCTTCAAACACACATGCACACTCGCGCACATACTTACACACACACACACGCGCGCACACACACATGCACACAGACACAAGCACACATGCACGCACATACGCTCAGGCACGCTTGCATGCCCTCTAATATCAGTGAGAGTGAACAGGCGTTAAATTGAAGACAACAACGACAACAACAACAACAGCAACGCATGCATGCACGCACTCACACATGCACGCACACACACGAACACACACATACACAGATACACGCACGCACACACACACACACACACAAAAGCTGGCATACCAACATCAAGACAGCTTTAAATCAAATAAAACTGCTTTCACATTGATATCAGGACACCATTTCAAACGTATACAATTTGTTTAAACTTCATTTAACAGCTTTATAGCTTGGCATAAACATAAAACTTTCAGAAAAAAAAATATCGGGGCACTATTTGAGCATCTCATAACTTACCACCATCAAAATAGCATTACCCCTTCACACAGTTTCCATAAAAAGCCTCAAGACAACATTATCCAGAACATTACAGAGCCTTTTTTCTTTCGTTTTTTTTATACAAAATCCAAACATTTTTTAACCTCTATATCGTGCACTTCATTTATGATATCAAGACACATCTATGACACCGAGTGATAAGCACAGATCCATAATAATCTGAGCACAAATTTCAAACATTTGTTTTTTCATAATTAATATGAAACGCTAATGGGCAGAACATGTGATACAACATTTGAATGTAATAACTCATAATGCACAGTTTCTACATAGCAATTCAGTACAACGATGGTCAGAAATAAAACACAGTAGCTCTAAATTACCAAGACCAAAATCAAGACTAAACCTACCGGCCGCAAGTAAAAATCCAACGACACTACAACGTAATTAAAATACAAATAATCCTTCTTGTAATATTCAATTGAAATGTTAACAGCGTTTATCAAGTCAAAAAATTCGTATCTCAATGCACATATGACCAAATACAACACCAATGATAGTTCTGACCAACAACAATAACATTTCTCATGTGACTGTGTACAAAGCAAGTGTTATCAGAAAGAAGACGGTGCATAATAACGTAATGTAACCGGTAGCAATACATGACAAAGCTATTGTGTAACAACACAGAACAAATAATGGTAACCGGAAGAACGATGGACAGTGTTAACAAGAACACTCACATAACCGGTACAAGACAGACTGATTGATCAGCAACGAGACTGTGTAGACAACGGGCACGACATGGAACCAAGTAGATAAATCAGAACTCTTCTGGTCAGAATGTTCAGCTAGCTGTGTGGGAAGGGCTTTTAGCTTTCGCACAAGTCTTAAACTCTGTGGTGGTGAGTGTGGTGTGTGTGTGTGTGTGTGTGTAGTTGTGTGCATGTGGGTGGATGGGTGGGTGTGTGTGTGTGTGTGTGTGTGTGTGTGTGTGTGTGTGTGTGTAGTTGTGTGCATGTGGGTGGATGGGTGGGTGGGTGTGATGTGTGTTGTGGTGTGTGTGTGTGTGTGCTTGCGTGTATGTGTCTGTGTATATGTGTGTAAGGCATGCGTGTCTATACAACTGTGTTACGGTGTGTTTTTCAAGGCGCACCCACAAATGTAGGTACAAACTAGCAAACACACAAAAACGACATCCTTGGAGTCACTGGTCACTCTTATCTGTAGCAATAAACGCTGCAAAACGCGGCTTTTGCACTTTTGTCCATGTGTGAGATTGTAACAAATCAACAGTGTTTTCAGACAAGAGCTCGTACTGCTGGAATATGTTGTGCACACACTGGCAGCTAGTCCACACGTTCTGTGTATTGTCTGAAGTTCAGGTGACCACAGCGCCCTCAGGATTTCCTCAATCTGAGCTGGACAGTGGCCAGATGCAACCAATCATCATTATCAGATTGTCAGAAAGCGGCACCGTCATTTTCACCACGTTATCTTCTTAAGGGGTTGTTGCTGTTGTTGCTGTTGTTGCTGCTGCTGTTGTTGCTGTTGTTGCTGCTGTTGTTATTGTTGTTGTTGTTGATTATGATTGCTTATCGCTTGCTTATGTCTCGTGTATCTCAGCTTTTTATCCACTAAAGCACCAACCTAATTCATCTGTTTGTTTCTGGAAAAAAATTGCTGTGCTTATAAAATGTTGTTCTTGATTTACTAGACTGTGCGTTGTGCGTTTGCAACTGAAGGTATCGTTCCACTGATAGTCCACGCCATGAAGTGAGAGTGGTTTGTCATGAGAGGGGCACAGTTCTAAGACACTGACAGCGGAGTATCACAGATCTACAACAGTCCTGTGCGAGGCCAGGAGTTTCACCATTCACTTTTGTGCACGTTTGTTCTTTTTAAATCATACAAGCTTAAAACATGCCTTTACAAAATTACCGATGTGAAACAGCATTAAGTTTCTGTTTTGGATGTGTGGCACTTTCTGCACACTGCGTGTAACTTATCCCCAAAAGCATTCTTCTCAAAACGTCTTTGTTTTCATAACACATCCTGTATTTTGTGACACATCTTACAAACACATGATTTACGCAAAACACAGACAGAAATCAAGTAGGTGTCTGATAAACACACTTCAGACCACATGCAACACATGTGTTTGACTAACACACTTTTGTTCACATGCGGCAAAGTTCTCAGAGTTCTTTTTTTCCAAATTTCTTTCTCTTCCAAATTCTTCAGCAACACAACTCTAAAGAACACTTTCAATACACCATGAAAACAGGCCTTTGGAAAACGTGTTTTCTGCGTCTATGTGCATCAAGCACAGTTTCTTAATTGCAGTAAACGAACACTGACCCATCCTCATAGTTGGTGTATGACACGGGCTCGTTTCAGGCGCACCGTCCATTCATAGACGTTAAGTTAAACTGATTTAGACAATGTAGTGTCTTTCTTCAACCCACTCAGGTTGATGACTGGGTCTCCAGACACTGATTTAACCAACCTTTTCAATGGTATACTGCACATTCGTTTCCAGAGGAGATCCACGACAATTAGCAATAGACACTAGTTTTTGTTTTGATTTTTCGCATTGATCGGTATTTCTTTTTAAAATGCCATGTACGCCACTGTGTGAAGCGGTCCTTACCTCCCCCTCCCCCGACAAAAAATTCAAAATCCTAAACAAACAAAAACACAGAAAAGCATGTCTGCTTTGTGGACAACATCACTGGGGGGAAAAGTATCTCATCATATGTATAGCGCAGTCTGAATGTACATCAGTTTGGTCCTCTTGAAATGCAAAGTACAATCAACTGTCTCACAAAACGTATGGTGGTTTTGCCTCCTGACTACCAAAAATAAGTTCAAATCATCAGATTGTCTTTATCTTAAGTCCACTGATGCACGTTTTGTCTGTGTAACATACCCATACATTCATTTTCTGCCCTATATATCTAGTGCAGTTTTACACCAGCCAGCACAATGCAACTGATGAGCTAAATCGTTGCCTATGTATTGCAGTTCAGAAACACACACTTCGTTAAGCTTTGCCGGCTGCTTTCATGGAAGGAGCACTGAGATTCTGGCACTGTGTTCAAACACAGGTCAAAGAGAAGCTGTGGTTTTGTGCATCGAATGTCTTGAATGTAGTCCCCTTTTTGCTACACATATTGTCTATATGTCTACAGAATACACTCATTGAGACACACTTTTTTCTTCTCTGATTTGGTTGGAACCCCATTTACCAAGAAAAACGTGTCATTAAATAGCTTTACAGATGCATTGCATGTTGCTGACAGAAGTGACACGTTTTTTGAGGTCCTGAGTCCACACTTACAGGGCACGCTCTGAACGAAAATTGCTCTCACACTTCAATGCAGGCTTCGAGAAAATATGCAGGAATGTGCGCAAGCTATTGATGCCAAATTTAAGCTAGAAAGCTTGGAATGTTACCTGAATATTGACATATAGGTGAATACATAATACACTATTCATTCTAATAATACTTGCCATTTTCTTCACGAAGTAATACTTCTGTTTGAAGCCATATATTAAAGACTTGATGCACGTACAAATAATAAAGTCAGTACCTTTTCAATGTGTGGAACGTTGATTTATTTACTTTTGCCTTTTCGTTTTAAATATTTCATTTAGAGGCAAACTGTCGAGTGTCCAGCTCGTGCAGGTGACCACGTTAGGTATCGAGCTTTGAAGGACATAGATCTGTCCGTTTCTGTCACCTCTAGACATGGTGTCTCCAGCAGCCTCTCCAGAAGATATGAGCAAAGGCACGTAATTCCCTTCTGTAGACGTCTTGCCTACACTCTCACCAGTAGGATTCAGGATATCTTGATCAACACCCTGGACCTCCCACTCAATGTTGACATGGCATGACTTAAACTATGAAGGTCAGGTAGTGTGTCTGCCTCGTCTTGTCGTCCCTTACTGCCTTGCTATTTCCACGTGGCTCATTTCGATCTCTAGGGCCTAGCGATAGCTAAGTTATTCAAGTCGCATCTTCGGGGCCTGAAGTCCACAGAGACCTCGCTAATGGCAGGCCGCCGAGGGGCTACCAGCCAGAGGGGCCTTTTACTGCTTCTGGGTCACTTTGATGGTGTTCAATAAGGCTTGTTCTGAAATGACATACACAGGACCTATAAACCCCCCCTACTGACGACAATAATACCTTAGTAGCAGAGCCACATTGAGTGAGATGTTCACCACCTACAAAGTTCCATCAACGGGCTTTTACCTTGAATCTCCAGCCCCGAAGGCTTTGACGTAACTCATCGCAGGTTCAAGAGTAGGGTAAGCTAAAACTTAGATCACCGTGAAACCAGAATAACCGTAGCCACCAAAAATAAAAAAATAAAAATGTAGTGACGATGAGGATGGTGTAGTTATGCTGCTAAGGGAGTGGACCTGCCCGTGACTACTTGACAGGGCTGTGCTGTACACTTCCTATCACACTACATTCCAACAACAGTTGGCCCCGAGACATACAATCACCTGCACAGTTGGTCAGGTAATTTGAGCAAGACTTTCAAAATTGATACCGTAAAGTGGATGCACCTCGACTGTGTGGTCCCAAACTTCAAAAAAGAAAAGAAAAAGACAAGAAAAAAGGCCCACAACAAACTTCCTCTGGGTGCTGAAGCATACTTTGATACCTCAAACTGAGAAATTACAAGAGCCATAGGACCCTACTGCGCAGAGGAAATACACCTATGACTTGCAGGATTAGAACCCACGACCTTCCACCCCGTAAGCCAAGGCACCACTGTGCTATGGTGGCTAGTGGTTGATGACATTACAAAGCCCATCTAACAGTCATGCCATGTCTAGCTTCAACGGAAACGTATTCTCCCAAGTTTACGGCTGAACACGTTCTAGTTTGTTTTGGGATAGGAATGTTCATTGCTGGTCAAATGAGTTCAATTCATGTATTCTTAGATGTCCGTAAGAATAACACAGTATAGTGCCTAGACAACACCCCCCCCCCCCCCCCCCCCCCCCTACAAAACCCAATAGTTTACGAAGAAAGCCAAGAATAACAACAGGGAAAATCTTCTGCGGCACATGATACATAGCCATTAGTTCCACAATATAGGAGAAATATCTAACAGCGAAGTCTTCCAAGCTGTAGGAGAAACTGGCGAGAGAGAAAAGCTTTCCACAAGCTAGGCAATGAAGCTGTCCTGGTTTGTAAGAACCATCCCTATTTCATGTTGATCAGTATGTAGGAGAAACACTCAGCTGTGCAGTCCTCATGGTGTAAAACATATCTCACAGAGAAATTGTTCATGACACTGCACACGTATCTCTGTACAACTCCCAACGATGCAGAAGAAATGCCTAGAACGCAGTTTGAATTCCATACAGACTAAATGTCTATCAGTGAAGTTCTGTGCTACGTGAGAGAAATGTCTGCCAGAAAACATCCTCTGTAATGCACGATAAATATTCCAAAAATACGATCAATGTCCTCTCTGTGAGCTAAACGTCTCATGGCGTGCAGAATAATATGATATTCTAAGATATAGATGTCAAGTCAAGCCAAGTCAAGCCAAGTCAAGTCAAGTCAAGTCAAATCACACTACTTGCTCCTGCAGCCAGCTCCTACGTGGACACCGGGACCGTCTCCTCCTCCTCCTCCCCATCCTCAGAGCCCAGCCCGCTCTCCGCGGGGTCCGAAGCTTTCCGCAGCGGCACCGACTCCCGTCCGTCCTCCGACCCATCACACTGAAACGTCAGACTCCGCTTCTTGACCTTCTTCTCCCCTCCCTCCCCCTCCCCCTCCCCCTTCCCCTGCTCCCCCTGCCCTATCACCCCCTCCATCACCTTCAGTTCGTGCACGTCGTCCACCTTCCCACCGTTCCTGCTCACCACCACCGCGTTCTTACTGCCCCCTTGCAACCCTCCCCCCACACCCCCGTCTCCCCCCGTGACCAGGCGCTGCCGGTGAATCTGGTGGTCGTGGATGTGGGAGAAGGAGGTTTCGAAGGGCACGCCCCTGCCGTTGAGGAAGAGCAGCTGGTCGTGGCCCCGCTGGCAGCAGCTGTACTTGATCTTGCGCAGGATGAAGACGTAGCCGGAGCGGAACTTGTCGCTCATCCACCAGTAGATGATGGGGTTGTACATGCAGGAGGACATGGCCAGCCAGTGCGCCGAGTTCCAGACGGAGCGCATGGCGGGCACCTCCCAGATGGCGGGGTTGGTGTCGCCCAGGATGGTGATGGTGTGGATGGGCAGCCAGCACACCGCGTAGATGCCCACCACCGTGATCATCATCTTGATGATCTGAAACAGACAGTGTCATCATCTTGACTATCTGAAACAACATTGTCGTCATCTTGATGATCTGAAACAGACAGTGTCATCATATTGACTATCTGAAACAACATTGTCATCATCTTGATGATCTGAAACAACATCGTCGTCATCTTGATGATCTGAAACAACATTGTCATTATCTTGATGACCGCAAACAACATTGTCATTATCTTGATGATCTGAAACAAGATTGTAGTCATCTTGATGATCTGAAACAACATTGTCATTATCTTGATGATCTGAAACAGATATTGTAATCATTTCGATGATCTGAAACAACATCATCGTCATCTTGATGATCTGAAACAACATTGTCATTATCTTGATGATCGCAAACAACACAATGTTGTTAACATTTTGATGACTTGATACAACGTTGTCATCATCTTGCTAATGTAAAACCAGCAAATCATCATCTTGATGATCTGGCGCAAAAGCAGCAATGTGGTCATTGACTGGATGGTCTATAAACAGGAAACCATCATTACTGCTATCGTCATTTTCATTTGAAATATCACAGCTGAAACATGACAGCGCTATCATTACATTGATCATAAGTAAGAGAGAGACAAACAGACAGACCGACAGACAGACAAACAGACAGAGGCAGACAAACAGAAAGGCAGACAGACAGACTGAAAAAGAAACATGGACACAGAGAGAGAGCGACAGAGATAGACGCACAGACAGAAAGAAACAGAGAGACACAAATACAGAGACAGAGACAGAGATAGACGCACAGACAAAAAGAGAAAGAGAAACACAAATACAGAGACAGAGACAGACAGATATAGGAGAGAGAGACAGAAAGATAGAGACGGAGAGGAGAGCTCCTTTTTATTTTCTCTTTGCCGCATGCTTTCGCCTCCATTTCGCCCCAAAATGGACATATCAAACGGCAAACACCACACCTTAATAGAACCTTCACATGACAAAATCGTGATCGCTATCGCTGTTAGTGTCAACAGCCAATACATATTACATGTATCTAGTAGTGAAAGTAAAACAGCAGGCGTTGGGTTACTGTTATTTACACAAACACTTTGGACACTATTTCTACTTTTTATCTTTCTATCACAAGTAATATGCTTAGTTGTGCAACAGGTGTTTGGATCAGATAGATATGGGCACTTGAATCAGAAAATGTTGAATGATACATATTCGTATGTCCTTAAACACCCACCTAGACCAGCCAACCAGCCAACCAGCCAACCAGCCGACAATCCATCCAACCAACCAAACAACCTACTAACTAACCAACCAACCGACCAACTAATCAACCAACCAAACAACCAGCCACCCAGCTAATCACTCAACCAAACAACCAACCAAACAACCAACAAGCCAACCAGCCAACTAACTAGCCATCCAACCAACCAATCAACCAACAAACAAACCGACCGACCGATCGACCAACCAACCAACCAATCAACCAACTGACCAACCAACCAACCAACCAATCGACCAACCGACCAACCAACCAGCCCACTAACCAATCAGCAAGCAACCAAGCAAAGTATAGAACTTTAAGAAGAAGCAAACAGACAATGACACCAGTACCGACTTGAAACAACAAAAAGCCACAACATACAATCATAGCACAATGGCACTGATTTTTTGCATCTAACTAGCGACCGACTTCATCTCGTTTCTTCATTAATGTTGTTGCCTTCTTTCTTGTTGTTGTTGTTGTTGTTTGTTGTTGTTCTTGTTCTTCTTCTTCTTCTTCTTCTTTTCTTCTTCATCTTCTTCTCTCTCTCCTTCCTCCTCTCTCCTCTTCCTCCTCCTCCTTTCCTCCTCTCCTCCCCTCCTCCTCCTCCTCCTCCCTCCTCCTCCTACTACTACTCTCCTCCTCCTCCTACTACTACTACTACTACTACTCTGCTGCTGCTGCTGCTGCTGCTGCTGCTGCTGCTGCTGCTGCTTCTACTACTACTACTATTACATTATACATTATTCTTAATATCAACAACCACTCACCTCTTCCTTCACACACACACTAACACACACTACAACACACTCACACACACATCATCACACACACACACACCACACACCACACACACACACACACACACACACACACACACAACACTTTTCGGTCACAGGAATTCCAAGGGTACCGGTAATTCTGAAAACAGTGACTGATGACTCAGGAGATCAGACCCCTCCTGTACTCTGCAGGAGACAGAGGAGAGTGACCTGAAG
>CM054135.1:79112846-79150346 GCA_028751875.1 Rapana venosa
ATACATACATACACACACACACACACACACACACATATATATATATATATATATATGTGTGTGTGTGTGTGTGTGTGTGTGTGTGTGTGTGTGTGTGTGTGTGTGTGTGTGTGTGTGATGTGTTTTGAGTGCGTTGACAGGCAAATGCGCGCCCTTGTGACAAAGTCAAAGTCAAGCTTGTATTTTCTTTTTTTTTAGCAGATTGTACATTGAATAAGCAGTGCACTTGGTTTTTTTCATCAAGCCATCCATCTTAAAATGAAATAAAATTGATGTATCCAAATATAGCTTATAATTATGTGTGTGCGTTCGAGCGTGCATGCGTGCGTGCGTGTGTGTGTGTGAGTGTGTGTGTGTGTGTGTGCGCGCGCTTGCGCACTTGCGCCTAAGTATGAGTGCATGTGTGTGCATGATGCACTTCACTTTCTGAAAAGCCTGTTAGACATATGTTTCTATGTTGATAAGAAGTCAGTTGCAGGCGCACTAAAAATTCGAATTCAAAATTAATATGAAACAACATTTCCCTGTAGTAGCCAGCTATCTGTGACAGTTCTATTTTCAGCGACATTTACCATTGCAGTCTGTTAAGGTTCTTTGTACTTCGAAACCCACTTTAATAAAAACCTGTTTGGCAGAATATAAAAAAGAAAACAAATCAGATCATTTTGTTGTGTTAATTTTCCTCTACCCCTTGTGTGTAGGCTTACTGGGTAATACAAAATTAATATACGATGGAATTACTTTCAACATGCTCCAATATATGCTAGATAATGACACAAGGATGTCTTTTGGTTCAAGATAATACTGTTCGTCGCGGTTTAATTGCTGAAATGATACACCTGAGTTTTGCTATTCTTTAGATTTAAAAAAATTAATATATTTATTTGTTCATCTGCTTATATAGTTAGCCATATATATATATATATATATATATATATATATATATATATATATATATATATATATATATATTCCCTTTTTATAGTAACATTTTCTACAGAACTTTGCCAGGGACAACTTTGTTCTTGTAGCCCATCTTAAACGTCCTGAAGAATTTCGTTTATCGTCTCATCTGAAAGACTAGTACCAAGACCACTGAAAGTCTACATAGATTCGGAAAGAGTTTGGGCTCAGCTAGGATGGAACCCGAGACTCCTCCCTATTTTTAGAGGATGCGTTATCTCTATAGACCGCAAACTCCAAAGCCCACAACTGTGTTTCCTAATCCCATAGTGTATTATTAAAGGCTTCTGTTTGTTTGATGAACGGTTTATGTCTGTTTCTGAACAGTTCTGTTTTTCAGTAAACACTCAACAAGAACTGGGAAAGTTTTCACGCTAATCCAGAGTTAGGAGACACAGTCCTTACTTGGTACTTTTTTGTATAGGCTATAGTATACTGTTCTTGGACACAAGCAGCCATTGTCAAAGATTTGCAAGAAGGTTCTTATTAATGCAAAATGTAAAGAGAGAGCGAGATAAAATGGGGAAAAAATGCCCCACCCCCCAAGAGCATCCGTCCCCTACACACACACACAAACACACACACACACACACTATACAAGAACCATAAATCTACATAATATTTTGCTTAGAGTTAAAAACAGACGTGGTAACATCCCAGAAACCCACGTCATCTTTCTTCCTAATAGCGGTTATGTCGAGAGAGAGAGAGAGAGAGAGAGACGCACAGAGAGAGAGAGACAGAGAGAGACAGAGATGGGATGAACTGATATGATAAGAAAGGGCACAGATTTCGCATGGTGTCACGGTTTCGTTTTCCATTAGTGCGGGGATTTTTTAAATAGTTTTTGTTGTTGGTCTCGTTTTTTTTGCTTTTGCAAATTTCCAGCTTACAACAGTGGGGTCCTGTTTTTTCGTGTTAAAATGCTACCGGTCTTAAAAGCCTGCAGATGTGTGTCTTTTGTCCAACAGATTTGCATCCCCCTCCCAGCTGATAATAGAAACAGACAGACAGACAGACAGAAACAGAGAGACAGAGACAGAGATTGTATTTATTTGTTTATTTATATTATTTTATTTCGAGGATAATGGAATAAGCACTCATGTGGGTTTATTCATCCAGTCCCCGTGTGCATGCAGTTTTGTAAACTTTGTCATCCGTTCCCACCGACATACATTAACCTACTCTTTCGAAAACGGAACGGGTTTATCGTGTGCGCAAGATGTTCTGCGTGGGATCGCACACGGGACCTCGGTTTATAGTTTCATGCGAAGTACTTTTGAAGAGAGTGGAGTCGGCACTGATGTTAACTCGAGAGGAAAAATCCTCTTGAACGAGATTCGAACCCGCGTCAGCAGATCACGAATGCGTCACTCTAACCACCAGGCTGTCGCGTCCCCCATGAGTGAGTGAGAGAGAGAGAGAGAGAGAGAGAGAGGAGAGAGAGAGAGAGAGAGGGAGAAAGAGAGAGAGAGAGAGAGAGAGAGAGAGAAGAGAGAGAGAGAGAGAGGGAGAGAGGGAGAGAGGGAGAGATGGAGGTGGATGGCAGATGGAGAGAGAAATAAGATGGCAGACGGAAAAATGCACGATATAAGGGATAGCCACGCAGACACCCAACGCACACACATACACACACGCACTCACACACACACACACACACACACACACACACACACACCACACACACACACACACACACACACACACACACACACGGGAAAGAGAAGCAGACGGAGAAACAGACTCGGATTCAGTTGGCAGGCTGAATGCAAGCCAGATATTCAGAACATGCAAACAGACAACGTTATAATAATTATGCGCGGGGAAGGTACCCAGACACAGAGACAGACATGGAAGGAAAGGGAGGAGCAGGAGGCAGAGAAAGAGAGGAAGACAAGACAAAAAATGAGATGAAGAGCTCCTTTTGTTAAAAAGTGAACTCCTGGCTTCCATGAAAAGCATGATGTCAGCGAAATATTAATCCGTATGAATCCTGTGTCCAATGTCAGAATTCTGGCTGGTTTTTGTTGTTGTTTTCCTCCTTGGGTTTCTGAATGTCGGATCGTTAGCAGTCATGACACGTTTGCATGAGCTGAAAACACAGACGGGGGATGGGGGAGGAGGGGAGGGGGGGCGGGGGTTCTCTCTCTCTCTCTCTCTCTCTCTCTCTCTCTCTCTCTCTCTCTCTCTCCTCTCTCTTCTCTCTCTCTCTCTCTCTCTCTCTCTCTCTCTCTCTCTCTCTCTCTCTCTCTCTCTCTCTCTCACACATACGCCCGCGCGCGCATTCAAAAGAGAGAGAGAGAGAAGTAGAGTCAGAGACAGAGACAGAGAGAGACACAGGGAGATACAGAGAGAGGTAGAGCGAGAGGAGGGGGGGGAGAGGAGAGAGAGGGAGATAGAGACAGAGAGAAACAGAGAGACAGACAGAGAGAGACAGAGAACATATTATGTACTTTTAACTTCAAAGTAAACAAGAAAAAAACCCGAAAGACTGTACAATATATGACTTATTAAAGTAGACATTTTACACTAAAGAAACTTAGTAACACGCCTCGAAAATCACTATACCTCCAGTAAAGTGGCTCTATGTTTCCTGGCCTGAAAAAGACCCCCCAAAATTATCCTAGCAGAAAATGGCATGATCCTGAAGAGCTGGAGTCTACCTATACACCACGAACGTTTCCCTGATAGAAATATCGACTTTCCTTCATTGTCATCATGTTTCTCTAATGTGACAAGACTGTGCACCTATCAGAATGGTTTCGCTTGGTCAGTCCCAAATCAATAGGTGTTTTTGGCTTGCTGTAATGTACACTTTCCGAAAAGTGGAGCTGCAAAAGTAGTTCCCATACATTCTTGTCAAATTATAAACAGCAGCAGCATTACCAGCAACAACAGCATCAGCGACAGAAACAACAACAGCAACTTAATTTATATGTATATAATTTCCTATGAGCTACTGAACTTATATAATAAATTATATTAGTGAAATTCTGGTATAGATAGGGAATTTCATCATTTTTGCGATACCCCATAATAATATGATGACTGTGTTGATATGTGTGTGAAATACTTCCGCATGTGTGTTGACTCAAAACGTAGTAACGTTTGCCTAGGAAATTGAAAATTGTCTACCTTTGTTGTTGGTTGTTGTTTTTAGCGTTTTCAACTTTTCCACACATACAAAAATGAGAAAGGAAAGAAGAGAGACACAGAGAAATCAAGGAAAGAGCAGAGCAAGAGCAAGAGCAAGAGCAAGAGCGAGAGAGAGAGAGAGAGAGAGAGAGAGAGAGAGAGAGAGAGAGAGAGAGAGAGATCGGAAGGAAGACAGACTAGAACGAGACACATGTTTATCTATAAACAGTTACACCAAGCCAACTCTATTCAGGCACCGCTAAAAAAACCATGATACGACCCAACAGCAGTCTGGTCAGTGGCACCATGGCTTCCTTACAATTTCAGACACAAGGGTAAAGGCATGACGAACCTAAGTAAGGCTGGGATGACGATATTGGAATAACCGGTATGACTACAGCGAGACAGAAACTTTGCTTAAGAAAAGGCAGTCAAACAAAAAAACAAGAAGAAAGCAAAAGTCATAATCAAGAAGAAGAAGAAAAGAAGAAGAAGAGAAAGAAGAAGAAGAAAGAAGAAAAGAGAGAGAGAGGAGGAGGAGAAGGGGAGAGGAGAGAGGAGGGAGGAGGAGAGGAAGAGAAGAGGACAAGAAGAAGAAGAATGTGTGTGAACGATTTGAGTACAAGATCTTTGATTTATATGCTTTGCAAAATTCAGCCCTCAAGAAATTCCGTATATGATTATTGTTATCGTCATTAACTAATACATTCGCAAGGTATAAACTAAGACTTTCTAATCTCAAATCTGGACATAAGTATGTTGTTAAAATCGACAATCGATAAGGGGGAAGTGGGGGGGGGGAGGCTAAACATTAATAAAAGTACAAAGGATCCTGAGGACAATGACGCAGACATGTGGTTTTCTTCTTCTTGTTCTTGTTCTTGTTCTTCTTCTTCTTCTTCTTCTTCTTCTTCTTTTTCTTCCCTCCTCCACTCTCCTCGTTTCTCTCTCTTGCTCCTCTTTCCTCACTGTCAGTTCAGTCCTGAAATATAGCACCTAGTCATGTTGTCGCCTCATGTCACCACCTCTCTGTCTGTCTGTCTGTCTGTTGTCTGTCTGTCTGTCTGTCTGGCGGTTTGTTTGTTTCTCGCTGTCTGTCTCTCCCTCCCTCATCTTCTCTCTCTTTCCTCCCCCACCTTCTCTCTCAATGACCACTTTTTGTTTAGCTAAATTCACATTCTGCGCATTCCTTCATGTTGACAGAGCACTGCCTGCCCAAAACATATGTTTCCTGGCAAATTTGACATCACTTCTCTTTCATCACACCTGTCCTCTTTTTACGGATCAGCTATATTAAAATAGCTTTATGCAGCCGGTCATAAAAGGGCAATGGCCGAGGACATGCTGGTATAATAATGCATGCTTCTGTTGGGTTGTTTTCCTCCCTTCTGCCGACTGCAAACAACATTCCAGAAAACGCATTTATTCGTGCCGACAAAAAAAAAGCACATGCACATAGTGACATGAATTAAATGAAAACATTACATGACGTGAGCATAAACCTGAAACTCGCACGAATGCAGACGACTAACAACAACAACACACACACACAACACAGACACACACACACACACACAATACACACACACAACACACATACATGCACACAAACACACGAGAGAGAGAGAGAGAGAGAGAGAGAGAGAGAGAGAGAGAGAGAGAGAGAGAGAGAGACAGACAGACAGACAGGCAGACAGACTCAAGAGACAGAGACAGACAAAGGCAGACAGACAGACAGACAGAAAAACAAAGAGAGAGACAGGCAGATGACAGAAACAGAGAGTCAGAGGGCAGGCCAAAATAAAGGGGAACAAAGAACCCCCCCCCCCCCCCTCGCTAATGAAAACTAACTCTCACACAGACTTGTACAGCCAGGCTGAAAAGCTGTAGTCAGTTGTTATTAACCTAAGTAAAAGCGTCAAGACCTATCACACCATGTTTCTATGTTTGCTAATTATGTTGTGTTGAAACGGTGTTGGATCGGTGGTCTAGTGGTAACGCGCCTGTCTAGAATATTATAATACAAAAAATCGGAATCGGAAGTGTGCGGTGGTTCGAATCCCGTTTGGGCACGAAACTTTCCCCCCCATCCATTAGACCATGAGTGGTAGTCTGGGCGCTAGTCTTTCGGATGAGACGATAAACCGAGGTCCCGTGTGTTACACAAAATTATTTAGCGCACGTAAAAGGACCCACGGCAATAAGAGAGTTGTCCCTGGCAAAATTCATAGAAAAAAGTCACTCTGATAGGGAAACAAATACAGTTGCAGACAATAAACTTTTTTTTAAAGAAAAGGGTGGCGCTGCTCTTGTGGCGACCCGCTCTCCCCGGGCAGAGCAGCCCGAATTTCACGCAGAGAAATTTCATGACTTAAAGTGGTATAAAAAAAAAATTAAAAAATCAAACTGTCTTCATTCATGACACACTCTTAACAAGTAACAACTAGTTTTCTCCATTATTGGAAGTACCGTATATAAAAAAAATCCTCTGAAGCTAGAGTAAGGCTGCCTGTCATAAAGATACTTTTAAAACCAGACATGCAAGCGAACATTTCATCCAGAGTGTACTCATAGTCTAACAGTCATCCCCAGGTGTGATGCATGAGATTCTCCAGGTGTGACGCATGAGATTCTGCAGGTGTGATGCATGATATTCTGCAGGTGTGATGCATGATATTCTGCAGGTGTGATGCATGAGATTCTGCAGGTGTGATGCATGAGATTCTGCAGGTGTGATGCATGAGATTCTGCAGGTGTGATGCATGAGATTCTCCAGGTGTGATGCATGAGATTCTCCAGGTGTGATGCATGAGATTCTCCAGGTGTGATGCATGAGATTCTCCACCTGGCTCCTCTGCTAGAGCTCCGTTCACCTGATGGTGACATTTTCCGTGTCCACTTTTGCCCAGTTGATACGAATTCCATTTGAGCATGAAGGTAAACAACCAGAGGTATCATAGTTTTTTTGTGTTTTTATGGTGTGATCATCTTTCTCATGGCATGCATTAGCCCAATATCTGGTGAGGCAGAACCAGTTATGACGAGATGTGCGAAGGGTGTATGCATGCGTTCTTCCACGGGACCTGGTTTAGGTTCGACCATAGACTTTCCCGGGGATGTGGATTCGTCCATGTGTTAGATTCTAGGGGACAAAATCCCGAGAGTGGTTCTCGGTGTGGCATGAACCTGGGCTAGTCTCCAGCTTTCAAATCCGGGTCGCAACGCTATGTACATTGCTAGCCCTCACCCCCAATTTTGATTTAAAGATGAGAGTCTAGAATCTCAAACCAATACATACGTGTTTTTTTCTAGTTGTCCCTTTTTTTACTGGCAAGCATACTCCACTTTTCTAGACGGCAGACCGAGTATGGACGTGTGCGCAAGATGTTCTGCATGCGTTCATTCACGGGACCTCGGTTTATAGTCTCACCCGAAAGACTTTCAGGGGAGTGAATTCGGCCCTGATGTTAGCCCAAGGGACAAAAATCCCCTTGAAAAGGGTGCCTCGGTGGTGGCTCGAACCTGGGCTCAGTCCCAGACTGTCAAATCACGAGCGCAACGCTTTAACCACTAGGCTACCCTCACTCCCCCAATTTTGATTAAAGATAGAGAGTCGTAGTGTCATCTCGAAAGCCAATCATCTTTTTTCCGTAGCCCTAGTTGCTGGAGAGAACTCTTAGAGGAGACTGGATGAATTGATAGAATCAGAGCTAGAGGTCAGAGCTTTTGCAAGGTGAGACGGTTTCGTTTTCCGATAGCCTGTTTTGTTTGTTGGTTGGTTGGTGTTGGTTTTTCCTTTTTTGAGTCATGGCTTGCTTTTGCATAAACCATTCTCTCCTGGTGAAAACGATACCAGTCTTAAAAGTGGGCAGTTTATTTTTTTATTTACTTATTTTTTGAGGATCTACACCCACTCGTAATATTGTTGGGGGGGATGGACAGGAGAGACAGACAGACAGACAGACAGACAATGAGACAGACAGACATATAGAGAAAAAGGGAGCCACAAGTATCGGTCGCTTTAAAAAACATATAACCACATATGTCAAACAAAACAACAATAAGTAATGTCAGTTTAGCAAAGACATAAACATAACGGTACAGTTAATTAGGTGAAAAAGTTCAAAGAGACCTAACGAATGATCTATGAATTGAGAGAGAGAGAGCGACAGACAGACAGACAGACAGCCAGACAGAGAGAAAGGCAGAGAGAGAGAAACAGAGAGACAGAGACAAACAGACAGACAGAGACGGCCAGCCAGCCAGACAGAGAGAAAGACAAGAGCGAGAGAGAGAAAGAGACAGACAGACAGACGGACGGACAAATAGACAGACAGAGAGAGACAGAGACAGAGGCAGAGACACAGAGAGCAAGACACAGTGTCAGAGACATAAAGAGAGAGGAGAGAGAGAGAGAGAGAAGAGAGAGAGAGAGAGAGAGAGAGAGAGAGAGAGAGAGAGAGAGAGAGAGAGAATGTCCCCGATAAAGGGCACCTTCTAAGATTTTTGAATACCATTAAAAGCTTGTGGTCTACGAAATCTGAATGTATATGGATCCACGGTCTATATTTAGCTAGCTTGTGTTTTCGTAATCTCGAGTTCGTGAAATATGGACTCTGAAAAATCAAAAGCGTTTTCCTGGTGTGAAAATAGAAAAGAGAGACACAGAGATGCAGACTGACAGACAGAGACAGACAGACAAGCAGAAAGAAAGAGAAATAAAGACAGACAGACAAATAGGAAAGCACAGAGAGAGACAGAGACAGACTGAGAGAGGAGAGAGACAGAGACAGACAGACAGATTGAGAGAGAGACATATACACATACACATCTCTCTCTCTCTCTCTCTCTCTCTCTCTCTCTCTCTCTCTATATATATATATATATATATATATATATAAGAGAAATGAGATAAGAAGGAGAGAGAGAGAGAGAGAGAGAGAGAGAGAGAGAGAGAGAGAGAGAGAGAGAGAGAGAGAGAGAGAGAGAGAGAGAGAGAACTACCAAACTCATTCTAAAACTTCATTTCGAAAAAGAAACGTATACTCAAAATTTTAACGTTCACATAAAATTTAAAGAATCAATTCAGCTGAAACGTTTAGACTTTAGCATAAGTCCCCTAACCAAAAAAAAGACGCTTTTTTCTATCATATATAATAATATAGGAATTTATAAGCGTGAATATGTAAAGCAAAAATCAAAGGCTCAGATTTCAATCTATACACTTTAAGTACGGATTTCTCCGTGAAATTGGGTGCTCTTCCGGTGAGACGGGAAGCGCGTCCCACACGCAGCGCCACCATTTTTTTTTTTTAATGTCTGCACTGTATTTTTTTTCCTCGGGCTTTTCTAAGAATTTGCAGGCAACTCTCTTGTTGCCGTGGGTTCTTTTACGTGCGCTTAATTATTTACGTTTTAACACACGGAACTCGTTTATGTCATCAACGGAAGACTACGCCCAGACCACCATCATTAGTCTAATGGATGGGTGAAATTTCCGGTCAAGGTGTTTACGACCGCGCAACACTTCAGACCGGACTTTAAGCCTCTAGACAGCGACGTTTATCCAGGGCAACGATCCCCACAACAACAAAGAGAATAGGTATTCATGCAGAAATTAATCTTGCAAGAATCTGTAGCTTATAGTGTCATTTGTTTCCTGCTGATGAGAAGTATCGATTTCCCATACTTATTTATAGTGGATAATGGCGGGCTTTGGACATGGTTTCGCTCGGTCAGTCTCAAATGAACTTGTGCACTCTCCTACTGTGATGCTCTCTTTTTTCTTATGCGTGTGGGTTTTCTTTTTCTTTTAGGAAATGGGCAATCTGAAGTTCAAAGGAGGACTCACTGCTCGTATATCATTCCATACCCATACATTACAGCTCTTGCGTGCTTGCGTTTGAAACCTCAGTTGTTGTTTTTTTTATGGCTCAGGCTAAAGACTTCAGAGGAATAAAGCCCCCGAAAACAAAGATTAATTAATCCCAAGGGCAAAAATCCCCTGAAAGCAACAGATAAGCTACATTGTTGTTGTTGTTGATGCTGCTGTTAATGTTGTTGATTTTGTGGTGGTGGTTGTTGTTGTTGTGTTGTTGTTGAGATGATGATGATGTGTTGTTGTTGTTGATGATGATGATGATGATGATGATGATGATGATGATGATGATGATGATGATGATGATGGTGGTGGTGTGGTGATGGTGGTGATGATTATTAAGGTGATGATGATGATGATTAAGGTGGTGTGGTGGTGTGTGATGATGGTGGTGATGATTATTAAGGTGTGATGATGATGATGATTAAGGTGGTGGTGGTGGTGGTGGTGGTAGTGGTGGTGATGATGATGATGATGATGATGATGATGATGACGACGACGACGACGACGACGACGATGATGATGTGATGACGACGACGATGATGGGCGTTCCATATCTTAACGCTGTGTTTACATCTGGTCAATGCCCTAAAAAGGGCCATCGCCATTAACAATGAAAAACAACCAAAACCAATTTCCAGTAACCTTCCAGGAACAGACAGACAGGGAGCGACCCAGAGAAATAGAAACTGGAGACAAAAGTTCGTTGTCTCTCTAAGAAATCTGGAAATTGCCACAAATGAAAAGAAACACAAGGCATTCCTTTCTGACAGGATCCTGCCTGAGAAATAGCCCATCGTTTAGAGAAAGAAGCCAATACACTGTAACCATTGATCTTCTCTAGGCAACGGAGGAGACGTTGGAATCGAGGTGGCAGTAAGTGGGAATAATACTAATACTAATACTAATAATAATAATAATAATAAATGGAACTTATATAGCGCTATATCTTGCAAAGACAAATCAAAGCGCATGCATTCAACCTAATCTTACACAGTCATACAACCAATGACAAATAATCAATAGTTCAAACAGATATTACAAACATGGTACGCTGCAGACCAAATCTATGAAATAAAATTGCAATAGTCAAATGTTGTTGTTTTTAAAAAGCACACACACACACACACACACACACACACACATACACACACACTCACACAGGCCATGACAATTATACTTCAGCAGGGTGATAGTACATGGGTTAGTGAAGGGTGGGATAGTTCTGATATGAAACAGGAGGGGGAAAATCTTAGGTTTGCAATAAATATGTCTTGAGGCTGGATTTTAAAGTGTCATAGCTAGGCTTCTGGTGAAGAGAGAGACGGAGCTCATTCCAGGTCGATGGACCCGAAATAGAGAAAGAGCGGCGGCCAACGGTGGACTGGTTGAATCTAAGTATTCCTAAGCACAAGGTATCTGCAGTAGAACGGAGGGAACGTGAAGGAGTGTACAGGTGAAGACATTCACAGAGGTAGGAGGGTGCAGTTTTGTGCAGACATTTGTAACAGAGGGTGTTGATCTTATAATCTACTCTCTGTGGCAACGGCAGCGAGTGGAGAGATCGCAAGAAGGGGGGTAATGTGCTCCGTTTTTTTCTTTCTGAGGACTAGACGAGAAGGATAACATCCTACGTGTCTCTGACTCGGGTCGAAAGCTGTGTCAGATATTAATGTAAGCGAGGTGCCCAGACCTACATTAAAATGTTGTTCTGTATGGCATGTCAAACTTGTGCGTTTTACCTACGTCTTTAAACATCACAAGGTCTTATCACAACAACCTGAAGTCTTCGTTGAAGGACACAAGCTCCTCTGAAGGTCAGACTGTGGCTGTCTCTTTTTGGGTGACGTACTTGAAAACAACAACCGTGCCTGCAACTTGTGACATTTCTTTTGTCTTTTCCTGTTCGACAAACTGCAAAATAAAACAGTGATGACAAATGTATACGTTTATTTTATTTTCGATATTACTCTATATTTTATAATGAATGACATTTTTTTTTTCCCTGTCGGGAGTAGTTAAAAGAAAACCGTAAGTATGGTGCCATTCATTTCTCTTCGTTTCGGAGTTTTATTTGTTTCAAGCTCAATGACAAGGACAATAACACACTTTTTTTCTTTCCGAAATTGCTCCTACTTAAAACCACGCGGACAATGACACAGGTTGTTTGAGCTTGTTGTCTTCTTTTCGGAACAACTCTAAATAAAACCATGAGGAAAATGGCATACAATTTGTTTTCAGAATTGCTGCACACGCGCGCGCACACACACACACACACACACACACACACACACACACACACAACGACGCGCGCGCGCACACTACACGCGCTTTTCGATAGAGTAGCTATTATTGCCGTGAACGATGATAAAATTACAAAACTGCATACACATGGGACTGATGAAAAAAAGCACAGAGTGCTTATCCATTATCTCGAAATAACAGAAACACACACACTTCAAATACCAAAGCACAAACATACAAACACACACAAACACACATTACGGAAGACAGCGACATGCATGTTTATCTGGTTGTTCTGGCTTCCACTCTTGCAGCTTAGCCTTTCCCCACGTCCCCAGTCTGTCACTGTCGCCTCTTCCCTATTATTAATAACCCTGTCCTGTCCTTACCACATCTCTGTCTGTCTGTACTGTTTGTCTGCGCTGCCTGTCTGTCTGTCTGCCTGCCTGCCTGCCTGCCTGCCTGCCTGCCTGCCTGCCTGTCTGTCTATCTGTCTGTCTGTCTGTCTGTCTGTATGCATGTATGTGTGTATGTATGTATGTGTTGTATGTATGTATGTATGTATGTATGTATGTAGTATGTATGTATGTATGTTGTATGTATGTATGTATTGTATGTATGTATGATTATGTATGTAGTGTTAGTATTTCTGTTAGTATATGTATGTTATGTATGTATGTATGTATGTGTGTGTGTTTGTACGTATGTACGTTATGTATGTATGTTTGTATGAACGTACGTACATACGCATGTATGTTTGTATGTATGTATGCATGTATGTATGTATGCGTGTCTGTCTATCTGTCTATCTTACTGATTGACAAGCTGACTAACTATTCGATTTGTCTAAATGATGAAGATGAATATTATTATTCTCATTATGTTTACTGATTTCCCTAATAGCTGACATATTTGATAATGTTATTTTTCGTCATTATTTACAAGGCCCAGGTAAATAGAAAATGCTTGCTGATCTTATTATCTTCAACAAAATATTATAGTTAAATATTTGCTTCTTTCTTCATCTGCTCTGTCTGTCTGTGTCTGTCTGTCTGTCTGTCTGTCTGTCTTCTCTCTCTCTCTCTCTCTCTCTCTCTCTCTCTCTTCTCTCTCTCTCTCTCTGCCCCCTCTCTGCCCACCCACCCCCCTCTCTCTCTCATTCTCTCTCTTTTTCTCTCTCAATCTGTCTGTCTCTCTGTCTGTCTGTATCTCTCTTTTCTGTCTCTCTCTCTCTCTGTCTGTCTGTCTCTATCTTCTCTCTCCCTCCCCCCTCTCTCACTCACTCTTTCTCTCCCCTCTCCTCCCCCCCCCCTCTCTCTCTCCCCCCATCCCTCCCCCCTCTCTCTCTCGTGTGTCCATCGCTATCTTTGATAGGTTTTTGCATGCATTGCACGTCTTCTGAATTCTTGACAGCCCCGTGACAATAATCATCATGATGTTTCCCTTATAAATAAATCTACCACTGCCCCTCATTTCTCACACCTGTCCGTCCCTCCTTCCCCGGATCGTCTGCTGGGAATCTGCTTACACAGCGTCTGCAACTGCGCAATTCTGAACTACCCCAAAAATCCGTATCTGCATGTTTATGTAATTCAAGGATAATTCTTCTCTTTCATTCTGTTGTACCTTCCCACGTGCATGTTGATTACGATATGTGTGCAAGTGCATAATTATATATATGACAACATAAATGTCAAGATAATGCTTTCGAGCATAGGCAATGAAAACACACGCGCGCGGAAGCACGCACGCACGCACACACCACCTACGTACCCATACACACAAATACATGCACGCTTGTATATATATATATATGTTTTCCTTTTTTATTGTAGTCTTTTACATCGAAGATAATGGAATAACCACTTATGTGCTTTTTTTTACATACAGTCCCCGTGTGTATGCGGCTTTTGTTAAATTATGTCATCTTGTTCCCACCGAAGAGAGAGAGAGGAGAGAGTGAGAGAGAGAGAGAGAGAGAGAGAGAGAGAGAGAGAGAGAAAGAGAAGAGAGAGAGAGAGAGAGAGAGAGAGAGAGAGAGAGAGAGAGAAAGCGATGTATGTGTGTGTATGTGCGTGCGCGCGGCGCGCGTGTGTGTGTGTATGTGAGTGTGTGTATGTGTGTGTGTGTGTGTGTGTGTGTGTGTGTGTGTGTGTGAGAGGAGAGAGGATGAGGAGATAGAGAGAGATGGAGGGAGAAGAGAGAGGAGAGAGGTGTGTGTGAAAGTTTGTTAGCATAAATCCACAGCTGTAAATATTTTCATGAAACGAATAACTTCTTTGCGGGATCTTCTTATTATAGCTACATAATTATAAAAAGAAACGGTGACCTAGTATCATGTGTCCCTAGTGACTACAGTGGCCCTAAGAATAAGACCAGTAACAGGGCTAGAATCAAAGAGGCGAGAGTTTTTGTATGACCTGACGGTTTGGTTTGTCTTTTTTTTATCACCGCGTTTTCAAAAATCTGGGCTAACACGGCCGAAGCCTTTTCTCCTTGTTAAAATGCTGCCTGTCTTCAAGCCTGATATCGTCTGTTTCTTTTTGTTTGGATTCGCTCCCCCCACTTAGGTTATGCTGAGGGAGGGAAATTCAAAGCAGAGAGGAAAGAAGTACGAAAGGAGAGAGAGAGAGAGGAGGGGGGGGGGGGTGGGGGGGGGGGGGGGGGGGGGAGAGAGGGGGGTTGAGAGGAGGAGAGGGGGGGGGGGAGACTATATTTGTCAAAAATGTTTTGTTTTATTTCCGAGAATAATGGAATAATCACTCATGTACCTTTTTCATCCAGTCCAGAGAGAGGGGGGGGGGGGAGAGGGAGAGAGAGAGGGAGAGAGGAGAGAGAGGAGAGAGGAGAGAGAGAGAGAGAGAGAGAGAGAGAGAGAGAGAGAGAGAGAGAGAGAGAATGTGTGCGTGTTTGTTTGTGTGTGTGTTCATGTGTGTTTGTGAGCAGAGTAAAATTAAGATAGACAGACAGACATACAGAGGCAGGCAGACAAACAGATAAAGAGACAAACAATCAGATACACAAAGAGAAAAGGGGGATAATTTGCATAGTAATGTAACCTGAAACTGTATAGAAAAGCACTGGAAAAGGACATGTATAAACATAGAAGCAATTAGAAAAAAATATCCGCATCAGTTTTGGTGTACCCAATAATTATCATGTAAAGTAGCAATTTTAGCAGAAATAATCAGAGATGTAATGTTACAACAGGTTGAAAAATGGGACAGCTTACTAGCATCCTCCCCTTCCCCCTCCCCAAAATAAAGCCAAATAAGCTTAGCAGAACATCAGCGATCTTGACACATCTTGACCTACATATTCTATACATGGGGCAAGAAGAGGTCAGTGGTTAGAGCGTTGAGCTTGTGATCTGACGGCCCGGGATCGAGCCTCCACCGAGACTCTTGTTCAAGGGGATTCTTCCCCTGGAGTGAACATCAGTACCAACTCCATCCCCTCTTAAGTCCCTCGCTTGAAATCACATACCGAGATCCCGTGTGCGATCCCGCAAAGAGAATCTTGCGCATACGTCGAAATCCCTTCTACTTTTTTTTTGTAAGAGTAAAGCATTTTTGGCCAGCAGAAATGGAAGACAAAATTGTTAAAAGAAATGCCGCATGCATACTGGTGTCGAGTTTAGACATCGTTTCTGAAGTCGGAATGTGGCTATTTCAATGGTGGGTAAATGGCTGCATACGGAAAATCTGATTATTGGTAAACCTCGGAATTCTAGCCGAGGAAGGTTTAAGGTTAAAAAAAATGCCCTGTATAGTATTTTCTTCATGGAAATATTGATTTTCGCCATCCTCAGTTACTGTAGTGTGATAAACGTGCACCTCTGAAAATGGTTTCGCTTGGTCAGCCTCAAATGAACTAGTTTACTGACCTCCTGTAAGGTTATTTTTAGGAAATGGGCAATCTGAAGTTGAAAGGAGGCGTCACAGCACGCATATTGTTCAATATAACCTCAATAGCAACAACAGCAACATAAGTACAACTCTACTATCATCACGACAAAAACCTTCAATAACAGCAACAGTGTTCAATATATCTTTTACCTTAATCTTTGAGAGCAGGTCTATGTGTTAGTTTGTTATGAATGAGATAATTGCCAGGCCTCCTATTAGAAACCTCCATACGGTCATTCGCACACAGAAAGAAAAGACACGGGTGGTGGTTGTTCAAATGAAAGAAAAGAGCGTCTATCAGCAACTTGACTCGTGCACTAAAGGGTGACTCTATAACCCCAGTCTGGAGACACAGTGTCTGAAGTAGTGAGGGCACTGGAAGTGTCAGGGGTGGCTTCAGGCATTCTTTTCTCTTGCAGTGATGAGTCTTTTGGCGCCGAACGTCTTCAGAGTTGGCACTGTTATTTTGAATACTGATTCACGGCTTATTCCTTTAGCTTTGTGTGGACAGAGCATCTCTGTGGTCAGAGCGTTCTTTCTCCCCAAGCTAGGAATAAGCAGCGTTGAGCCTGGTTGCCTAGTGCATGGGCGACCATTTGTGAGCCTCGGCTTCAGTACAGTTCCCGCGATTTTACCCGGCTGTAAATGGGTACGTGCCCTCTTTCGGGTCAGGGAATTAAAAAAGGCAAAGGGGAGGAGATGGGCACCGCCCTGAAGGCGTTGGCGCCCTAGAGAAGCTAAGAGCTCAAACACCTCACACCCCTAAGATCGCATTCGGCGGCATTCCGTCTCGGAAGACTATGGAGTTGCGCTCTAGGTGATAAGGTCTCTTGACACCTCCCTCCCCAAAGACCGCAAAAGGTTATGGTCACACCTTTTAGCGGTTATCGTCAGGTCCATCATCTTGGCACTGGATCAGCTGAGCTTGGCTTTGTACAGAGTTTCTGTGCCTCTTCTTTGGTCAGCATTGCTGTTGCTTGCTCGAGGTCAGCTGTCCGTCCACTCCCCAGGTGTCTAGACAGACGGCGCTTCTCCATCCAGATGCCATGTTTTGCTTATTGAAGTTGGGTCTTAATGACGATAGTGTTAAGCCTTTCCTACTGAAGAAACAGATGGGACTGAAGTGAGTTAAAAGAAAAACAGCATCCTTAATCTCCATCCAAGACATGATTCAGTACAAAACTGTTTTATATTAGAAACGTTGTGTGAGCGAAATTGTGTTGTGCTTTCAAAAGCTATAAGAACAATACGTTTCATTAGGTTGTGCTATATAAGAGAGAGCTTTACTTTCTATAACTAAAATATCGCATCACGAAGGTCAGTTCTATTATCACTTGTATGTGCATTGATGATGTTAACTCTTTTCAACCACAAAAATGCATACGCATGCACCCAGTGACAGTAATGCAGACATTAAAGAGCCTCTCTCTTTCTTTCTTTGTTTCTTTTTTCTTCTTCTTTCTTTCTTTTTTTCTTTCTTCCTTTCTTTCCTTATTTCTTTCCTTCGTTCTTTCTTTTTTTCTTTATTTCCTTCTTTTTTCTGTCTTTCTTTCTTTCCTAATTAAATGAATCACATTGGAATTATTTTTCTAATTCTTGCCAAGAACCCTCGCACATATGGTGCAAGTATTATCTGACGTCTGTGTCTCTTTAGACAAGAAAGGGGTTGGTTTTGTATTGTATTGTTTCTTTGCTTGTTTGTGCTTGCTTATTTCTCACGACTTTTTTCTTCTGTTTGTATGAGTACTTCCCTTTCAATATCGACCAGTGTGGCCCTATTTCATCTGCGTCGTAAAATGTCAGCAATTTTCTTGTGAATTTAGATTGAATTTGTTTGTTTGTTTTTGGTCCCTGCTTGCGTGTTGCTTGTTTGTTTCTTGTTTTTTGATGTTGTAGAAAAGTTCATGTCTGTCTATCTGTCTATCTGTTTTCTCTCTCTCTCTCTCTCTCTCTCTCCTCTCTCTCTTCTCTCTCTCTCTCTCTCTCTCTCTCTCTCTCTCTCTCTCTCTCGCTGTCTGTCCCTTGTCTCCCTCTCTCTCTTCCATCCCTCCTCTTTGTTTCTCTGTCTGTCTGTCTGTCTCTGTCTGTCTGTCTGTCTGTCTGTCTTCTCTCTCTCTCTCTCTCTCTCTCTCTCTCTCTCTCTCCTTTCTCTCTCTCTCTCTCTCTCTCTCTCTCTCTCTGGCGGTTTCTTCCTCTTCTTCCCTTAACTTTGTTTACTCAATCAATATGTGTCTCTACGTAGATATGTTTGCTTTTATTTTACTTTTTCTCTGAGATTATAGTTTGCGGTGTATGTACTGTGCCTAGCCCCCTATTTAGAGCAGGGGCCATTTGAAAGAAACCTTTTAATGCTTCTCTTTTACTCCTTTGAGGGAGTAAAGATCATCATCATCATCGTCGTCGTTGTCGTCATCGTCTTCACCATTATCATCATCATCATCATCATCATATTATTATTATTATTATTATTATTATTTAGCATCATCACCGTCGTCGTCTTCAGCGTCGTCGTTGTCCTCCTCCCCATCATCATCATCAGCAGCAGCAGCATCACTGCCACTGCGAGTTTTCTCTCTGTCTATCTCCATTTATTTCTGTCTCTCTGTCTCTCTCTCTATCTCTCTCTGTCTCTCTATCTGTCTCTCTCTGTCTCTCTCCGCCCTACGCCCCCCCCCCCCCCCCCCCCTGTGTTGTTGATTCTATCTTATTCACTTAAACGTGTATTATGACAGGGCCAAACATAATCATCTTATTTAGTTTGGTTACGATGAGGTAAACGTAACCACCACATTTAGGTTGGTTACGGTAAGTCAAAATTTGATGTAACCGCCATGTCTAGGTTGGTTACGGTAATCTAACAGGTGACCGCCATATTTTGGTTGGTTGCGATCAGTTCAAATGTAACCACCATATTTAGGTTGGCTACTACAGGGCAAACTGTAACCGCCATATTCAGATTGGTTACAATAGGGCAAAACGTGACCAAGGTTGGCCCCGATAGAGAAAAAAAATGTAACCCGTAAACTGACTTTGGTTACCAAGCAGCAAGATGTGACCCCTTAATTGTAGTTGGCTACAATTACAGGGGGATGTTTGACAAAGGGGGTTGAATATATGCTTTGATTTCAGCGTAAGAGGCAGTGTAGTGCTTTTTATTCGATGATTTGTTTCCGTGGTTGTTTTACTGTTGTTGTTGTTTTAATGTTGTTGTTGTTGTTGTGCGTTCCCCAGCTTTACACCCTGGGGGTCACCCAGAACATGCACTCTGACTCACTCGTCCCACCTGGGAATCACTGTGAGATAGGAAGTACACACCGGATGAGAAGTTTGCGTGTATGACTCTTTTTCAAGCACCTCGCCATATAGGCAGCCATACTCCGACTTCAGAGGATTTTTTTTCTCCTTTAACAAAGGAGAGTGCGGGTTTGTTATGTTAAGAGCTTGTCATGGCTGAAGGCAATCTCAACACAACATTTTACAACATAACAACGTTTTAATGTAGGCCTTGGCAATTAGCTGACATCAATAATAACTGACACAGCTTTTGGCCTGGGCCAGTTGTTGTTTTAACATTTACAACACAATTATTGTAACAAACCGTACATTCTTTCTTGTGTCCAATTTTCGGATAAGATTGTATACTGACTCTTCATGAACTAAACTAACGAAAACTATGTCAAGAACGAACCATAACTCCCACCACCAACCACCACCACCACCAGCACAAGCAATCAAAATATCTCCTCCTCTCTCCCTTTTCTTCTCTTCTCGTGCTCCTTAGTAAAAAAAACACCCCCACTATCCTCACACAATACATAACCCATCCCTGCTACTTTCTAGCTTAATTTCTGGATGGTACATGGCTTGATTTATACCTTTGAGGCTGTCAGAGTTGTATTGGTCTTTTTCTTTCTCTCTACAAGAAGCTAACAGTTTTGCCAGTCACGTTCTCATTAGCTCAGGGGAAGGACGGACCTGTTTGTGTTGTTGCTGCTGTTGTAGTTGTTATGTTATTTCTATGTTTGTGTTCTTCTTTGTCGTGTGCAAAACACATCATTTGCCCTCTTCGTCATTGTCACTTCTGCTCTTTGATTTCCTCGTTTGTAAAAACCTCAGGCATGCATCTTGGTTAAAGCATGCTTCTGTGTGTTTGTGTGTGTGTGTTTCTGTCGGTTTGTCTGTCTGTCTGTCTGTCTCTCTGCTTGTTTAATGCTGTTATTTTGACGGTGTCTGTATGTGTGTTTTTGTCTGTGTGCCTCCATATCTGGATGTCCATCATTCTCTCTCTCTCTCTCTCTCTCTCTCTCTCTCTCTCTCTCTCTCGCTCGCTCTCTTTGTGTGTGTGCGTGCACGTGCGCGAAACAATGCACACAAATAATCTGAGAAAGAAGAAAGAAAAAAAACCCACAGAGTAATGATCTTGGCCTTATCTACAGAGCACAGCTACCTGTTAACAACAGTTTCTTACCAAAGGCAAGTTCAATTTGTCCACTTTGTTACCTAATCAGTTTTTCCTTTCTATTGACAGCAATACGTTAAGAAAACACCAGGGATATAAAAGGATTCAATGTCTAATAGTTCACCACACCTTCCACCTTCAAAAACAGGAAGAAACCCACAGCATCTACACAGGAATATGTGGTTCAATGAATAATGATTTTGTTTCTTACTTTGTTTTCCTTTCATCAACTAATTACTCCTAGTTACAAATAAAATCGCGTTCTTGTACCTAATTTCCGTGGTGTTTTGTGGGTGGAAGCTTGGAAATGAGCTGAATTGAAAACGAATAAACAAGCTGATCAATAAGTTCTTATGTTTTTTTTCTTCTCTTTATTGTGTCCCTTTTGTTAGTAGCTTTTTTTATTTTCTGCCTTTCAAACATTCTATTTCTTGATAGCTCAGAATGTGATGTATTCACTTGATGTTAACGGTTGTTTTTGTCGTCATTCTTTAAACTCTTATTGATCCGTGAACCATGTTCTAATTAGAATGGGAGGGGCAGAACCTGTTGCTGGCGTTTATTTATTTTGTTCTGATTCTTAGTCCCTATTCATGTTAGTTTTTTGCTTTGTGGTTGTTTTGATTTGTTTGTTTATTAATGTGTGTGTTGTGTGTGTGTGTGTGTGTTGTGTGTGTGTGTGTGTGTGTGTTGTGTGTGTGTGTGTGTGGTGTGTGTTGTTATCGCGTTCTAGAGACGTCACCTCTTCTCTTCGTCTTCTCCCTTCTCATTCGGCTTTTTTTGTCGAAAACATACCACGTTTATACTAGTAAAATAGCCCCCTCTCTCTTTCACTCTCTCTGTTTGTCTGCTGTCTGTCTGTCTGTCTGTCTGTCTTTCTCTCCTCTCTCTCTCTCTCTCTCTCTCTCTCTCTCTCTCTCTCTCTCTCTCTCTCTCTCTCTCTTCTCTCTCTCTCTCTCTCTCTCTCTCTCTCTCTCTCTCTCTCTCTTCTCTCAAATATGAATCCCTCCATGTGTGCTTTAGATTACCCCCCCCCCCCCCCCGTTCTTTCACACGACACCCCTTTCCCTCCTGAATGGAGGATCCAATCGATGGCTCAGAGATCATTGGGCTTTATTCACTCTTTTCATTAATTCCTATTAGTCTTTGGACACAGAGAGAGAGAGAGAGCGCGTTCTGAACGGGTTTAATATGTGCATTGGCCTCAGGCCACAATACACAAGAGAGGGAGAGAGAGAGAAAAAACGAGAGAGAGAGAGAGGGGGGGGAGCAAGGGAAGAGGCAGAAACAAGGTGAGTGATTGAAAAGGGGAATGTTTTAAGCACAGATTCCCCAGAAAGTGAGGATGGCATTTATACGGAATGAACGAACCCTTGGGCATCCCAGCGGAAGGAATGTAAGCATAAAGAAACAGACCAAGCAAAGAAACATAATGAATATCTTTTCTTTAAATGTCCGGTCTTCTTACGCCCCTTGTATGACCTCTCCTCACCGCTTTCGTTCGCCTCATCCCAGCTTTTCTGATGGCGCAAGGTCTGATTTATTCACTTGAAGAGTAAGGTTCCATCCATTGGTTTTTTTCAAACACCCTTTTGGTCTGCCAGACATATTATCATTAGACGGAACAGGGCAATTTATGAAGTTGAGATGTTTTTGTCATTTTTTTTCCATTTTTATAGGGTCTCCTCCCCCCTCATCCCCCGGCAGGTTTTGTTATTGTTGTTTTGTTGTTGTTGTCTGTATACAATAAACTGGATCTGTGCTCTGGAGGTCACGTGCCTGCCTAGAAAGCGAAAACTCCGGGTCGGAAGTGGGCGGTGGTTCGATTCCTGTTTGCGCTCAAAACTTTTCTCCCATCCATTAGATCATGAGTGATGGTCTGGTTGCTAGTCTTTCGGATGAGACGATAAGCCGTGGTCCCGCGTGTTAGACAAAATTGTTTAGCGCACGTAAAAGAGCCAACAGCAACTAGAGACGCGTCCCTGGCAAAATTCATGTAGAGGAAAGAATAGGGAAACAATTACAGCTGAAGACAGAAAAAGAAAAAAAAAATGGGTGGCGTTGCTCTTGTGGCGTAGCGCTCTCCCCGGGGAGAGCAGCCCGAATTTCACGCAGAGAAATCTGCCGTGAGTTAAGGTGGTACAAAACACCTCTTATTTTCCCTGCATATCATCTTCTTCACTGCCATTGTGCTCTTTGATTTCTTCTTGTGAAAACATGCAATGCATTCTAGCTAGACACATCCCTGTCTGTCTGTATCTGTTTGTTTGTTTGTCTATCTGTCTCTCTGTATGTCTGTCTGTCTGTCTATCTGTCTGTCTGTCTCTCTGTCTCTATCTATCTATCTATCTATCTATATCTCTCTGTGTATCTCTTGACATTGACGTTCAGGTCAGTTAGGGATTATGTATTATTAACTATACACTTATCTTTTTTAAATCATGTTGTCGTTGTTGCAGTAGGGTTTTTTAACCTTGTTTTGTTGATAGTCCCTAATCAGGGCAAGGACCGGATGAAAAAAGTATACCTATGCTTATTCTGTTACCCTTGAAAAAGAAAGATTCATTTCATTTCATCTCTCTCTCTCTCTCTCTCTCTCTCTCTCTCTCTCTCTCTCTCTCTCTCTCTCTCTCTCTCTCTCTCTCTCTCTCTCTCTCTCTCTTCTCTCTGCGAGAGTGTCTCCCTCCGTTTTTAGGGGAAAAAATATCCGTGTCTCTATGAATTTGCCAGACTTTGGGTGTTTGTTTAGTGTGTGTGTGTGTGTGTGTGTGTGTGTGTGTGTGTGTGTGTGTGTGTGTGTGTGTGAGTGTGTGTATGTGTGTGTGTGTGTGTGTGTGTGTGTGAGTTTGAATGTGTATGTGTGCGTGCGCGCGCGCCTTGGTGTGTTTGATTTATATCCTTGTTAACTCAGTGTCTTGTTTCATTCTTTTCCTTTCTTTCTTTATCCTGTCTTTCTTTCTCTTTTTCTTTCTTTCTTTCTTTCCTTTTCTTTCTTTTCTTTTTCTTTCTTTCTTTCTATCTTTCTTTCTTTTCTCGTTCTATCTTTCTTTCTGTCTTTCTTTCTTTCATTTTCTGTTTGTCTTTCTTTCTTTTGGTTTTCTTTCTTTCTCTCTCCCGTTTTCTTTCCTTCCTACCTTCCGTCCTTCCTTCTTTCTTTCGTTCTTTCTCTCTTTTTTTCTTTCCTTCCAATTTGCGCTTAATATCCTAGCTGTGCTGTGTGTGTGTGCTATATATCATATTTCTTCTTGCTCACATGCACCCAATTAGGAAACGAGGTCTTGAGGCCCCGCAAAGCTTGAGACAGATGACTGCCATTATATATTTTTTGTTATACATGTTGTTGTTTGGCGCTGTTGTTGTTATCTTTTTTATTTCGATGCTAATGTTACGTTGTTATTGGTGGGACGGGGCGGGGGGCGGCGAGGGGCCAAGATAGCCTAGTGTTCAGAGCGTTGCGCTCGAAATTTGACGGCTCAGGTTCGAGTCACCACTGGGATTCCTGTTCAAAGGGATTTTTCCCAAGTAGTGAACATCCGTACTGATTTCAACAGCGCCCCCCCCCCCCCCCATCCCCCACCCCCTCCCCCCCGAAAGTCCTTTGGATGAGACTATAAACCGATGTCCTGTGTGCGAAGGACGCAGAACGTCTGGTGTACGCAGATAATCAGACTAACTGTTGGACATAATCATTATTAAAGTCACAGGAGAAACCTGTATTCCATTAATGTTAGTTTTATCTGAACCACCTCTGGCATCTACTAATAAAAGGTTACTGTCGTTATGTTGAAATGCCTGGATGCGCGAATCAGCCAGTATGTTTATTCTTCTTTACCGGTTCGTTTGTTGTATTCCGCCTTGAGGATTCCGGGGGCCTGTCAGTATAAATAACATCCCCACCTTCTGACAATACTGTGCTAGGAATTCCTCTTTTCCACCCCTCTCTTTGATTTTTTTCCCCTTTGTGTCTTTTTTTTCTATCATCTCCTTCGTGTGTATTTTTTGCCTTTTTGATTATTTTCCGGCCTCCCCCCCCCCCCCCCTCCCCCCCCTCTGAAAGACAAAATAACAATTATCTCCCATGCTGAACTCGGATTCGCTGGGATTGACTTGTCAGGTGCTTAACGATAGCGCAACGCATTTGAAGGAAGGTGACAGGATGGTTAAGACGTTTGCCTAGCAACAAGTAAACCGTGAGGTTCTGGGTTCGATTCCCAGCCTCACCCTTTCTTCCCAGTTTGACCAAAATATCGAACTGAATGCCAAAGTCCTTCGGTGAGACTATAAAGTGAGGCCCAATGTGCGAACGCATGCAGAACATCTTGCGCACACGTTAAATCCTGTTCCGCTGTTCGAAAGAGTAGGCCATTGTGTGCCGGTGAAAACAGATGACAAAATTTTAAAAACCGCATACACACGCCAAAAGAAAAGAAAAAAACAGAAAGAGAAAAAAAGTCATCTGAGCGCTTTGATTTGTTGCTTTACAAGATTCAGCGCTATATAAATTCCATACATTATTATTATTATTATTATTATTTTATTATTTGCGCTCACATGACAGGCAACACTAGTTGCTGACTGAGCGTTTGACGAAGAAGTTTGTTGCATTATGATCGCTATTTTGTTGCTCTTGACATTGTTGCTTTTGTTGTTTAAAAAGGATTTTTTTAAATATATAGTTAGGATAGGGTTTATTTGCTCTTGTGATTGTGGTTAATTCCTAGCGTAGGTTTCTGATTAAGGGGACTGTGAGAGGAGAACGTATCGTTTTTCTTCAGTTTCATCTCTATACGCCAGCCTTAGAGGCCCTGTAATGTAAGTACACAAAGTAGTATATCCAGCATACCAGATAGGTACATCTACAGCAGTGACTTGGCTTACATAATTATGCTAGCCCTGATATCTGGCTGTTTTCACAGTAGTCACAAAGCCTTAAAGCTTGTGGTCTGATGGTAAAATTAAGGAGGGTGTGGGTTCGGTTCTACACAAAGACGTCTGTTGGAGAAGGTTCTACACTCAAAGTTTCTCCGAAACCTACTGCGGTTCTCTTCCACGATTTTTTTGTTTGTTTGTTTGTTTTATGAGACTTTGAGCAGATGTCCAGTGTAAAAATGCTGGTAGCCAAGCCAAGCCAAAGCCAAGCCAAAAACACTTTAACCATCCCATGAAGGGCAATTACAATACTGACAGGCACATTGATACGTATATCGTATGCCTCTTTGTTGTGGTTGTCGCTTGTTCAAATCTGTGCACCTTTAGTGATATTATTAGAGTAATGTACCATCTTGTCCACACGTTAAAACCCCATGTCTCTTGTACCAAAGAATAATCCTGCTATGGCCAGTTGAAAAAAAAGACACAGCAATACCGAGTGTTTTATCTGCAACATGGAGAGGTATGGGCACAGTCCAGTTCATCTTCCCTGAGAGTTTCAGTATGCGACCCCATTTACTAGCGGTCATCGAGTTAAGGAGAAGCCAGACAACACCCAGAGTACAGAGTGGGGTTGTGTAGCAAAGGCAGCACACACACACACATACACACACGCACACACATACACACATACACACACACACATGCACACACGAGCACACACACACATAAATACACACACACAAGCACACACACACACACACACACACACACACACACACACACACACACACACACACACACACACACACACACACACACACACACACACTTACATACACTCACACGATACAACATCGACACACTGATGAATGTTGATAGCTGCGAATCTCCGCATGCATGTGGGCACTAATGCCATGCCATGATGTGACACGCATGGCCACCATATCAGCAGGAGCATCTGTGCTGCTCAGTTGAGTGCGAAAGTGACAACGAACAGTGAGTGTCGCAGTTGTCACATCCACTATCTCCCTCGCTCATCAGTCCCCCTCTTCCGCACCGTCCATGCTTATCGAGGTCATGCAAGTCTATTTTCCAACAAGCACCTGGAAAAGTCCATTTGAAACTGCAGTTTAAGTTGTTGGGCGTTCTCCAGCCAAACACCCTGAGGGAATCTGCAATGCGTGTCACTCATCACACGGGATAGCTCAGTGGTCGGAGCACTCGCTTTCCCCCAGCCAAGATAAGCAGCGTCGATCGTGGTTACCAGTTGGTTGGGTGACCAGTTGTGCGCCTTGGCTTCAGTATAGTCCCCCAGTTCACCCAGCTGTAAATGGGTACCTGCTCTCCTTAGTGTAAGGGAAGGTAAAGCAGCGAAGGAGAGGAGATGGGCGCCGCCCTCAAATATGCTGGACTATAGAGATGTGAGGTCTCTGACGCCTCGCTCCCCTACGACCTTATAGGTTATGGGACACAACCATCACATCCAGGAATGTGTGCAAGACCCTAATATGTACAGACTGGATTAAAAATATTTGTGTGTATGGCTGTCTGCAAGCACCCCGCCATTATGGGCTGTGACTTCAAATGACTTGTTCTCTACATTAATAGATATAGTTAAGATTGTATGCCTGGAGCTTGTCATGGATAAAAACATATTTCAAGATACCATTTCAAACCGCAAGGCTGCTTTTGATGATTATAGGAGGCCTCGGCATTTAGCCTACATTCCTTAAAATAAAGCTAGATAAGGTTATACATCACGGCGTTGTGTGCAGACTCGCGTAAAACATCTGGCAAACATGTTAAAACTCCAGCCTCCCCCTTTGGTTAAGGAGTACACTAGCAATGGGGGAGGGGGAGGGGAATAAAGGGCAGAAAACATAGCCTGCATGCACTCTACTAATGCAAAAATAGCGTGGTGTGTGTGTGTGTGTGTGTGTGTGATCTAGCAACTGTTGAATATATAAGCTTTCGTCATCCCTGCTGTACCATCTGTGGGTATGGATTCTGGTGTATCTGCATAACCAGCCTACATTTTGGCACAATGCTGACTCAACGGCATAAACGTTGTGACGCAAACATGACTCCCTTTGTTTCGTTATTTTTATGTTTCTACAGTTACAACAGCTGCCCATTAGCCTTAGGTCATCTACGCAGCGGGGCATGTCACTCCCTAAATAGCTGAACATGGACAGCGACTCATCGCCATGCTTACTCTACGTCGAATCATTAACGTGCTAAGGTAAACATGGTTTTGTTTTGGGTAATGAATATTGTTTTTACAGCCAACATTGCAGCCTAGGACCACCTAACCAGCTCCACACACACACACACACACACACACACACACAACCACATACACACACACACACCCAACCACCACACACACAGCACACAACACACCCAACCACACACACACACACGCACCCACACCCACACACTCACACAAACCACACACACCCTGTAGCCTACACAGCCCCCAAATTAATCACCAGTAATGACAGCTGTGTAAGGATGATTGCACGTTACAACTACAAAGGTGTCCCTGCATGGGGCGATTCGTATGCATCGGGCCATGTCACCGGTGTGTGCAGGCTCTCTGTGGCAGATGATAGGAGGCAGGGGAGGGCAGGGAGCCCATTCTCTCAGTGTTCATCACTGTCTGGGAACGAGGATGCCGCGCTCAGTGAAGTGTGAAGGCAGACAGGAGTGTGGGAGGAGTGTAGGGCAGGTGTGGCAGTCATGTATATTATTCTATGACGATGTGGCTACGGCAGGATACGTAGGTTCACTTTTATCCTTTTATAAAACTTATACTGCTATCTTCTATGGGTTTTCGTTTTTAGATCTAAGCAGTTACACACGCACGCACGCACGTCTGTACGCGCGTGAAAACACAGACGCACACAGACACACACACAAACACGCACGCACACACAATTTTTCAAATATATATTAATATATATATATGTACAGGTTCGTAATGTGTATATAATATATTATAATATATATAATATATATAAAACATAATAATAATAACATATATAATAATATATATTAATAATAATATATTACAGCAATATATCATGTCATAATATATAATCAACATCTAATAACCACTATATAACTCAAATTTTTAAATAATAATATATCAATATTACGTATGGTCAGTCCCCTTTCGTTCCGCCACGCGGTTAGGACTCCAAATTCTCGAAAAACCAGTGGTTTCACCATGTGCTCGCCTCCTCTGTGTCTTCACGTGCGGAACCACAGTGTTTCCTTTCATCTAAGGACATATAGGGGGAGAGGAGTCAGAACCATGACTGATTCCACTGTACTGTGCATTGTAGTGTATTTTACGGTATATCACTTTAAATCACGGTAGGTTTCTCTGCGTGAAATTCGGGCTGCTCTTCCTAGGGAGACCGCGTCGCCACAAGAGCAGCGCCACCCATAATCTTTTTTTGGGGTCTGCAACCGCATTTGTTTCCCTTATCAGAGTAGATTTTTTTCTACAGAATTTTCCAGAGACAACTCCCTTGTTGCCGTGGGTTCTTTTTCGTGCGCTCAATAATTATGTGTAACACACGGGATCTCATTTTATCATCTCATCCGAAAGACTAGCATCCAGACCACCACTCACGGTCTAGTGGATGGTGGAAAGTTTCTGGCCCAAACGGGGACCAAACCACCACGCACTTCAAACCCAGACTGTTCTGCTTTCTAGGCAGGCACGTTACCGCTAGACCACCGATCAACGGGGAAAAAAAATCCCCCCCCAAAACAGACAACACAGTAGGGGAACCTAAACCTCGCCTCCGATTATCGTCCTATCCTAAGCCCCTATGTCCCTAGTATCTGGTGGAGTGCACATGCTCTCTCTTGTCTAATATCACTTTATGTGAACAGACGTTAAATTAAAGAACACACACACACTCTCTCTCTCTCTCTCTCTCTCTCTCTCTCTCTCTCTCTCTCTCTCTCTCTCTCGCTCTCTCTCCACTAGTATTGCTGTATTGATGTTTATACATTCCTTTACAAGGTAAGCGGTGTGTCTAGAGGTAACGCGTCTGTCTAGAAAGCGAAAAGTCCGGGTCGGAAGTGTGCGGTGGTTCGAATCCCGTTTGGGCCCAGAAACTTTTCCCCCATCCATTAGACCATGAGTGGTGGTCTTGGCGCTAGTCTTTCGGATGAGACGATAAACCGAGGTCCCGTGTGTTACACAAAATTGTCAGCGCACGTAAAAGAACCCACGGCAACAAGAGAGTTGTCCCTGGCCAAATTCTTAGAAAAAGCCACTCTGATAGGGAAACAAATACAGCTGCAGACAAAAAAAAAAGGGGGGGCGCTGCGTGCGCGGTCTCTAGGGAAAAGGGTGGAAGGATCTTGGTCGAACGGGCGCAGAACCTTTCTCTCCCATATTGAGGACCATCCCTGTGCTTCCTATCTCTGACCTAAAGAGGCGGTACCATTTCAGCGACGCACTGAAGAACCGCAAAGGTCCCCATCAAATGGTAACATAGAACTGCTGAGGGAAACGATGCCGACATATCCCGTCCCTCCTCAGGGAAAGCAGCCCAAATTTCACGCAGAGAAATTTCGTGACTTAAAGTGATATAAAATAAAAATAAAAATATATATTTTTATGTTCATCCCATCCTTGTCGTAAAAATGCTTTGAGAACACATCTCCACTAATCTATGAATAATTATATGTTAACGCCTCAAGTGTTGTGTTCCGTATATGTTTGCCGTTCACTTCTAAAAACCAGTTTCACGCCAGTACTACCCACATAAACATCATGCACACGCCTACGAATGCTTTCTGTGTTTCCGTCTCTTTCCCTCTCTGTGTCTCTCCATCTCTATCTCTATCGCTCTGTCCCCATCTCTCTCTATCTGTGGTGTACACACATGCACAAGCTTTAGCGTGCAGACATAGACACTCACACAGACACACAGACACATAGACACTGACACACACACACACACATACAGACAAACACACACGGATACAGAATGACAGACGTACATGTGTATGTGCGTGCGTGCGTGCGTGCGCGCGTGCGCGCGCGTGCGTGTGTGTGTGTGTGTGTGTGTGTGCGCGCGCCCGCGTGCGTGTGTTTTTTTTAAAAATATTATTATTATTATTATTATTATTATTATAATTATTATTATCATTATTATTATTATTATTATCATTATATATCGAGGATAATAGATGTGTGTGTGCGTGCGTTCGCGCGCGTTGTGTGCGTGACTGTGTGTGCATGTATGTGTATATGTACAGAGCGAGAGAGACAGAGACAGAGAGACAGAGACAGAGATACAGAGAGAGATGCAAGCCTAAAGCTTTTCCCACCATTATAAAGATCACAACTTTGTGCATGAATGCGAAAGCTTTCCTGTAATCACTGAACCATATATTGCCCCGAAAATTCACCCAAGCGTGTCTACACAGCATAATTACTGAGCTTCCTCTAAGCCTACACTTAATGATGGTGGTGTGTTGTTTTTTGTGTATGTGTTTTTCACACGTATAAGAGCTGCCTTGTTTGCCTCTGTGTTTGAAGTTTTTGCTTCCCTGATGATATAGCTTAAACAGGTGTGATGCTCTTGTTAAGTAAGCACAGTGTATGCAAATCAAAGTCAAGCACTTTTAGCCTCTGCGTGTCTGTCTTTGCTTCCTTCGGTCATTCCTTCAGTCAGGCAGTCAGTTTGTAAGTAGGTCAGTCAGTCAGGCAGGCAGTCATTCAGGCAGGCAGTCAGTATGCACGTAGGTCAGTCAATCTGTCCCCATCTCTAAAGAGGTCAGCCAGTTAGCTATGTGTTTTTAAGGTAGCCGCATTCTGACTTGAGGGATGAGGTCTACCCACGATGCAAATGTACGTGTATTTTATAAAGTGTTGTGGCGTCCATCCCTGCCCACAAGCAATGACCTACACTTTCGGGATATTTCCCCCTGGAGTTAACATCAGTGCAGTCTCCACTCTCCCCAAAAGTCCTTCGGATGAGACTATAAACCGAGGCCCCATGTGCGAACGCACGCAGAACATCTTGCGCATACGTTAAATCCTGTTCCGCTTTCCGTAAGAGTAGGCCATTGTGTGCCGGTGGGAACAGATGACAGAATTTACAAAACCGCATACACACGGGGACTGGATGTAAAAAGCACATAAGTGCTTATTCCATTATCCTCGATATAAAAGAATAAATAAAATTAAATAAATAAATAAAACACACACACACACACACATATATATATATATATATATATTATATATATATAGATATAGATATATATATAGATATATATATATATATCCCATCTATATGAGGGAGGGAGAGAGAGGGGGGACAAGCATAAGAAAAGACACAAAACAGAGACAAACACAGAGACAGAGACACAGAGAAACAGCTAAAAAGATAAACAGACCGGCGTCAATAATGTCAAGCCAATCTCTCCGCCATCAAAAGTGATCACAAACTTGTATATATTATGAACGTGGTAAACTTCCTCTATTCACTGAACCATAACATCCGCCATCCGATTCAGTGGAGTGTATCCAGTGAGTGCAGTGTCTTTTAAAGCTGAAATAAGCTGATGTTGTTGATGCGTGGGAAAAAACCAGATGTTCTTGTTTATCAAACTGTATGATTTCTTCCCCTGTAAATAGTAATGATAAGGAAAAAACATATGTGTGACCTACTTTAGAAGTGTATTTACTAAATAAACAAGTTGTGGGAACGAACGCATTGTGTTTATATACTTTAGTGCACATTTTCTGACATTAACAGAGGGAAAGCTTTTTTTGAAATTGTCTTTTATTTTAATTCTTTTATTTTGAAGATATGGAGTGAGTTTTCATCTGTGCTTTTGGTTTTTTTTAACCTAGTCAATGGGTGCATGCAGTTTTGTAAAAAAAATGTGGTCATCTTTCTTCACCTGCAGATAAATATCTAGCTCTTCTAATTATCCAATAATTCAGTTTAGTTGTACTATATTATTAGTTCACAGTATTATGAACACTGTTTCTTCATATTTCCTTCCATCATTACTATTTGGGTCTATCGTTTGATTGTTAACTGTTTTATCGTATTCCAGCAACATATGTGTGTGTAAGTATGTGGGTGGGTGGGTGGGTGTGGGTGTGTTGTACTTTGTGCAAATGACTACACTGTGTCATCTCTTAATCCTCCCCTACCACCTGGCTGTCACCTCCTTCCCTACCTCGCTATAAAGTATCTGTGTCAGTGTCTGAGATGTAAAACAAAAAAGCACTAAAGAAAAACGAATGCTTGAACAGGGCCATGGAAAATTACTTCCCCAAAAAAACCCAACAACAACCCACCCAACTCCGCTGCAAACAAGTTTGTAAGAAAGGCAGATGATTTATGAGGATATCAACATCCTAATTTTATCTGGCCAAGTGACAGCAAATCAATGCAGAACCCACATCAAATAGCCAATCTTGGTTACCTTGATGAGTATAGAAAACTAATCTCTGCCCCCCCCCCCCCCCCCCCCCCTCTAAAAAATGTAGAAAAATAAGAAGACCTAGGGTCGTAGTGGTAGATAGATACAATGCATTCTAGGAAGAGTGAATGGACAATGACCAAACAGGATAGAGAGAGAGGGAATGAGAGAGTGGGTGTGTGTGTGTGTGTGTGTGTGTGTGTGTGTGTGTGTGTGTGTGTGTATGTGCGTGTCTGTGGTGTGTGAGGAAGAGAGAGGGAGACAGAGTGAGAGAGACAGAGTGAGAGAGACAGATGCAGAGACATAGAGAGCGAGAGTGACACAAATAAAGAGAGAGATAGAGAGACACAGAGCCATAGGACAAAGACATACAGAGGCAGATAGGGTCAAAGAACGAGAGACGGGGAGAGAGAGAGACAAAGAGACTGAGACAGACAGACAATCTGGCAGTAGGCTGACAAAATCAGACCAAAAAACAGGCTAACGAATCAATAGGCTATCTTCAGCAGGCATGAACATCTACTCTAGTAGGCCTAGTGGGCGTATGATTGTATGGACAGACATGCACAGGTGCACACAGACAGCCAAACAAGCTTGGCAGTGTTCCCCTCATCACCGCAACCATCCCCTCTGGCGGCGACCTGCACTGTTTGAAGACGCTTCACCAAGGTTGCCATGACAACTGCCTGACCACAGCATTAACACCGTGAAGAAAGGAAGATTTTCATTGCCCTTATCAGCATTGCCATGACAATAGCCCTAGCCTCTCAGACAGGTTTAGTATCCAAGCCGTTTTTACCCACTCTGAAGAGAATAGATCACGCTTAAAATAGTATTTAAGTAATATGACAATACGCAATAACCTGAATCTTTGATTTATAGCTGCAAAGTCTGGGACATCCAGAAAAGCCGATGTATTTATTGCAACTGAATGGTGGCAGTAAAGATGAAGTGCCGCTAACGAAAACTACATGTCTAATGAACCGACAAGGAAAACGAGCAATGAAGAAGTCCTGGAAATAGTTGATTCCTCCAGAAAAGTAATAGCAAACGTCAAAAAAGAGGAAACTGTAATACATTAGCCAATACACTTCAGATGGTGGCACCTCCAATATAGCTTCTGTGACTGCAAACATGGTTGAATATAGTAACAGCGCGATGTCTTAAAGATGAAATTCAATATCATTTTCATACTATTATCAGTATTAAAAAAAAGACAGGAACACGAAATAATTATGTTCCCTCTAGTAGTATGTTCTTTCGAGCCAGAAGGCCCATAGAGCCGGAGCTTATCCCGGTTTCTGTAGCGTTAAGCGAACTGATGGTTTTTCACCACCCCTGTGACAGGACGCTAGTCTGTCGCCAGATACTTCCCCAGCAGAGCTGGTACCCACTTGTACACCTGGGTGGAGTGAGGAAAATAGGAGTAAAGTGTCTTTCCCAAGGACACAACACCGAGCCGAGCGGGGATCGAACCCGCGACCTCTGGATCACGAGTTGACCGCCTAAACCACTCGACCACGGTGCCTCCCATGTTCCCTCTAAGGTAAAGGTAAAGGTGTTCATAAACGATGTGGTCGTAGGGGAGCGAGGCACCAGAAACTTCAGCTTCTCCAGGGGCCAGCATATTGAGGGCGGCGCCCATCTCCTCTCCCTCGCTGCTTTACCTTCCTTGTCCCTAAAGAGGAAGGTACATATTTACAGCTGAGTGAACTGGGGGACTGTACTGAAGCCAAAGTGCGCAAACGGTCACTCATCCAAATGGTAACCACGCTCGATGTTGCTTAACAGGGGCTGGGGTAAGGAGAGTGCTCCGACCATTGAGCTATCCCGTCCCCTAATGCTTCCTCTAAAAGGATTGAAACCCATATGCCTCCAAGTAATTTATCCAATAGACTTATTATCTTTTGGGGGAATTGTCACTTGTTTCATTATTTGTGAATGTTAGGTCGTCCTGATTCTATTCAGTCATAGTTTTCTGCTTTCTCTTTTGATCGATGTAGGGATTATCAGCCGCCATGCGAATGTTTATGTTGCTCATGAGCACAATATAAGCTGCGATCTTGTTAGTGGTATGCTGACGATGTTCTTCTTGTTATATTTGCTCCATGCTTTACAAACGAATAGACCCTATCTAAACCAAGCAACGTGACAATGGAAGAACAGTTGAGCTATAGTTGTTAGTGCTTGGCTTTTAGACCTGAACTAGCAGAAACACAAATGCCCATTACTATCAACAACTGACAAGCAGACTATCCAAACTACAAGCAGGCAGACCGGAAGACAGGCGAACAGATTGCAAAGCAGGAAAATGCTACAAGGAGACAGAAAGAGGCCTGTGTAGCGTAACACTTGGGCAGGCAGGAGACTTCATATGTGGACAACGTCGCTGGCACTGACACAAATCCAAAGGAAAATCGCCCCAGGGTTTGATCCCAGTCCTCGGAAAACACGATTCCTGTCTGGCCACTACAGTCATCCCTCACTGACCTGTGACAGGCAGGAGCTACCCCATTCCGTGACCAATTGTCAGACCTGCTTCTCCAGGACAAGTCTCCATCACTGCCTGGTTTCTTCCTTACTTCACACCTGGTTGTGCTAATGGTACGTGATAACGAGGCGACAACAAGCATACTGGTGTTTCTGAGATTGCTGCTGCTGCTGCTCTTGGTGGTAGTGCTGCTGCTATTGATTGTTTTGTTGCTGCTATTATTGACGCTGATTCTGCTGCTATTGATGTTGCAGCTGTTGCTATTGATGTTGCTGCTGTTGCTATTGATGTTGCTGCTGCTATTGATGTTGCTGCTGTTGCTATTGATGTTGCTGCTGCTATTGATGTTGCTGCTGCTGCTGCTATTTATGTTGCTGCTATGGTGCTGCTGTTGCTATTGATGTTGCTGCTGCTACTGATGTTGCTTCTGCTGCTATTTATGTTGCTGATGCTATTAATGTTGTTGCTGCTGCTGCTTTTGATACTGCTTTTGCTGCTACTGATACTGCTGTTGCCGCTATTGATACTGTGTTTACTGTTGCTATTGATATTGCTGCTTTTGCTGCTGCAGCTTCCGTATTTGAAGAAGATGGTGGTGTTTATATTAATGATGATGATGATGATGATGATGATGATGACGACGATGACGACGACGACGACGACGACGATGGTGACGACGATGACGATGATGACGACGATGATGGCGGCTATAATTTCAGCGACGACGCTGATAACGCCGCTGCTGATAGTAATGATGACGAAAACAACGATGATGATGTTGATCACGACCACCATCATCACCATCATGATAAACACGATCGAGATGACCACAACATAGATGATGATGATGATGATGATGATGATGATGATGATGATGATGATGATGATGATGATGATGATGATGATACGATGATGATGATGACGACATTCCTGTCATTGTTGCTTTTACCAATCATCACCATCCTATCTTTTTCCTTCGTTATCGCCTGTTGACCACCGTCATCAATGCCATCAACATCACGATCAGTATCATCAGCACAGTCATCCTCATCATCATCATCATTATCTATGTTTCTGTTCTTGTACTTGTCTCACTGCTTTTGGCTCAGCAAGCGAGCATTGCCATCTTATGGAAATGGCTAAAAAGTGCACGAGACTTTTTTTTATGGAAGTGCAATTTTTTTTTACTATTTTTTTTTTTACTATTCCGCTTCTGCATCTTTAGCTTTGCGTTGTTGTGTGGATTTTTTTCCCTGTCGCCCCTTCTGTCTTTTGTTTCTTCTTCTTGTCTTTTTATTTTCCTTCTGTCAATTTATCTCTTTGTTCCGGCCTGATTGTTTTTGGGTTGTTTTTTTTTTTATAGATTTTTTTGTTTCTGCATTCATTTATTCCTTCTATCCTTGCTTTCTAGAGTTGACCATTTTCTGCCTTTTCTTCTTCATTTCTTTTTGTTTTATTTTTTTTATTTTTTTGTGTTGGTATTTGTTTTGTACTGTTGTCACTTTTCCCCTGTGTTTCCCTGTCAGAGATGTACACAGACAAGTAAAAACACTAACTTGTTCTTAAGGATGTTTAACGATCGGTGTATACGTCTAACAACAACACTGTAATACCAGTTTTTACTGTACTAATGAAATTGCTCTTGCAATGTGTGTGTGTTTGTGTGTGTGTGTGTGTGTGTGTGTGTGTGTGTCGTGTGTGTGTGTGTGTGCGTGTGTGTGTGTGGTGTGTGTGTGTGTGCGCGGTGTGTGTGTATGTGTGTGTGTGTGTGTGTGTGTGTGACACAGAGAGAGAAAGTGCGTGCGTATATTTGTGTGTGTGTGTGTGTGATGTATGTGTGTCCGCGAGCGCGCGAGCGCGCACGTGTGTGTGCATGTGCGTGCGTGCGTGCGAGTGTGTGTGTTTTGTGTGTGTGTGTGTGTATGCGTGCGTGCGTGCATGTGTGTGTGTGTGTGCGTGTGTGTGTGTATGTGTGTGTGCGTGGGTGGGTTGGTGTGTGGGTGTGTGGATGGGTGTATGCGAGAGAGAGAGAGAGACCGTCAGACAGCAGACAGAGACAGACAGAGACAGAGAA
>CM054135.1:79155346-79165346 GCA_028751875.1 Rapana venosa
GCGTTTTCTGTGTGTTGTGTGTGTGTGTTGTGTTGTGTGTATGTGTGATGTGTGTGTGCGCGCGCATGTGTATATGTGTGAATTTTTATGCATTTATTTTATTTTTCTTATATCGAGGATAATGGAATAAGCACTTATATGGATGTTTACATCCAGTCCCCGTGTGCATGCGGTTTTGTAAATTCTGTCATTTGTTCCCTCAATACACACAATAGCCTACTCTTACGAAAAGCGAAACAGGATTTGTACGTGTGTGTGCGTGTTTGTATTGTTGCAGCTGTAGTTGTAGTTATTGTTATTGTAGGCGATGATGGTGGAGGTGGTTTTCTCTCTCTCTCTCTGTCAATTCTGCTACTGCTTCATTCATTTAATATTGTCACTTAAATTTAAACTCGACGCTGTTTGATAGTTCGTCCTAATTTATTCTGGGCGGCTTGGATAACATGCACGCTGCCACTGCTTCTCTTTCGTTCAGAAAACTCCCCCCCCCCCCCCCCACAACACATGATCAACAAATCTGGCTGTGCCTAAAGGTTGTGGACAGCGTGACAGAGAGTGAGTGGATTTCAATGACCGCTAATAAACACGCTTGTCCTGTGAAAGGCCCATGCATTTTCTCGCCTGCAGTGCTGGGTGAGAAATGAAGTCCCTGAAAGCTACCTGGGATTAAGAAGAAACAGAGGAGAGAGAGGAGAGAGAGAGGAGAGAGAGAGAGAGAGAGAGAGAGAGAGAGAGAGAGAGAGAGAGAGAAGAGAGAGAGAGAGAGAGAGAGAGAGAGAGAGAAGAGAGAGAGAGAGAGAGAGAGGAAGAGAGAGAGAGAGAAGAAGACAGAGAGACGACAGAGAGAGAGAAGAGAGAAGAGAGACAGACAAAAGATACAGAAGACGGACAAAAGAGGAGAGAGAGAAGGAGAAATAAGAGAAAGAACAAACAGAAGACAGAACTAGAGGAAGAAGAGAAAAAGAGAAGACAGGGAGACAAAGAAGAAGATACAAATGAGAGACAGTGACAGGAGAGACAGAAGACAGAGAAAAGAAACAAACAACAAGACGATTATACGACAGAGAGAGAAAAGACAAACAGAGCAGGACGACTAAGAGACAGAATAGAGACAGAAGCAACAAGAGAGAACAGACAGACAGACAGACATAGACAAACAGAAACAGTGACAGACAAACAGAAGACAGATGACAGACATACAGAGACAGAGAGACAAACAAAAGAGACAGAATACAGAGAAAGCAGTCTGAGACAGAGACAAACAAGACAATCAGGATGCAGACGGACGATACAATTCAAGGACAGCCATACATAGTATCAATTCATAAGGAATGAAATAAAAGACGAAAAAACTCGAAACCAAAGAACTGTCGTATGCAAGTGATGCCAGGCACATTTATTCTAGACAGTATCATTAGTCCATTAATTCTTCTTCTGTGAGAGGAGCTGCATAGAAAGAGAAAATGGGAATGCCTTACTCGATAAACTCGTCCTTATGTGCAATGGATTACTCTCTTTATTTTTCCATTATTCTTTTTCCTTATCTTTTTTTAAGTTGGTCTCTCAGAACATGATTGAATACTTTCTCATACAACTGGTTGCTCGCGGTCGTGGTGCTGGGGGGCATCCTTTTCTTTTTTTCTTTAACACACAAAATGTCGTTAAATATGCATAAACATGTATTGTGTTAAAGATTCTTGATTTTTGGCATATTTTCTTCACCACATACACCACCTACGCACGCGCACACACACAAACACAGCCTCCCCCGCCCCATCACTCCTCCCACCACTCCACCCATAATTGGGCTTTAATAATGTTATCATCACCATTAAATATCACCTTATTAACGTTCATCTCATTTTCTTCTAACATCTTCGCTCGCGTTCTTTGTTGCTTTAAAGTGACAAGCTCTTCACGTGCAAACAAAAAAACAAAACAAAAAAAGAAAGATTAATCGACTGTGATTGAACTGATTGGATATTTTCACAAATTTCTGGGAGTTGTTTAGACATTCTTCCAGCTGATTATCCCCCATGCCTGCCTGCCCTCTCTCTCTCTCTCTTTCTCTCTCTCTCTCTGTCTCGTCTGTCTGTCTGTCTGTCTGTCTCTCTCTCTCTCTCTCTCTCTCTCTCTCTCTCTCTCTCTCTCTCTCTCTCTCTTTCTCTCTCTCTCTTCTCCTCTCCTCTCTCTCTCCCTCTCTTTCTCTCTTTTCTCTCTCTCTCTCTCTCTCTCTCTCTCTCTCTCTCTCCACTCTCTCTCTCCTCTCTCTCTCTTCTCTCTCTCTCTCTCCCTCTCTCCTTCTCTCTCTCTCTCTCCCTGTCCAAGCCTGTCGCCGTGTGACAGAGACTGATGGCGATTCAATGAACAATAATGAACACACTCCTCCACTGAAAGACTATTCCGTCTTCTGCAGACATTTTTACAATACGGGATTAGAGCCTCTCCACTTTGAGACAAGCCGGCAGAATCAGAAATGAGAGAAGAAGAGAAAAAGTATGGAGAGAAAAAAACAAAACAAAAATAAACAAAGAAGGAAAACATGTGGAAAGGAAACATTTCAAAGTGAAAAGGGAAAAGAGACAGGACACGTGCTTTTGCTTAAAAAGACAACATGTAAGCACAAATTTGTAACGGTTTTTGTTTTTTTCATGTTTTATCTTTTTTTTATCAGGAAAATCATGCAGATTAAGATACGGGGGTATCAGTTTGACAAGACTGCTTGAACACACGATATGCTTTGCTCCAAGACAAGATGTAAGCATACATTTTTATTTTATTCGCTATCATGTTTTATTTTTTATATAATCCAAATCATGCAATTAAGATATAGCAGTTCACATTGACAAGAATGCTTTACTTACATATCATGAAAACAATAAAATTAAGAAAAGGGATAGCCTTCATTAACAAAAGTATTGATTAAGATTGTAAACAGTATTAATTTCGACAAGATGCAAAAGAACCAATTAGCAACCAAAAAATGGCTTTCAGCATTCAACCAATCTTGAACAATAAGTTCGATTTTTCCGTCAAACTGGGAAGAAAGGGCAAGGTTCGGTATCGAGCCCAGAATCTCACGGTTTACTTGTTTGCAAGGTGAACATCTAAACTGTCAACTTTGATTATATTGAAAACAAACCTTACAAGTCAACACTTGTACACGTTCACAAACAAATACATGCCTCCGTTGACATAAAGTGAGGGGGTTTTTGCTGAAATTTCGATCTTGTGCATGCACTGAGTTTATTTATTTATTTATACTACTTTAAGGTTTTCTTAAACCATCCAAAAAAAATCACCAGGCAATACAAAGAATTGAACTAACAACCCCCAAAAATGTAAGAACTACATTGATGAGATGCTTATCAGCTTATCCGCCCCCTGACGCGCGCTCGCGCGCGCGCACACACACACACACACACACACACATACACACACACATACACACACGCGCGCGCGCGAAAGCGATCTCAAATATAACAATATTTGGATCTGTTCAGAGATCGTGTTCCTTTCCCCTCTTTATTTAAGTTGTATTCTTCAACTTTCTCTAATCGTGGTCTATTTTTGTTGTGTTTTTTTTCAATTTCTATTCCACTTGCTTTTCTGTCGCACTGCCCACATGTCACTGCCTGTTTCGTGCCATTCTTCCTTTTTTTTCGTTGGGTTGCAGTTGACAGAATTTGACACGCTCACACTTAGGGAGAATTTGGTTAGGAATTTTCCCTCACAGATAATCAAGCCATCTCTCTCTCTCTCTCTCTCCTCTCTCTCTCTCTCTCTCTCTCTCTCTCTCTCTCTCTCTCTCTCTCTCTCTCTCTCGCTCTCTTTCTTTCTCTTTCTCTCTCTGTTTATTTATTCATTTATCTATTTTTATACTTTTATTTCAAGAATGATGGAATAAGCACTCATGTGTGTGTTTTTTACATCTAGTCCCCGTTTGTATGCAGTTTTGTACATTTATCATCCGTTTCCCTCCTGCACACAATCGCCTACTCTTCCAGAAAAGCGGAACAGGTTTTAACGTGTGCACAAGATGTATGTGTGTGTGTGTGCGTGCGTGCGTGTTTGCGTGTGTGTGTGTGTGTGTGTGTGTGTGTGTGTGTGTGTGTGTGTGTGTGTGTTTGTGTGGGGTGAGAAGGGTGACAGTGAAGGATGGTGGTTCAATGGCTGTTAATGGACACAGACTCCACACCATGATGCTGTTTCTGCATTGCTGCAAATTGAGATCTTCTTCTTCTTCTTCTTCTTCTTCTTCGTTGTCGTCGTCGTCGTCGTCGTCTCTTCTTCTTCTTCTTCTTCATCATCATCATCATCATCATCATCATCATCATCATCATCATCATCATCTTCTTCTTCTTCTTCTTCTTCTTCTTCTTCTTTCAGATGCTCATACAGCAACTACTGTTTTCTGTCATTTGAACAAAACTGCGTTCCACTGCCGTTAAACACCTGGCAATACAGACCTTGCGCATCCCACTTCACTAATGGGAGAGGACTGTTATCTTTTTAAGTCTTTCTGGGGGGAAAAAAAAGGGCAGGAGAATGGACCAAGAAGGCAGAAAATAGACAAGGAGGTATCAGAAGGAAAGGACACGAGGCAGAAACAAACAAAGAGAGGGGTAGAATAATGGGAATTCCTCCCACAGAATTTCTAGAGGGTGGGGGATGCTAGTTAAACTGACAGCCTCCTCTCTCCGCCCCCCGCCATCGACCATGGAGGAATGGAGATAAAGTCTCTGAGAAAGAATGGATAGAGGAATGGGAGGGAAGAAGGAAGGTGGGGAGTTGAGAAAGAGAAAGACGGAAACAGAGATAGACAGAGATAGATACAGAGACAGATAGAGAGATATAAAGATATAAAAAGATAGACAGACTAGACAGACAGATATACAGATAGACAAAGACAGAGACAGAGAATTGACTAGAATCGAATTGAATTGAACTGAATAAATTTTATTGTAAAAGGGCAATGGCATAAGTAAACATGTTGGGGTTTTTTTCCCAACCAGCCTTCTACGCTTAGAAAGAATGACAACAACAACAACAACAACAACAACAGCAGCAGCAAACAAAAAAATACATACAAGATTATAATCATGAAAGAAAAAGGGGGGAAATCTATAATGTAGTCATCACCCAAATGGACGAGACATAGTCTAAACACACACCTTTATATTTTACAAAAACAAGAGCACTAAATCGAGAGAGAGAGAGTGAGAGAGAGAGAGAGAGAGAGAGAGAGAGAGAGAGAGAAGACTGTGTAGTAAGGATAGACAGATGAAAGGAACAGAAAGATAAGGGCAAAATTTTTTATATATATATATATATATATATATATATATATATATATATATATACAAAGAAAACAAACGCGTACATAAATGAACTCTGCGTGAGAGAGCGAGAGAGAGAGCGAGTAGTAGAGAGAGAGAGAGAGAGAGAGAGAGAGAGAGAGAGAGAGAGAGAGAGAGAGAGAGAGAGAGAATGAACTAAACCAATCAATAAATTGAAGAAGACACACCTTGATCTAGCCATACGTATTTTTCATTTTACAGAGGTGTTGGGAAAAATAATTATAGGCAACCTATTTCGCCCCCAAACACTGTCATTCTCTCTGTAATCAAGCTGAAAAATACGTCAGAAAAACGTTCAGGTAGATAGATACCAACAAACACACGCACATCCTCTCTTCTATGTCCACCTCTCCCAGCGGTGCAAACATGGCTACGAGTGTAGAAGTTTTTTATGCTGTCTATAAATCATACCTTTATTAATATACCCATTCAGGGAGGGGAGGAAGGCCCATACAATCTACGCCAGTCACTCGTTGCCCCGCTGTACACTTAACGCTGATGACAGGGACAGATGGTCTGGACAACGATCAGCCCCAGACAAATCTCCCTGTAATATTCCCCTTCTATGCTTAGGACTACTGCTGGGTTTTTTCCCTATGTTTGTGCATACGAAAGTAAACACTTTTTTTTACCTATACTTTAGTATTCTTTTCTCTTTCTTTTTTGGGGTCTGTTTTTCTCTCTGTCTATCTCCTGTCTGCCCACCTGTCTGATATACTGTCTTTTTGTCTGTGTGATTCTCTCTCTTTCTTTCTTTCTTTCTTTCTTTCTTACTCTCTCCCTCCATTTCTTTCTCTTTGCCTCTCTCTCTCTCTCTCTCTCTCTGTGTCTCCACCACTCACACACACACACACACACACACACACACACACACACACACACACACACACACACACACACACACACGCACAACACATCTTGTACAACGTTTAACTTGGGGGAATCATAGATTCGAACTGACAGGAATACATGAAAAATCGTGCAAGAAAGACTTCTCCAGCAAAAGGTCAGTCAGATCTGAGTGGCTCTAAAATATATCTGAATCTGGGACTGTAAAGGTGTGGCAAAGACACACACATCACACATCAATGACATATGTGCGTCTAACATCCAGATTGTGCATAGATAGACCATGTATACACCTGCACTGCAATTTACAGGTAGGGTTTTTTCTTTTGTTGTACGTAAAACAAAAGTAAAACGTTCATTGCCATCCGTACTCTATTGATTTCCAACCTTTGTCTGCATTTGAATATCAGACTCATGATGGACTTTTTTGAATAATTTAATCACTAGATTTTTTTTTTACGAGGGGGGGGGGGGGGGTTGCAAGGCAGTGGCAAGTCTGTGCAAAATAGTAACCTTGAACATTTTCAAAAGCAAAAAATAAAGCAAAAAAAGCCACTTAACTTTAATGCATTTCACACAGATAAAATTCAAGCCAGATACCTCTGATTTAAAGACAATCATAACTTAATAGATGGACGTGATAGATCAGAAGTCCGAGCACTCGATCTCCACAAACTAAAGATGAGCAGCATTGAGCGTGGTTACCAAGTGGATGTTGACCATCCGCACGCCTTGGCTTCAGTGCAGATCCCCGGTTCACGCAGCTGTAAATGGGTACCTGGCCTCTGGGAAGGTAAACAAGCGAGGGAGAGGAGATGGACGCCGCCCTCAATATGCTGGCCTCTAGATAAGCTGAGGTCTTTGACATATCGCTCTCCAAGGACCGCATGGGCTGTGGAGACACGTTTACTCGTTGAATGTCTTCACTTGTACACTCCTTCTCGTTCTCTCCGCTCTGCTGCAGATACCTTGTCCTTACGAATACCTAGATTCAACCAATCCACCATCGGCCGTCGCTCTTTCTCTATTTCTGGTCCATCGATCTGGAATGACCTCTCTCTCTCTCTCTCCGCCAAAAGCCTTCTTATGACACTTTTAAATCCAGTCTCAAGACATTTATTTCAAACCTAAGATTCTCCTCTCCTGCTTCATCTCATAGTTTTTGCCTGCCTTCAACAGCCAAGATTCTATTGCCCTGCCAGGGTGTGTGACCTTTGTGTGTGTGTGTGTGTGTGTGTGTTGTGTGTTGTGTGTGTGTGTGTGTGTGTGTGTGTGTGTGTGTGTGTGTGTGTGTGTGTGTGTGTGTGCGCGTGCATGCACGTTTGGACTTGATGGAACTATTAGTTGTTACTGGTTGTATGACTGTGTAAGAATGAGTTGAGTGCAAGCGCTTTGATTTGTCTCTGCAAGATAAAGCGCTATATAAATTCCATTTCTTATTATTTATTATTATTATTATTACTCTACAATGCAAAGCCCCTTGCATTCATTATCCACTTCACTACCGTCTTCCGAGACTGGAACTTGGGTCAACAAGCGCTAGAGAAAATTAAATAGCGAAACTTAATAAAAAGCTAAGGTAATCCCCCGCAATTTGCCCCGTGTTAAAAAGAGAACAATCGTGTTGATCTCACGGGAGATTAATTTTCCATTACTTTCTCCTTTGAACCACCCAGAGCACCAAAAAACTGTCCTGCTACACGCAAACGTCGTATCCTTTGCTTCCGGAGATGCGACGGAGAAAGAAAAAAAGAAAGGGATGGGATTTCCTCAGAGATGGGACCAAAATGTCATGGGAAAGGAGACGAGATGGACGGGTGCTGATGTATAGTGTTGTCATGGAACGTTCGTTTCTTTTCATGTGAACACACAGGGATGTGGGTTGGGTTTGGTTTGGTAAGATTAGTTGACCGTTTGCTCACTGATAAGGTAGCTGCATTTCAACTTCGGGAGACGAAATTGTTTGATCAGGGTGATTTGTTTTCTTTGGTTGATGCGTTGGTTGGATGCTAGGTTGCTGTTGTTGTTGTTGTTTTTGTTTGTTGGGGATGTGTGGGGGGGGGGGGGGGGAGTGTGGAGGGGAGGGGGGGGTGGGGTTGAAAGCAAGATTGTAGCCCATCATCAGAAATATGAGGGACTGCTAAATACTGCAGTTTATATACTTACTGCCTGTAAGTGTGTGTGTGTGTGTGTGTGTGTGTTGTGTGTGTGTGTTGTGTGTGTGTGTGCGTGTGTGTGTGTGAGTTGTGTGTGTGTGATTGTGTGTGTATGTGTGTGGTGTTGTGTTTGTATGTGTGTGGTGTGTGTATGTTGTGTGCGTTGTGTGTGTGTGCATTTTGTGTTGTGCGTTTGTATGTATGTATTGTGTGTGTGTGCGTGTGTGTGTGTGTGTGTGTGTGTGTGTGTGTGTGTGTGTGTGTGTGTGTGTGTGTGTGTTTGTATGTGTATGAGAGAGACGGAGAGAGAGAGAGAGTGGGGGGGTGGAGAGGGGGGGAGTCGTTACCTCGTTCCTCGCTTTAACTGGTAGTGTGACATTAGACGAAAGGAGACAGGGAGAAAAGAAGAAAAGTAGATAGCCGTGTTCGACTGAAAGTTTGAGTTTTATGACTTGTAGGTGTGTGTGTGTGTGTGTGTGTGTGTGTGTGTGTGTGTGTGTGTGTGTGTGTGTGTGTGTGTGTGTGTGTGTGTGTGTTGTGTGTGTGTGTGTGTGTGCACGCGCGCGTGTTTGTGCATGTATGTGTGTGTATTCTTTTATTTTGAGGATACTGTACTAAGTACTCAGGTGTCTTTTAACATCCAGTCCCCATGTGCATGCAGTTTTTAAGATGTTTTCATCCGTTCCCACCAGCATGCAATAGCCTACGCTTTCGAAAGGCGTTAAAGGTTTTAACGTGAGCAAGAAATGTTCTACGTGCATTTACACTCGGGATATCAGTATCAAATCTCGAACAGACATACGCACGCACACGCATGAACACACACAACACACACACACAACACACACAGACACACACACACACATATACACACTTACCCCCCCCCCTTCCACACACACACACATACATACACAGATACGCACGCACGCACACACACACACACACACACACACACACACACACACACACGCACACACAACGAGACAAGCACAGAGCAGAAGACAGCTGGAGAAACAAGGAGAGACATAAGCTCTGACCAGAATCTTGATAATACCCAAACGGACCGCTACCCGGGTACAGGATGGAAATGTGAACGCCCTCATTCAACATCATTCCGCAGACATATAGCTGCTGCTCTGCTGTCCAACATACAACAGGCTGCTCAGATTTACGGCGGGAAATCTCTCTCTCTCTCTCTCTCTCTCTCTCTCTCTCTCTCTCTCTCTCTCTCTCTCTCTCTCTCTCTCTCTCTCTCTTCTCTCCTCTCTCTCTGTCTGTTCGATGGCTGATGAAAAGTCATTGTACTTATCTATTACTCTCTTTAAAATACATTTCTTTCGTATCTCTCTCTCTCTCTCTCTCTCTCTCTCTTCTCATCTTCTCTTCTTTCTTCTCTCTTCTTCTTTCTCTCTCTCTCTTCTTCTTCTTCTTCTTCTTCTTCTTCTTCTCTCTTCTTCTTCTTCTTTTGCATTCTTCTTCTTCTTCTTGTTCTTCTTCTTTCTTTTTCTCTTCGCAATTCTTCTTCTTTGCAATTCTTCTTCTTCTTTGCAATTCTTCTTCTTCGCTTCTTCTTTTCGCAATTCTTCTTCTTCTTCTTCTTTTTTTCTTCTTCTTCTTCTTCTTCGTCGTTCGTCG
>CM054135.1:79167846-79177846 GCA_028751875.1 Rapana venosa
AAAGCAGAGACGTACAAAGAGATAACAGCCAAACTAAGCAATAGCAAACCCAGGGAAACCACAATGTCCAAAAATGTGAAAGCCCATCAATTCACCATCTTTCCACAGACATACTGCTGCTGCTGCTGCTGCTGCTGCTGCTTTGATGTCCGGGATACAGCAGACCGCTCTCTCGCCTGTCCTTGTTGAACGACAGGCAATCTCCCTGTATTCTTCCCTATCTTCGCCTCATCAAGCCTGTCAATGTCTGCTAGAAACAGACTTTTTACAATGTGGAGGTTTCTTTGAACAGACAATAACACGGCTGACATCATTTCTTGGTCTGTCTGTTTCGTCTGTATGTTCTATTTCGCCTGTCCTGTTTCATCTGTCTGTCTCTGTCTCAAGTCTATGCCTTGCTCAAAACTGTATATAGTCAGACAACCCACCCTGACCAGCTGGTTTAAGTGTTCTTTTTACAAAACTAGAAGAAATCATCAAGGTATTGCAGTAGCTTTTACAGGCAGCAATTTTAGGGAAACGTATGCCTACAAGAGCCATCGCTAGGCTGTGTATGTTTGTACTGTCCATAATTATGTCTGGCTACTATAGCTGTGTCAAACTCGTCTATAATAGGCTAATGGAGTTTAAATGCGTGCACAAGATTTCACGGTTCAAGATTAAAGATTTCATTAGCTTTTGACCCCTCTTGGAGTATTGATGATTTCAGTAAACCTAATGAACTGTAACGTTTGAAAGTTTCATTTAAGAAAAATTTACAACACACTGCATGCGACAGAAATAAAAATTAAATCAATTCCGTGCAGCTTTAATCTTGACCATAAATTTGTTCAGTTTTAACCATGTCTTTTTTCTATCAGAACTGACAAGAAGACAAGATTTCAAAAAAGATCTTTGAATACAGCATTTCACGAGGTAGCACATACTTCCGAAGCTAAAAAAAGAACTTTGGAAAATTCGATAATAAAGTGAAACTCAGCATCTATCGTATTCATGCTACATTGTCTACAAAAGACGATGTTTGCATCCAATGCCATTCATTCATCCTGTTTCAATCAGCACACAGTCTTTTTTTCTCCACCTAAGACCTTGGATTACAGGCTACTGCCATTCAAAAGACTTGCAAGGGAGTGTGAACCAGCAAGAGCTGTACAGACATAGCCCCTTTCAACAGGCAGTCAAACTCCTGATCAACGGTTCCAACTTTTGTGCCTGAGTGACCATCAAACCATACGTTCTACGCAGTTGCTAGCCTACTGGCCACTCTCTCCCCTTGTACATGCCCATTAACCCCACCATCAGCCACATCAGCACAACATACCACGCGGCTAGCTATAAGCTACGTCTATGCACAACGTACTCGCATGGCCACTTGTCAGGCCGTTAACAGAGAAAGAGATGAGAGGGTGGGGGTTGGGGGCGGGGTGGGGTTAGAAGTGGTCCCAGTGGAGTGCCAGAGGTGGGAGTCTGTTTGCACGCAGCAGGTGATGATGGAATCACCCGGACCTGGTGTGCCACCCTCCATCTAGTGTAGCCAGGTAGGGCGCGAATCTTTGTGGCTGCCTGCATCTCTCAGCGGCATGGTGTGGGTAAGGGTTAGCGTCACGCCATTAGAATGGTCTGCCTGTGCTGTGCTGACTGTGTGGGTTGTGTTGTGTTGTGTTGTGTTGTGTTGTTGGTGTGGTGTGGTGTTGTGTGTGTGTGTGTGTGTGTGTGTTGTTCGTGTGTGTGTGTGTGTGTGTGTTGTGTGTTGTGTTGTGTTGTGATGTGGTGTGGTGTGGTGTGTGTGTGTTGTGTGTGTGTGTGTGTGTGTGTGTGTGTGTGTGTGTTGCTTTGTAGCGTGTGTGTTGTGGTGTGGTGTGGTGTGGTGTGGTGTGGTGTGGTTTTGTGTTGTGGTGTGTGTGTGTGTGTGTGTGCGTGTTGTGTGTGTTGTGTGTGCGTGTTGTGTGTGGTGTGGTGTGGTGTGGTTTGTGTGTGTGCGTGTGCGTATGTGTGTGCGTGCGTGTTTTGTTGTGATGTGGTGTTGTGCGTGTTGGTGGGTGGTGTGGTGTGGTGTGGTGGTGGTGGTGTGTGTGTGTGTGGTGTGTGGTGTGTGTGTGTGTTGTGTGTGTGTGTGTGTATGTACAAAGTTCTTTCCGTGACAGAATGACACAAAAAAGATAAATCCAATGTTAACACTTTCCATAATTCTGAATACTCATTTGGGGGTTTGCACGTTTATACTTCACACGTGTGTGCGTGCGCGCGAGCGTGCCTACGTGCGTGTGTGCGTGCGCGCGCGTGCGCTTGTGTGTGTGTTTGTGGAGAGAGACAGACAGACAGACAGACAGACAGACAGACATACATACATACAGACAGACCGACAGACACTGAGACAGAAGCAGATGAGCGAGCAGACTGAGAAAGAGAGACACTCAGAAACCAAGGCAGACAGTCCAAACAGACGGACAACAAACACAGGGATAGATGGGATAGATTGAATGATAAAGTAAACACGGACAGACTGACAGATAGAGATAACTCACGAATAGGAACAAACAGGAAAAACATTGACACACACAAAAAAAACCTCAATCAGAATGAGAGACAGACACAGAAAGAATCAGAGGAGAGAGAGAGAGAGAGAGAGAGAGAGAGAGAGAAGAGAGAGAGAGAGAGAGAGAGAAGAGAGAGAGAGAGAGAGAGAGAGAGAGAGAGAGAGAGAAGAGAGAGAGAGAGAGAGAGAGAGAGACGCAGTAATCATTTCAGCCTGTGGCAAAAAAGATTAAAGGATTTGTTGAAAGCAAATTATGAAGGACACATCGCAGCTGACCGGAAGAATGATAGCGGGATCTTGATAAAAACAAATCAACGGGAGAAAAAAAAACTAACTCTCGAAATTGTGAACATGCTCTCTTCTGCTTCTTCTGCTTCTTCTGCTTCTTCTTTTTGTCAGAACGACAGACAAAAAATGAATAACTTTGCTGTTGACATTCTCTATAATTCTATATAGAAGGGCAACATTTCCAGATATTTATCAGAAAAAAAACCTCACTCTACTTGCAAGAGCTTTGTGTTGTATCGCAGTCCCCAAATACCTATCTACGTAAAGGTGTTGGCTGCTCTATAACTGGCAAACGCCTGTCGCCACAAGAGCAGCGCCACACATTTTCCTCTGCATGTGTATTTGTTTTCCAATGCAAGTGATGGGGTGTTTTTTTCCAGAATTCTGTCTAGGACAGCTCTCCTGTTGCCTAAAAATAATTTTTTAAGTACAGGTTGTTTTTCTCTTCGTTTGTTTGGACTTGTTTTTACCTGACATCGACAACTGCAAACATGACGCATTTTATCCAAACATTAGTTCCCTTTCTGCCATTGCACAAGACTACAATATGTTTTCTCTGCAGAAACTTTTGAAATAACTTGTACTTCCAAGAAAAAGAAATCAAGACAAACTAGTCGAAGAATCAAAGTGATCCTTTCAAAGGCTGAAACACGCAATATTCTATCATCATCTCTGGAACTGCGCATATTAAGCTCCCTCGAACAAGACTAAAAAGAAAATATAAAAAAGCTATAAACTCCATAAGACTAAAAAGAAAATATAAGAAAGCTATAAACTCCATCAGTCTTATAGATATATGATTTCTAAGTTAAGCTTTTTATAGAATATTTTATTCCTGCACGCGCGCGCACACACACACACACACACCAACACACACCACACACACACACACACACACACACACACACACACACACACACACACACTTCCCCTTCCCCACTAGTCTTAGATCATTTCAAGGGAAAAGACTTTTAATCAAAGAACACATACACATCCTCTGTCTCTCTCTGTCTCTGTCTCTCTGTCTGTCTGTCTCTCTCTCTCTCTCGTTCTTTCTCTCTTTCTTTCTTAAAAAAGGCCAAATGAAAGCAATTGTTTACGCCCCACAAACAAATGACAGGTTAAAATCGGATAAGTCTCAAAGAAAATGCAAATCTATGACAAAAATGGTGTAAACTGCAACAAAAATATAAAGTCTACAACCAATTAAGGTGACAAGAAAAATATATCCGATGAGAGAGGAAAAAAACGTAAATAAAACAATATGAATTGAAGACAAACGCAATATATCAAAACAAGGTAAAATGAAATTAAAGCAAAAACAATGAAGCAAAAAGAAAACAAAAAACTGACTAAAATATACGAAAATGAAAAAGAAATGTTTAACTAAACCCAAAAAAAGCAAAATTACTAACTTTGCATAAGATAACAAAATAAAATATTAAACAAACTTATATGATATTTAAAAAAAGACGGTAATAAAACAAGATATAAACGGATTTTTTTTATAAAAACGTAACATAACATAATCGCAACAAAAATTGAAATAATATTAATATCGAATAGAAAATACACTAACCTGAAATAAATTAAGAAAAAATTAGAATACAATTGAATATAATAAAGTATAATAAAATTAAGGAAGATAAAATAAAACAGAATACAACAGAATATATCAAAATACAGTAAAATGAAAGAAAACACCAATGCCAAGGGCAGAATAACGGCTAAAGGCAGCATGGGAATTTCCGGCCTGTCCACGTGACATCAGCCATCCTTTTACCCTAATGTACCGGAATACTCACGCCATGCAGCATGGAAAGAGAGAGAGAGAGAGAGAGAGAGAGAGAGAGAGAGAGGAGAGAGAGAGAGAGAGAGAGAGAGAGAGAGAGAGAGAAAGAGAGACAGACAGACAGACAGAGAGAGACAGAGAGGGAGAGACAGAGAGAGAGAGAGAGAGAGAGAGAGAGGAGAGAGAGAGAGAGAGAGAGACACGCGACAACACACACACACACACACACACACACACACACACACACACACACACACACACACACACACACACACTCATATTTAGCCTGGTTTAGCCTGCTGGTTACAGTGATGTATTCGTGATCTGCTGACCCGGGTTCGATTCTCGTTCAAGAGGGTTTTTCCTCCGGAGTTAACATCGGTGCCGACTCCACTCTCCTCAAAAGTCCTTCGGATGAGTCTATAAAACCGAGGTCCCGGGTGCGAATGCACGCAGAACATCTTGCGTACACGTTAAAACCCGTTCCGCTTTTCGGAAGAGTAGGCCATTGTGTGCCGGAGGGAACAGAAGGAAAAATTGACAAAACTACTTACATACGGGGACTGGCTGAAAAAAAGCACATGAGAGGTTATTCCATTATTCTCGAAAAAAAGAATAAATTATATATATATATATATATATATAGAGTATAGATATAGAGAGAGGAGAGAGAGAGAGAGAGAGAGAGACAGAGAGACAGACAGACAGACAGACAGACAGTCAGACAGACAGTCAGACAGACAGACAGAACGAGAGAATGAGACAGACAGTATATCACGGAAAGGTTACACACGTATGGATGAAAGGACACACAGGGAGGTGGAGGAAAATTGTTGCCGCTGCTGCTGTTATTGCTGCTGTTATTGCTGCTGCTGTTGTTGCTGCTGCTGCTGCTTCTGCTGTTGTTGAAGCTGCTGCTGCTGCTGCTGTTGCTGCTATTGCTGCTATTGCTGCTGCCGCAAGTTCCCCAACTAAACACCCTTGGAGGATGCCCAGAATATGCTCTCTGTCTCATTCACTTACACACCGGAATCCCTGTGAGACCGTACATACACACCGCATGAAAACTGTGGTGATTTTGGATGCTTTCAAGTACCTTGCCGCATAGGCAGCCATACTTCGTCATCTCGTGAATTCTTTTTTTTTCTATAAATGAGAATGCAGGTTGGTATGCTCAACAAAAAACGATTATTGTAGATAGATAAAATCTCAGCATAACATGTCACAACACAAAAAAAGATGATAATGTAGATACTGGCACATAACTGACGTCATTAACTGACCCACACTGGCTGATCATGTGTAATCTGTTACCAGCTACTGGGATCGATCAACGGTTTAAGCTACCACACAGACGCCCGCCAGTTCAGGGGATTTTTTAACATGCATTACAGGATCTTAAACGTGCATATTAATATCCTGCATGTGTATATACACGAAAATAATGAACGAACTGGCAATTCAGCGCTTGAAGTAGACCTGACAGATCGTAAAAATCTCTACACTTTATTCACCAGACGCCGCCAAGATTCGAACCCATGACTTCATGAACCTATAGGATTGAATTTGACAGGTTCTAACAGCTCGACTATTCTATTGTGTCCGTCTAATGAATACATAAATAATAAAACAATTCAATAAGCAGAAAAGTTTATTTTAATAGATAAATGAATAAAAGTAAATAGATTATGTCTTTCAAGAGATCAGAATCAAAACACAGTTATGGGGATTTCTCAACATTGTGGAAAGTGGAGATGCTGTGTGGGGACGAAAATCTATCACTTATTGGGTTGGTGTTTGTTTTTGTGTTGTTGTTGTTGTTGTTTTGGGCTGTTTTGTGGGTTGTTGTTTTTGTTTGGGGTTTTGTTGTTGTTGTTGTTGTTTATTTGGGGGTTGTTTGTTTGTTTTGTGGTCACTGACGTTTCTTGATCAGTCTGTGACGTTAAACATGCTGATGCAGCGTAGATGTGTCATAAATGTGCTTATGACATCAAGATTATTTTTACGTCATGGTCTCTTCACGTCCTACACTAGTATGGAAAACTTTTTTTTTCAATCTGGTTGAAAGTTTCCAAAACTTAAAACAATACAGGACTGGATATGGTATGCCCCCCCCAAAAAAAAACACCCACAAAAACCCCTCCAACGAAAACAACAACTTAAAAACAACAACAACCAAACAAAAGAAAACGAAAACAGAAAAGAGCAAATCCAGTTTTTACCCTTTTCTCTAGGTAGGCGGGGACTGATGAACCGTCAAATGTGGAGGGATTATGCCTGATAGGTATCGGATGTTGGTCTCGTGACTACACACAGCACCAGACGGCAGCATCCCTTTGCCTTCACTGTCTTCGTGACTGTCACGTTCCCTGCAGACACTACCTGGCGTGACTGTCTCTCTTCTTCGCGTGACGTTTATCAGATAATGCAACTGTTTCCTACACAACAGCTTCGCCTCTCCTGTAGACTTAGGCCTAGAGTGTTTAAAACTTTGTTTTTAAAACTAAGCTTTTTAGTGCATGGGGTAAGTGTGTTTTAAGCTCGAGTGTGTGTGTGTGTGTGTGTGTGTGTGTGTGCGTGTGTGTGTATGTGTGTGTGTGTAGGTGTGTGTGTGTATGTGCGTGTGTGTGTGTGTGTGTGTGTGTGTGTGTATGTGTGCGTGTGTTCATTTTAACGTCTATCCATTAAACAGTGATGTGTGTGCGTGTGTGTGTGTGTGTGTGTGTGTGTGTGTGTGTGTGTGTGCGTGTGTGTGTGTGTGGTGTGTGTGTGTGTGACTGTGTGTGACTGTGTGTGTGTGTGTGTATGTGTGTGAGTGTTCATTTTAACGTCTATCCATTAAACAGTGATGTGTGTGCGTGTGTGTGTGTGTGTGCGTGTGTGTGTGTGGTGTGTGTGTGTGTGTGACTGTGTGTGACTGTGTGTGTGTGTGTGTGTGTGTGTGTGTATGTGTGTGAGTGTTCATTTTAACGTCTATCCATTAAACAGTGATGTGTGTGCGTGCGTGTGCACTACAACTTAGTTGAAGACATTATCACGCATCACTTACTCGTTTATCCCTTGTCTTTTTTTTGGAGGGGGAGGGGGGGCGGGGGGTATAGATGTTTGTTGTAACCATCCATGATTACTGCTAGCGTTACGCACTTTGTATTTCAGATATTCCTATTTGTTACAAATTTCTTTAGTGCTTTGAAGTTGGTTTAAAACTAACCTTGTAGTATAGGCATGTGACTGATACCTCTCTCTCCCTGTCTCTGTCTCTGTCTCCGTCTCTGTCTCTCTCTCTATCTCTTTCTTTCTCCTCCTCCTCCTCCTCCTCCACCTCTTGTTGTTGTTGTTGTTGTTGTTGTTCTTCTTCTTCTTCTTCTTCTTCTTCTTCTTCTTCTTCTTCTTCTTCTTCTTTGCAATTCTTCTTTGCAATTCTTCTTTGCAATTCTGTTTTCAAAACAACCTTTTCCACCTCTATCTCTTTATTATACTCTCTTTTCTCTTCTGTTTCTTTCTCTCTCCCCCCCCCCCCCTCCCTTCCCCACCCCAACCCTCGTCCGTCATCCGCTGTATGTTTTTTAATATATATTATTTTCATTTCTCAAATTCTTCTTCCTCCACGTTTTCCCCTTCTCTTTCCTAAGAAGAAGCACAGTTACTGGTGCACCATAGCTAAAGAGCCATTCACCTAATTCTTTCACCCTCACGGACAACGGGGTTTGAAGAATTCCAAGTAAAGAGGCAGGCAGACAGAGGCAGACAGAGACAGGCAGGGCAGAGACAGGCAGACAGAGACAGGCAGACAGACAGAGGCAGACAGAGACAGGCAGGGCAGAGACAGGCAGACAGAGACAGGCAGACAGACAGAGGCAGACAGGCAGGCAGAGGCAGGCAAACAGAGACAGGCAGACAGAGACAGGCAGACAGAGGCAGACAGGCAAACAGAGACAGGCAGACAGAGACAGGCAGACAGAGACAGGCAGACAGACAGAGGCAGACAGGCAGGCAGAGGCAGGCAAACAGAGACAGGCAGACAGAGACAGGCAGACAGAGGCAGACAGGCAAACAGAGACAGGCAGACAGAGACAGGCAGACAGAGACAGGCAGACAGAGGCAGACAGAGACAGGCAGACAGAGACAGGCAGACAGAGGCAGGCAGGCAGAGACAGGCAGGCAGAGACAAGCAGACAGACAGAGACAGGCAGACAGAGGCAGGCATACAGACAGAGACAGGCAGACAGAGACAGGCAGACAGAAACAGGCAGACAGAGGCAGACAGGCAGACAGAGACAGGCACACAGAGACAGGCAGGCAGACAGAGACAGGCACACAGAGACAGGCAGGCAGAGACAGGCAGACAGAGGCAGGCATACAGACAGAGACAGGCAGACAGAGACAGGCAGACAGAAACAGGCAGACAGGCAGACAGAGGCAGACAGGCAGACAGAGGCAGGCAGACAGAGACAGGCAGACAGAGGCAGACAGACAGACAGAGGCAGACAGACAGGCAGAGGCAGGCATACAGACAGAGACAGGCAGACAGAGACAGGCAGACAGAAACAGGCAGACAGAGGCAGACAGGCAGAGGCAGGCAGACAGAGGCAGACAGACAGAGACAGGCAGACAGACAGAGACAGGCAGACAGAGACAGGCAGACAGAGACAGGCAGACAGAGACAGGCAGACAGGCAGAGACAGGCAGACAGAGACAGGCAGACAGGCAGAGACAGGCAACAGAGACAGGCAGACAGGCAGACAGAGACAGAGACAGGCAGACAGACAGAGACAGGCAGACAGAGACAGAGACAGCAGGCAGACAGAGACAGGCAGGCAGACAGAGACAGGCAGACAGACAGAGACGGGCAGACAGACAGAGACAGGCAGACAGAGACAGAGACAGGCAGGCAGACAGAGACAGGCAGGCAGAGACAGGCAGACAGACAGAGGCAGGCAGGCAGACAGAGACAGGCAGGCAGACAGAGACAGGCAGACAGACAGAGACAGGCAGACAGACAGAGGCAGGCAGACAGAGACAGAGACAGGCAGACAGAGACAGGCAGACAGAGACAGGCAGACAAGTGTGGCTAGGTGTCCTGCACACGTTACCCCACATTAGCTGCCACACCTGCCAAGGCCTACATTGAAAGCGTTGTTATCGTGTAAAGTTAACGTTATGTTGAGATTGCGTACAGCCATGACAAGCAAGCGTTGTTATGTTGTAAAATGTTATGTTGATATTGCCCTCAGCCATGACAACCAAGTGTTGTTATGTTGTAAAATGTTGTGTTGATATTGCCCTCAGCCATGACAACCAAGTGTTGTTATGTTGTAAAATGTTGTGTTGAGATTGCCTTCAACCATGACAAGCAAGCGTTGCTATGTTGTAAAATGTTGTGT
>CM054135.1:79182846-79187846 GCA_028751875.1 Rapana venosa
GAGATGAAGAAGCATATCTAATGACATAACGTACTGTGAGTCATACACTGCACTGGTGTAAACATAATGACATAGGGTGCCGGTGGCAAAAAAAAAATAAAAATGCAAATAGCCCTAAAGGCGTTGAATGAGGAACGTGAATTTCTTACATGTCTTCAAATTATCTCCCCTAACGGCTCTTCTATTCCTGTACCATTTGCCCTGGTTTCTTTTTAGCTGTAATTTCACGAATGGCTTAAAAAAAATTGAAGGGTTGGAAGGAGGTGGGAAGAAAGAAAGCAGAGAGAGAGAGAGAGAGACAGAGAGAGAGAGAGAGAGAGAGAGAGAGAGAGAGAGAGAGAGAGAGAAAGAAAGAGGGAGGGGGGGGGGGACAGAAACAGAGAGAGAAAACATTGCCTTTCTCTCTATTGTGTTCCAAATTGTTTTAATGGGACCAAAACTCGAAGTAGCGGGTGTAAATGCTCTGATAATGTCTTTCGCACAGGTTAAAAATAGTTAAAAATCATTCTTCAAAAAATTGAAAACAACGTAGGCTATTTCAGACCTTAGAACTGGAGACTGACACATCCACAGGCCACGCCAGGGGATCGCTACAGCAGCGGATTTGCTTTGACCCCTACTTCATGTAGCGCGAGACACATGGCCAGTGGTATGTCACTTGGTACATGGAATAACCAGCCTGCTATACAGCACAGTATCAGCACACTTTCAGTCACAGCAAATTTTCATAGCGTAAAATACAGGCTAATGATATCCCCAGAGAGAGAGAGAGAGAGAGAGAGAGAGAGAGAGAGAGAGAGAGAGAGAGAGAGAGAGAGAGAGAGAGAGAGCGCATCGCCACAAGAGCAGCCCCATCAATTCTTGTTTTATATTCTTTTTGTGTTGTGTTTCCGTATAAGAAAGTTTGCTTTGCTATGTTTATTTGTTTAGGTGGTTTTTTTTTTTTACATAATTCTACCAGAGACAATTTTCGTGTCGCTGCGGGTTATTTTACGTGCGCTTGATGTGTATCGCACAAGGAATCTCGGTATATTGTTTCATCCAAAAGACTAGCGCCCAGACTATCAGTCAAGGTGTATGGGAGGGGCGAAAAGAAACAAGATTCGAACCTCGCGATTTCTCACATTTTAGGCAGGCAGCTTACCTCTAGGCCAGCACCGATCCATCACTACTGGTGAGATTTTTTTTTTCTTGGAAAAACCTAAAACCGCCAAAAACCCAGGCCTTGAGCATCTCTTCGTATGCTACTCAGACTCCCGTCCGCCCTCCACCCCTACTTCCCTTCTTTCAGGCTGGTCTTGCTCTATACAAGCTGAAATACGGCCTGTGCTCTGGCATCACTGACCACTCCCTTCAGCTTTCAGCCAGTCTTCTGTTCCGGCCTCTTCAAACGTGCCTGCTGCAACATGTCCATACTATAGTTTGTGTTTGAATAATTATCCTCGTTTATATGCAGCTCATGCTGCTGTAACGGTCTGTGTAGATGAAGCTACTACGCTTGTGGAGTCTCTCTATGTGGTATGTGCAGAGCGATACAGAACATACATATTGGATGCAGGTTAAGTACGAAGGCCTGTGCCTAGGTAGATGTTGGTTGATCCAGGGCTATCTATATCTGTGCCTGTTAATGACATCAGCATTTAGAGGGAACACACACAAGAGCAAAGTAGAATTTTTTTTTAATCTGTGAGGAATACATAATTCATACATTTTATACACGCACACCCGCACACACACACACGCGCACACAAACACACACACACACACACACACACACACACACACACACACACACACACACACACACACACACACACACACACACTTGCGTGTAAGAGAGCCCGTGTGCAAGCGCCAACATTAAAAAAACATATACACACTCACACACGGACAAGCACAGGCAGAGAAAGACAGATAAAGAAACAACGGTACAGGAAAAGACATTGAACATTTCTGTTTCTCTGGACAATGTGTTTGGATGGTTTGGGGTTTTTTTTAATCCGCACGGCATTACAGTTCTTTAGAGACTATTACACATTATCAAAAATTGTCCAAAAGTATAAGCAATTACGAAAATGGCATTTGATTCACTTTGCAAAGAGTATATCTGGATCCATGCCAAAGTCGGATGCGCTGGGCCTGACTTTTCAGACGATTAACGGCAGGGCAGAATAATTTCGCTCATGTGACTGACAGCAATCATTGCTGTCTGAGCGTTCGACGACGAAGAAGAAGAAGATTACTGACTCATGAGAAGTGACATTTCCTCTGGTTTTTCATTTCATTTCTTGTTTCAAGTGTTTTTCCTGTCATGTTTTGTTAGAGTACATACAAGAACACAAAAAGCCATACTGAACAGATAAAGGGAGACAGGTTGAGAGGTAGAGAGGCAGAAAAACAGGGAACTGTAAAGCTATTTTATGCTGACAGTACGGCATGATATTACACAACATTCACTTTTACCACATGGCTGCACACGTCTATTTCAATCCAGTCCTGTTGTCCTATAGCACCGCTGAACACAAAGGCTATATCAGGGCTGTCACCTCATCAAATTTTAGATTAAAACTGTGCAACTATATTATACAGATTAAAACAGGGTATAAAAACAACTCTACTGCCGTTCCTTGTAGCAACGCCTCGGCCAACCATTACGGTCAACCCAGGTCAGGCACCGTGTTGTGAGAAAAATCAATCAAACACCCACCACACACGAAATGAGATAAAACCAAAACCAGATTCGTTAAAACAACCTTTTTCTTAATGACCAACTGAAACACTTTCACTCATATCAGACAGGAAAACCCCGGTTCTCTTCACAAGTCACCAGTACATGCATAGACACAACACTTAAAAAGGAAGGTGAGGAGAGGGAGGGGTAGATGAAATGATCGATCACTTTGAGATATTTCGCACTGTGCCCAAAACAATGACTGATCTCCGCTATCTGCAAATAGCTGCAGGGGCTAAGTCAGGGACGTGAATGTCTCACATGTCTTCAACTTATCTCCCCTGGTGATCATCATTTTCCCGTACCAGTTGCTCTATGTTATGTCATATCACGAATTGTTTTCAAAGCACATGCAAACTTGAGAGAGAGAGAGAGAGAGAGAGGGAGAGAGAGAGAGAGAGAGCTACAAAACATTTTGTCCAAGTTGCATTGCACAGACAGAGAGAGAGATAGAGAGAGAGAGTGCTGCCCAACATTTTGTCGGAGTGACATTGCATATTTTTACACCGCATTTCATCACGCTGTTCCCCACTTCAAAAATACACGGACACTCATGCAGTGACACAGAGGACGAAGCGTTTCAAATGCCATCACATGTTGTGTGTGAGTGCTACTTCCCCCCACTGGACCCAATAATGACTGATCGCCGCCATATGCACACATCTTCAGGGGCGAAATCAGGAACGTGAACTTCTCTCATGTCGTCAAATAACCTCCCCTGGTGATTATCATATTTCGCGTACCAGTTGCCCTATTTTACCGTGGGTTTTTTCCTACCACGAATTGCTTTCAAATTTGAGAGAGAGATGTAGGGAGAGACAGAGAGAGAGACACACACAGACAGAGACAGACAGATAGAGAGAGGCAGAGCCAGACAGATAAACGGACAGAAACAGAGAAATCGAGCAAGAGACAAGGCAACACAAAGACATACAGACAGACGATGATGCATAGACAGAGAGGAGAGAGAGAGTAGGGGGGGAGAGGGGAGAGAGAAGGAGAGAGAGAGAGCAACAAACAGACAACCACTGGCAAGAGAGAGAGAGAGAGGAAGAGAGAGAGAGCAACAGACAACCGCAGGCACAGAGAGAGAGAGAGAGAGAGAGAGAGACAGAGAGAGAGACAGAGAGAGAGAGAGAGCAACAAACAGACAACCGCAGGCACACACAGAGAGAGAGAGAGAGAGAGAGAGGGAGACATACACACACAAACAAACAACCTATCATATCAACCTATCCGCATGCCTCTACACACTGATACATACACACATACCTACCACAAGCTTAGTTTGTGGCCAGCTGTTGCCTACTCAGCAAAACTTCTGGGTTACATCAGCATAAATCGAACAATGCGTTATATGCTGCATGCCATTAAAACGGGGTTGGTGGGTGGGAAGAACAGCTTTGTTAGGTGAAGTGTCCTTTGTATGTCCTGACGGGTAACGTGAGGGTGGAGGTTCGGGTCTCTTGCTGTTGTGTTGTGTCTTTCTGAGGGAATATTCCCTCAGCAACTCAGTGAGTGAGAGACTCCGCCAGTTTGAACATGCTTACCACCCCACACTGCCTGAAAATTTAACTGATGGCCACTGCGAGACCTGCAGGATTTATCGATGGAAGTTCAGTCTTGGCACAGGACCCAAAAGCTGTGTCAGTTATTGAGGTCAGCTAAGTGCGCCAAGGCCCACATTGAAATGTTGTTATGTTGTAAAAAGTGGTGTTGGGTTTGCCTTCAGCCATGACAAGCACTTAACATAACAACCTGAGCTCTCTTTTTTTAAAAGGAGAAAAAATCCTCTGAAGTCGGAGTATAACTGCCTATATGGTTTGGCACTTTAAAAAAAAAAACCTACAACAGTCATACACGTAAACTTCTCATTCTGTGTACAATTTCGGTCTCACAGTAATTCCCAGGTGGGATGAGTGAGTCAGAATGAATGCACACTCTGAGGAACGCCTAACAACAGCAATTCCAGCCCAGTCCAGTCCAAGGGATGGAAGAGTGAGGGAGATGATACAGACAACAAATGTCTGTGTTCTCTCGTTCCTTTGGGAAGAAACAAGCTATTAATGATGTATTTCAATAACTACCCGGCAAAAAAAAGCTATCAAGAACAAAAAGAAAAATTCTAAGAAGACATACGCAGAAGACGAAGAGGTAGAGGAACCAAACAAAGACGAAGAAGAAGAATGTGACTCTTCTCTATTTCCTCTACACAACATGCAAGTTTATATTTGCTTCGCTCTTTAAGTTATGCACGGTTTCATTGCAT
>CM054135.1:79192846-79205346 GCA_028751875.1 Rapana venosa
CAGACCAAATCTATCCAACTATCAAAACCGTATTCAAAAAAATATCGACATAAGCTTTGAAGAAAAAAACCAAACCAAAGATGAAAAAATAAGGTTTAGCAAAAATGTCACAAAAAACAGAAACCCACAACAAACACCGTACCCACTCATCCATCAAACCAGTCACTCAAAAAAAAAACCCGAAAGAAAAAGACAAGAAAAGCATTAAGTTATAAAAGAACAATAATCAAAATGAAAGAATAAGTTTCAACAATAAAACCAATGTAAACTCAAGAATAAAGATGATGCATACTACTGTGGGGAATCACAAAAACGGCTATGTTCGATCAGAATGTTGAGAAGGAAAATGACCCGCGGGACTCATCCTGATCGTCTGCACTGCTGCAGAGAGAAGAAAGAAGCGGTAAAAGGTGAGAAGAGATCCAAAGGCAGCTGAATCAGCAAAGCAGGAGTGGGAAGGAATGAAGGAGTAGAGAGCTAAGAAGATCTCGCCAACGTGTTCATCAGCTTGTCATGTATCCTGACAGAGCCCACAAGCTTCCCTGCTGCAAAGGTCATTAACCGGTACATTCTTTTTTCTAACTGCATGCCAAAAACGGACACTGAGAGGAGGAATAATGATAGTAATGAAGGATAATTAAGCAAGAATAGCTTCTCAAAGTTCAACCATGATTACTTTAGGAAGCTAAGCGACAAAAACGAAGCATAGACAAGATTAAAACAAGAAACTGGAAAACAAAGCAAAAATAATAAACGGACTTTTACAGAAAAGGATACTTGATTGGAACATACAAAAAAAAACAAAGACACATAAACACATTACAGCAGACATTATAGCACCAGCAAGATTGGGTCACATGAGAATCCCAAAGTAATGATTTGAAATGTTGAAGGCCTGGGTCAGAGAGCAGATACATGATCTTGGTAGATACAGTGGGACTTAGGTCCTCGACGATTGACGGCATGCCTGTTGGGACACTAAATATAGCTGTTTCATGGCTGAATGTGTCGTCATTTCAGAAACAGAATGAGCCGAATGGTTCGGGCATCCAACTGGTCATCTGACAGTAACGTGAGGTAGCAGGTTTGAGTAGTCACTAGAGTTCGTGTAAAGAGACACTTTTTGCATGGTGTTAATTCCATTCCGTGGAAGACTTGTGGGAAAGATCATAAGCCAAAATCACATGTACAAACGTATGCACATCTTATATACACGTTTAATACACTGCGGGTGTTTGTTGAAGAATGTCCTGTTTATAGGCAGATGTAGAGACTAATTCAACACACGCAGAACATCCAGTGCACATATTCAAACCAACCTGCTGCGCCTTTTCAAAGAGAAGGCTATTGTGTATCGGCTGGAACTGACGGCAACAATTTACAAACTGCGAGCACACGGGGACTGGGTGTAAAAATGTGCTTTTATCAACGAGCTTCGAAATAAAAGGGTTATAATATTTAACTGCCACATCATGATGGAAAAACATCTTCAACATCAGAGAGACCTGTTCCACAACTTCATCGACTTCAAGAAGGCTTTTAACAGAGTATGGCACGAAGGCCTGTGGCAGGTCCTCAGAATGTTTGGCATTGAAGAAGGACTAGTGCAAACCATTCAAGCACTATACAACACTGCAAGCAGTGCAGTCCTTCTAAAACAATCAGGTCGGAGACTACTTAAAAACCCACAGTTGGGGTCGACAAGGATGCCTGTTATCTCCAGCCCTGTTCAATCTGTTCTTGGAAAACATCATGAGAGAGACCTCCATGACTTCCACCCTACCATCTCCATTGGCGGCAGCCCCCTCAACAACTTACGGTTGCCGATGACATTGACCTCATGGGCGGAAGTAACACAGAACTGCAAGATCTTAGGGACCAGGTTTGAGAAAACAGAGCTGGGCATATGGGATGGAGGTTGAGCTCCGGAGAAAGTAAAGTACTTGTGAACAGCAGAGCAATGCCACCGCTAAAATTTACATGAACGGCCCAAAAACTGGAGGAGGTAGGACGCTTTTAAATACCCCCGGCGCTACACTCACAAAGGACGGGCGATCGACGGACAGAAATCAAAGTCAGAATAGCCATGGCAAACATCTTCCATGACAAAATCACCACCATATGGGGAAAAATAAAGAGATCAGTTTCCCAATCAAACTAAAGCTTACAAAGCCTAATTCAGTTTGATCCTGCTGTACGGGAAGTGAAACCTGGACATTGGGCTGCTGAAAAAGCAAAGCGAATCCAGTCATTCGAAACAAAATGCCATAGAAAACTATGGGATATCCTGGAGAGAACGAAAGGGCCATTGAATTTGTCAAGAGTCAAATAACACGGCTGGCAGGTCCCCAGGAACCCCTTTCACCATCGTCAAAAAGAAAAAGTGACATGGTTCGGCCACGTCACCGCCACAAACTCTGCCCAAAACAGTACTGCAGGGAACACTCGAAGGTGGCAGAAGGAGGGGAAGACAGAACAAGTCATGGATGGACAACATCAGAGAATGGACCAGGATGAATGACTCGGCACTACTGCGCAGAGCCGAGGACCGAGATGGATGGAGGAGGCTTACCACGGCATCGTCTTTCATGTCTCCCCCACGACCGCCAAGGTCACGGGTCTGATGATGATGATGAATATTTAAAAAATGAATAACAATTTTTGGGCCAGGAGAGGAAAAGATATGCTAGTTCTAGAACCGTGCCACTAAAATCAGTCCTCAAGAGACTTCCGAGAGAAGACCAGTCCAGTTCTACACGTTCAACGTATCCTCTGCAAAGATTATTATAAGGACACTAGCAGGAAAACCTCACAAAACTACTAGCTAATGCATCTCCCAGATCTTTGATATCATTCTATTTGTTCAACTGTTCATTCAGCTTCTCACTGCCCTGTCAACGAGATTCCAATCATTTGCCAACACTGCATTCCTCAGTAAACACATGTGCACCAAGTTTGTCAAACATTTGCCAACTGTATTTCCTTATGAGGAGAAATGGAGCACTGATTCAATAATGACAGGAGAGTAATGCCATTTTGCAGTAAAAGCTTCGATCTCTCTAGATTTTACACACTGGCTCAAAATAGTGCCAGACTGGTGTGTTTGGAACCATGTGTACATGGTTTGACACGTTGCACTGATCAGTTCATCTTGTATGAAAGCTTTATTAGTGGACAGTTTCGCAACTTATGTTAGAAATATGCTTATGCGACATGCTACTTACAGCTAAAAGTTGATAACCACTGTAAGTAATATTAAGTAATATAAAACTGTGGTGTGAACATCAATAAGAATTCACAGGAATACTGCAAAAGATAAGCGTATAACACGTACAGTAACACACCACATTATTAATGAATAGGTGTGTAAAGAAATACAGCACAAAAACACATGACATACGAAATAACAGATCACAAGGAGAAGAAGAACATTTGTAAAATTGGTAACGAATTATAAAAACACGGCACAAACGCAATCCACTCACCCTAAGACATTGCATAGAACAACGAAAACAAACCAAAAAAAAAAAAAAAAAATCCCAAAACATATGACATACACAATAACAGATCACACGGAGAAGAAGAACATTTGTAAAATCGGAACAAAAATATAGAAAAATGACACAAATACAGTACATTCACACTAAGACATCGCATAGAAAAGGCTAAAAAAAGAAGTCAAAGCGATATGAGAGAAGTACAGAAATACAGCAAAACTACATCACACACTCACACCACACACCCACACACACACACACACACACACACATACACACACACACAAAACGTGCGCGCTAGCACATCACAAATAGAGCATGAAAAGGACACAACAACAACGAAAGACTAACAAACAGTTTAGAAAAAAAAGGAATAGCAAAAACAAAAATAAACAGAGAACATGAGAGACAAAGACAAATGAATTATAGGAGAAAGAAGAGCGACAAAGCAAAAAAGGAATGTAATAAGTAAACCATAGAAAGAAACGAAAGAAACAATTTAGACAGAAAGAAGGGTTAGAAACAAAATGGCGAGAGAGAGAGAGAGAGAGAGAGAGAGAGAGAGAGAGAGAGAGAGAGAAAACACACACACACACACACACACACCACAGGGGGAGGGGTGAGAATATGTTAAAGACAGAATTTTGAAAAAAGCAAAACAAAGAAAAACGAAAGAACAAAATGCACGAAATCATAAAAGGAAGAAAGAAAAAGAAGACGAAACAAAGCAAAACTCAGACAAAGAACCAACACAAGAAAGGCAGAAGAACATAAAAATCAAGAACGCCCCAAAAAGAGCAAATAATAAACATAAACAACAAAGAAAACACAGAAAGAAAGAACGTGTAAAGGCCCACCCAGCATTCAAAAATAGATCAAGAGGAAAGAAGACTTGTGAAACAAAATAAAATAAAATAAGTGACAAGAAATGCCAGGGAGGCTGCAAAAACAGACCTGCATCTTCATTATTGATAAGTTCACCACCTCAGGGGGTTTTAACAACCCAAACATGGCAATAGCCTGAAGGGAGGAAGGGGTGGGGGTGGGGGGGAATTGAGGCGGGGGGGGGGGGGGGGGGGGGGGGGGGGTTGGGGGGGGGGGGGGGGGGGGCGTGGAGGGAGAGAGAGAACCCCGCACAGCAAGCTGAAGACCAAGGAAATGAATGAAGACATGAATAAATGAATGGATGGATGGATGGTGATGGATGGATATGGATGAACAAATGGATGGATGGATGGATGAAAGGATGGATGGATGAACAACTGAATAAATGGATGGATGGGATGGATTGGATGGGTGGGTGGGTGGTGGGATGGATGGATGGATGGATGGATGGGTGGATGGATGGTTGGATGGATGGATGAATGGGTGGATGGATGAAAGGATGGATGGATGGATGGATGGATGGATGGATGGATGGATGGATGGATGGATGGTTGGAAAACGTTTTTTGTTTCTTGGCTAGAGGCCCGAGGTTTACTAATAGTGTGATTTTATGCTTATGCGATCGTTTGTGCTTACAATGAACGAACAAATGAATGAATGAATGAATGAATGAATGAATGAATGAATGAATGAATGAATGAATGAATGAATGAATGAATACAAAATCAATAAATGAGTGACCGAATCTTATCGTCAGGATAAAGTTATGGTCTAGACCTTACGTTTTATCTTTTCTTCTAAGCATCAATATATCAAAACATTGACACAGTAACAATAATAACACCACCACCAACAACAATAATGACAGGTAGAAGTGAAGTGCCTGAATAACGTCACACAATAGACACTCGAGGAGATAAGCAAAGTGGTCTTTAAAGTGCTTTCTATTTGAACTACGCATGTTTGCATACACACAGAGAATGCGGCACTGGTACATCTATACACACATTTACCCAGACTCATGAAAATATTATCCCCAACGTCGGAATGTGGCTACCTTCATGGTGGGCAAAAACCGGTTGCATATGCAAAATCTCATCATTGGTGAACCTCAGAATCTAGCTGAGGAACACAAAAAAAATTCCTATCATTCCAATGGGCCAGAGAGAGAAGCCCACAACACTGATTTCAGAATGACTCTAGTATAGCCCATTATCTCGATTAAAGATTACTCAATTTACACGGAAGAAAAAAGGAAGAAGAAAACTCAGCAAACGCTGCTGTTTGCATTTTCTCTGAAAACAACGAAAGACAGCACTGGGATGGTTGAAACTCTTGGAATGATCAGAAAAATCAATAGAGAAAATCGGACACCAAAAATCTATATTCTAAGAGCAAGTTTTTGTCTCTGCACCTTAAAAGTCTCTCCACCGACAACCACATCAAACAGCACCGAGATGGAAAGCAGTGTATTCTAGTGTGTCTTGGATTTTAAAAGTGATATTAGACGAACAGTCTAGTGGTGTGCTGTGGAGAGCCTGTCTATAATTATCACTGCCGTCAGATTCATTCTCACTGACTGTCATGTGTATTGCTAATGTGTCAGTGCAATCTGATGGAAAATGCCATGATATACTTGGAATGCAATGCTGTGGCACTAGCTATGAAGGAGAGGCTGGTACACTGAGAGCAGGTTAAAGGAAAGGTATTTCCATAACCTATATAGCAATTGGGGATTTGTATTTCTATAACCACACGAACATCTGGACTGACCAAGACTGTCCTACAGAGAACAGTACAAGGAGGGAGATGAAGAGGCAGACAGAGAAAACGACGGGAAGACGACATCAGAGAGTGGACTGGTCTTGAGTAGAACGAATTTCTACGGAAAGCAGATGACTGCGGGGAGTGGAGGAAGCTGGTTATAAATTCATCATTGTTGACTCTATAGTCCATGGGACTACGGGATAGGTGAAGGTGAAGGTGAATTTCCATAACCTATATGATCATTGGGGAACGAGGTGTCAGAGACATCAGCTTCTTCAAGAGTCAGTATCTGGAGGGTTGGTGCCCATCTCCTCTCCCTCTCTTGCTGCTTCCCTTTCCCCGCCCGTAAAGAGAGCAGGTACCCATTTACAACTGAGTGAACTGGGGTACTGTACTGAAGGCAAGTCGTACGAACGATCACCCATCAGCGAGGCTACTACGATCAACACTGCTTAATGCTAGCTTGGAGAACAGCAAATGCTCTGATTACTGACGTATACTGTACCCAAACCAGGACTTTAAAAAAAAGAAAAAACATCAGACAGAACACGAAATCAAGACAGGGGGCAAGGGAACAAGCAAAGGAGAACACGAATAAAAAGGGAAAAAAGTAAAAACAAAAAGGACAAACAAAAGAACCAACAAATTAAGATAGAAAAAAAGAAAAGAAAAGAAACAAACACACAAATTAATAACAAAATAGAACTTAAAACCAAAGAAAAAAACCCTAAAATGAACATTATCGAAACGAAAAAAAAAAAACCAAACCAATAACAAAGAGACAAGCGAATAAATACTAGAAAAAAAATTAAAATGTATACCAAGAAAGGAACAATCCGGAAAGAAGCTGAGCTAGTCCACAAGAAGAAAGAAAGAAAAGAAAAAAAACAACAACAACACACGACACCTCCAAAACCAAAGCCTAGAAAAGGAGTGATGTATTCTGGAGGGAAGCACGAAAACAGTCTGCGCATTCACAATGTCGAGACGAAGAGTGGCCTGAGGGAGTAATTCTACACTTCTGCACGGCCTGGAGGGAAAAAGAAAAATCACACACAAAAACAAAACATGGAAGTAAGGATACAAAAAAAACCAACTACAGAGAAAGTCTCCCATACAACAGAAAGGAAATGGGTGAGAACGAGAAGGGGGAGGTGGGGGAGGTGGAGGAGGAGGGGGAGAGAGAGGGGAGGTTGGTGTAAGGAACTAGTGTCAAGGGGCTGAGGCTGAAATTAAATCAGCATGTACAATCCTGATAGAGTGTGGCATGTCTACTGTGTGTTGCACAGATCAAAACTTGATAGAGTTCTCGAAAATGTACAGGCACAAAGAAACATAGAACATGAAACACCGAGGTGGGTTTTTTTGGCAAAGAGCAAACAAGAAGTGAAATGAACGCGTTGAGTACGAATCCATTATAATCTGCTGCTGCTGCTGCTGCTGATGCTGCTGCTGCTACTACTACTACTACTACTACTACTACTACTACTACTACTACTACTACTACTACTACTACTACTGCTGCTGCTGCTGCTGCTACTTACTACAGTACCAACATTTACAATTATCCACACTAATTTGACATAATTCTCCCTTTAATAGGATGTCTCCTAACTTTTTTTAAAAAAGAAGAATGAATACAGAAGAAAGGAAAGAAAAACAGAAAAAAGAAAAGAAACAAAGAAAGGAAGGAAGGAAGAAAGAAAGGAAGAGGAGAGAAACGAAGAGAAGAGAACAGGAGAGGAGAGAGAGGAGAGGAGAGGAGAGGAGAGGAGAGAAGGAAGTAATGAAGAAAGGAAGGAAGGAAGAAAGAGAGAAAGAAAAAAAGAAAGAAAGAAAGGAAGGAAGGAAGGAAGAAAGAAAGAAAGAAAGAAGAGAAGAGAAGAGGAGAGGGAAGGGGAGGCGAGGAGAGGAGAGGATACAAGAGGAGAGGAAAGAAGAGGAGAGGAGAGAAGAGGAAAAAGAGAAATAAGAAAAAAAATCGAACCAACCGAACAGAGAAAAGAAAATAAAGAACAAAAAAAAGATAGAAGAAACAAATGATATACAAGAAACAAACAAGATGAATCCATACAAAGAATAAAAGGAGAGAAAAAAAAAAAAGCAAGTAGAGAAAAAGAAACAGCAAAAACCCAACAAGCAAAACTAAAGACAGCATACACCACAATTCAAACTACAAAAGAATACCACATGACACTGATTAGATTGACAGAAAGCAAAAGAAAAGGTCGTTAGCTCTGGTAACTAAACAATCTCCCCCCCCCCACCCCCACCCCCACCACCCCCACACCCACACCCACACCCCAACCCATCTTGTCACCTCAACAGATTAGCTCAACTGCATGCAAGCGAGCGCTACCAGGAAACACTCAACGAGCAGTGTCTGTTTGTTGGTGTGCCATACAAAGCCTGTCAGTCTTACTGTATGACAGCTGTCAGATCATTTCTCACTGACAGTGACATACATTGCGAAGTGTGTCAGTCCACACCATCAGGTGACAGATTACGGTATCAGATGACATGAAATAAAAGGAGCGCGGCTGCTTCTGAAATGAAAGTAGTCGGACGGAAGAGTATAAGAAAAGAAGGAAGAGACAGAGAGAAAGATGCAAGAAATAGGGAAAATAAAATTATCATCCTGCGCAAAGAAAAAATAGAGAGAGAGGGAAGAAAGAAATGAATTGAGGAAATGCAGTACGTAAGATACATGTCAATGAGAAGAGTCAAGTCTAGTCAAAAACACTTCAATCATCTCTTAAAGGGACATTACAATACAATGAGGGAGGAAGTTTGGGTTTTTTTAAAGACAGAAGGAAAGAAAAGACAGGAGGAAAGAAAGAAAGAAAGAAAAGAAAGAAAGAAAGGAAGGAAGGTAGGAAGAAAGAAAAAAAGGAAAGAAGGAAAGAAAGAAAGTAAGTAAGAAAGAAAAAGGTACACAGATAGACAGACAGACAGACAGACAGACAGACAGACAACAGAAACCAAGAAGGAAAGTAAGAAAGACAGACAGACAGAGAGACAGTAAAGCAGACAGGAAAGAAAAAGAAAGAACAAAAGAACGAAGATGAAAGCAATTGTAAGACAATTCCTAGCAGGAAAAAAGAAACAAGCAAATAGTCAAACAAAAAATTGAAAGAATAAAACGAAAACAGAAAAAAAGAAATAATAAAAAATATATATATTACAAACGAAAGCAAACAATAACAGATGCTACCAAGTCAGAAACACAACAAATTCATGTATAGCATTGTTGATAAAAACAAGATACAGACCTTATTGGGGCTATTCTGGACTTCCCTTTGAACAAACTACAGAAAAGGAAATGATGAAAGGGTGGGGGCGGTGTGGGAGGTGGGGCAGAGATACTAAAAGAGAGGTTGACAACAAAAGCCGTGAACACAATTTTACTACATCTGTCCCAAACTGAATAACGCTACTGTGATAATGGATTAGGCAAGCACTTTTGCTCTGAAATACATCCATATTCATTCCTCTGAGATCGAGAGTGCTCAAAGATGCAGCAGACAGATAACAGAGAGAGAGAGAGCGAGTGTGTGTGTGTGTGTGTGTGTGTGTGTGTGTGTGTGTGGTGTGTGTGTGTGTGTGTGTGTGTGTGTGTGTGTGTGTAGATGAAGCTACTGTATAAATAGGCGGAGGGGTGGGGGGTTAGAACAGGAGTAAAAGATCTTTCACAATTTTACCACCAAAATCAGAAACAGTGATTACTAGAAAGCATAAAATTAATTTTAGAAATACTCCCAAACCCCACGCACACAACAACAGCAACATCATCATCACCATCATCATCATCATCATCATCATCATCATCATCATCATCATCATCATCAACATCAACAACAACAACAACAACAACAACAACAACGAGAAAAAAAGCAAAGACAGACATACAAACAGACAGACAGTCTAACAGAAAAGAGTGAATGAAAATAAAAGAAAAACAGATCAAAAACAAAAACACAATTCTTCAATATCCCAAAACAAAGAAAGAAAACAAAGACAGAGCTGACAGAAGAAGCACAAACAAAGACCACAAAAAACAAAGAACCCATACTAAAAATAAACAACCTCCAACAGCAAGTCGAAGTTTTAACCCCCCAAAAAATGTTGATACATTCTAGATGCAAGAATAAAAACGATCTGTGCATTTGAGATATGAGAAAGCAAAGCGACCCGAGGGAGTAATTCCTGTACTCTCACACTGCCTCTGGGAGAAAAAATAACAGCAGGAAAATAATGGAAGAAAAAATGAAGACCATCGAAAGTTAGAAACAAGGAGAAAGGAATTAGATATACCGGGGCGTTTGGGAGATAAATTATATAAACATCATGAAGGAGATGTAACTGAAATTAAAGCAGCGGTGTATTATGATGAAGTGGGGAAGCATACTTGCAGGAACGTCGCTACTTTAAGAACAAGGTTTTGTTTTACCTAAAAATGCACGTAGGTTGAAAGGTTAGACAAAATATTGAAGAAGAACGAACAAGAGATTGAACAGAAATGTGAGATCGACGAAGCATGACAGTGCTTTCGATAACAAAATTAATAGAGAGTTGATGGGTAGGTCAGGACAGAAAGAAATAATTCCCTGCATGATGCATTAAAATATTAAATGAACTAGTTTTCGAATTTACTGTCATGAAAATAAGAACATTTTACATAAATAAACTGTAGAACTAGCTACGATGCAGAAATATAAAGAGCTTATGAATTAATTATTAATTTCAAGTCTTAGAAATACTGACGAACACAGCCTAAAAATGCTGTAGCTTGTAATGTAGAGGGTGTGAAGTTGTGAGGGTTTGTTATCCCAGTAGGGAACATCAGCAAGACGTAGTACCAGGAAGCTGGTAATTTCTCTGTTGAACAGAAATGGGCCAGAAATGACTATGCTAGAGTTGTTCTAACACCTTTTTACGCGGTACCCATAAGAAGACTATCAAGGCAAATGGCCAGGAACTCACTCGCGATGTTATATGATAATATCTCGATAATATCTCGCAAGTTTTATGACATAATAAGTACTTGTCAAGTTACAGGTAGTTTGCCAATGAGTTTTCAACCCAAGTCACTTTCTTGACCAAAGTTGATTCCTTGGCAAGCAAGTGGATGCTAAATCTGGCAAACCCTTACTAATAATTATTGTAGTTTGCTTTGGTAAGCAATAAAAGTTAGCTTAGTAAAGACAGCACTGCTGCGTGGCTGTTGTTTGAGGTGCTACACTTAAAAAGAAGCAGTGAAGCACCCACACCACCTCCCACGTCTAGTCAAACGGCACAGGTGTCCCATAACTTCTGTAGATGTAGGGAACCGAGGCATCAGAGACTTCACTTCTCTAGGGCCAGCATATTGAGGGCGGCGCCCATCTCCTCTCCTCTCCCTCGCTGCTTTACCTTCCCTGACCCTAAAGAGCGCAGGTACCCATTTTCAGCTGGGTGAACTGGGGGGAAGGGGGTGGGGTGGATGGCTGTACTGAAGCCAAGGCACGTAAACGGTCACCCACCCAAGTGGTAACCACGCTCGATGCTGATTAAACTTAGCTGGGGAAAGCGAGCGCTCTGACCACTGAGCTATCCCGTTTCCTATATCCCCTATACCCCACGTCTAGTGGATGGGTGGAGGCGGGGGAGGGCGGGGGAGTTTCGGGCTCAAACAGGGATCGAACCACACACTTAGAACCCGGACTTTACACTTTCTAGGCAATTGTGCTACCTCTAGACCACCGGGACACTGTCAGACAGGCAGATAGCTTTAGACAGGCCAAACATGGTAGAAAAATCACAGAGATACAAAAGAAATAGCAAAGAAAGAAAGAAAACATCGAGACATGCACATGAATAAAGAAAAAAAAACAAAGAAGGAAACGAGAAGGATACAATAAGAACAAAAGAAAAGTAGGAAAAAAATACAGAAAATAAAGAAGAAAAAACATAAACAACAAGAGGAGATCTATGAAAGGAAATGAGAATAGAAAGAATGAAAGAAAGAAAACAGAAAGAAAGAAAAAAGAGAAATCGGGAAAAAATGGCAAGAAGGAAACAAAGAAATATAAAACAAAAAAAGCAAAGAAAGGAAAACAAAAAAATCCCAATCACACTCAAGGGGAGAAAGAAAAAGACACATATCCTCTCCCTCCCTCCCTAAGAAAAAGAAAGAAAGAAAGAGAGAGAAAAAGAGAGAAAAAAAAAAGAAAGAAAGAAAGAAAGAAAAAGAGAGAGAAAGAGAGAGAGAGCGAGAGAGAGAGAGAGAGAGAGAAAGAAAGAGAGTGAGAGAGGGTGAGAGAAGAAAGAAAGAAAGAAAGAGAAGAGAGAGAGAGAGAGAGAAAGAAAGAA
>CM054135.1:79222846-79225346 GCA_028751875.1 Rapana venosa
TCTCTCTCTCTCTCTCCTCTCTGCGTGTCAGTGTAGCGCATGCCCGCACACTGTGTGTGTGTGCGTTGTGTGTGTGTGTGTGTGCGTTTGTGTGTGTGTGTTGTGAGTGGTGTGTGTGCACATAAGAGTCATTCAGTTAATCAATTGATTAAAGCTACAGAGAAAGCTTATACCATACATTCAAACACACACACACACACACACACACACACACACACACACACACTAGAGTAACAGACGTAAATGAAGACAACACACAACACACACACCACACACACACCCACACACACACACACTGTTAAGGTTTTCGCTTTTTGCTTCTCTTTTCCTTATCGCTGTATGGCGTTGTATATTATATAACTATCACTTCAGGCAGGCCTAAATCGACCAAAAAAACCATCTCCTCCTCCCTCACGCCTCCGCCTCCCACCCCACCCCCACCCCCACCTTCCCTCGTCTGTGCAAATCGTTGCAATAAGTTGCACTTCTCTACGTCAACGCACTGTTAGAGGATGGTAGAGAGGCCGTACAATGCAAACCCACGTATAGAAGCGGAGTCAAGAACAGGTACAATATCTCTATTCAGAATTGTTCGTGTGCATCTTCTCTGGGAACAGAAACGCTCCAGTATATACGGCCCTCTACTTTTGCCGCTTTTATGTGGACAAAAAAAAAAAGTAATAATGTGAGGGTGGAAAAGTCTAGGCGGCGGGGTAATTTTGTGTAGGGGTGCGGATGGGGATGGGGATGGGAATGGGGGTTGGGGTAGGATGTGGGGGGGCGGGGGAGAGATTGTGCGTGATGGTGTTAGGGTGGGTGGGTGGGGGGATGGGGGGGGGTGTGTGAGGGGGAGGGGGTGTACCTTTCGTGGATGGGAGATTTGGGGGGGGGGGGGGGGGGGGGGGGTTGTTTTGTGTGTGTGTCTGTGTTTTTTTCGTGTGTTATGTGTGTGGTGTGCGTGTGTTGTGTGTGTGTTTCTGTGTCTGTATTTGGTGTGGTCTGCTTGTGTGTATGTGGTGGGGGGTGTTATATGTGTGTGATGTGTACATGTGTGTATGTGTACTCTGTGGGTGGTGTGTGTCTGTTAAGTGTGCATGCATTTATTTTTAAACTTAGACCGCATTGCTGACTTATGTGCAGCTGAGGTCACACACCTGACTGCACAGCCCCAACTGGCGTAAAAAGGGTCAATTTCACACACCCCCCCGACTTAGAGGGGAAATGAAAACATACCAAATTATATCGCGCGCGCGCAACAAAACAACAACACACACACACACCCCGCGCGCGCGCGCGCACACCCCCAACACCACACACACAACACACACACAACACACACACACAACACCACGGAATGCATACGCAGAAAAAAAAAAAAAAGAGAAATAAAGAAAAAATAAAGGAATGAAATTTTTAAAAAAAACTATACATTAATTTTGTCCAGATATCTGAAATTTTTTCGTTTTCCTTTTTTTTTTTTTGAGGGGAAGGATGGGTATTTTTAACAAGCTGTTAGTTTTTTTTAGTGCCAAAACAAGAATTGTTGCAACCGGGAAATTATTATTTGATTCTTGCCAATGCACTGTCGGTAAATGTCAGTTTCAAGGTCAGCGCCGGGTTTTTCAGTGCCTCTCTTTCACTCTCATTTCTCCCCCCGTAAAAAGGGATAAAACCAAAAACAGAAGATACGTCGGTCCAGGGGTTTTGTCTCAAAAAAGAAGTGAAGTAGATAGATAGATAGTGATAGGATAGTAGATAGAAACCTTTCCCCTCTTGTCATACGAACATTTCAAAACCCACCGCTATGTTAGAATTACGGCCCCCAACGCATGACAAGCGTGTGAATCAAAAGAAGTTTTTGAATCATTCCAGCACACGACAACTTCAGGTGCCCCCCCCCACCCCCCCCTCCCCCAAAAGGAAAAAAAAAAAAAAACAAAAAACACCGGGGGCATACGCAAAATTTACAGGTAAACCTCGGGGTTCTAAACCCCGGAATGGTGGGGAAAAAATTTAGGAATCAGAAAAGGTTCGTTGTGTTAGTGAAACTTATTACACAAAAAATAAACAAGCAGGTAACGTTCCTTAAAGTTGTAGATTTAAATGTTTCAACTGTTTGCCTTTCTCGCTTTTCAGAAGAAGAAAAGAAGAAGAAGAAGAAGAAGAAGAAGCATTTACATAAAATTGTATTCAATCATATGTTACAGACAGACATAGCTTGTCGTGTGTGTGTGTGTGTGTGTGTGTGTGTGTGTGTGCGTGCGTGTGTGTCCGTGTGTGTGTGTGTGTGCGTGCGTGTGTGTGTGCGTGTGTGTGTGCGTGCGTGTGCGTGCGTTTGTGTGTGTGTGTGTCTGTGGAATGGCGAGATAGGGAAATGGAAAGAGAAAGACACATACACGGAGTGAGAGGGGCAGAGAGACATGGACAGAGAGACAGACAGACAGACAGAAAGACAGGCAGAGAGACAGAGACGGACAGACAGAGACAGGGTGTGTGTCCA
>CM054135.1:79235346-79250346 GCA_028751875.1 Rapana venosa
ATTTGTGCTTATTATTCCATCTGATAGATTACAGGAATCAATTCTAGCTAAAAGAGAAACGTCTTCTGAAACAAACACGTAAACAGGAGATTCAACCCTACGCTCTCCTACTGCCGTCAGATGAGAAGTGGAGATGCTGTTAAGGTCTGGCTGTTCCCGCCCGCCCTCTAAATAAATAGCCACACAAATTGGGCACTTTGATCTGGCGAGGACATCGGATTTCGGATTCTGTAATTTCATTCCCTACACAGAGAGACTTCGTTTGTCTGCCTGTACTATTTGTTTTAACGCCAGCGTTTTTTTACAGGCAGGCAGACAGACAGACCGACAGACAGACAGATACAGAAGTATGCAGTTAGAGCTACAGATGGATAGATGGGCACAAATATAGATAAACAGAGATACAGGTAAACAGAGCTAAAGACAAGAACATAACATAAACAGAAAAAATACGTCGAAGCAGACAGGCCAACAATAAGTGTGGGGAACACATGGGCAAAGTCTGCAAGTCACCAACGAGTACAACACACACACACACACACCTCTCTCCTCTCTCTCCCTCTCTCTCTCTCTCTCTCTCTCTCTCTCTCCTCTCTCTCTTCCTCTCTCTCTCTCTCTCTCTCTCTCTCTCTCTCTCTCCCTCTCCGCTCCCCCCCTTCCCTCTTACCGAAAATATCACCACTACATTTGTTTGCAATCGTATTATTCTGAACACTAATGTAAGCCATAGCAGATTTCTCTGCGCTAAACCTGCACTTATCTCTTCAAGAAATCCGCGTCGCCACAAGAGCAGCGCCACCCTTTAATATTTTCTGTCTACAGATCTATGAGTAAGAGTAGTTTGTGCTATATAAAGTTTTGTTTGCGGACAACTCTCTTCCTAAAGTGGGTTCTTTCAAATGAGGTTAACGTGTTTTGCAAGCAGAACTTCAGTTTTTTTTTGTCTCATCCGAAAGGCTAGCATTCCAACCTCCACTCAAGGTGTAGCGTGGATTACAGCGAAAATTTCAGTTCAAAAGGAGATTGAAACTGATTTTTCGCTTTCATAACAGGTGTGTAACTTCTAGACCACCCATCCGCTGTCAGCACTATAGTGATAATGGTGACCAGCAGTAGCTGCGGTTGAAATTTTTAAAAAGTGAAAAGTTCATAACATAACTCACTACATATTTCAACGGCCATTCCTGCCACCATCACTACTACTGCATCCTTATAAAAGGATCACATCAACCACCACTTCCATCACCACCACCGTTACTACCACCACCACCACCACTATGGCTAACTTCACTATGACCACTACCACTATTTGCCATCACCTATGTCAAAATCGCTGCAATCCTCATTACCACCACCAACAGAGACAACAACATCAACAACAATGCAACGTACAAGAACAATGACTGTTTGAAAAGAAGGCTGATTTGGCGTTAGCCATCTTCACACTTGTAGACCTGTGTAAACACAGGGCTGAGAGAGAAGGGCGTTGAAAGAAAAGTAGCAGAAATGGAGAGCGTGCAGGGGTACTATAGTGAGTCATATAATCATACTCACATAATTATTAATACCACACACACCACCACCACCACCACCACTACATACACACTGACAACACACACACACACTCACACAAAACACAACACTGACACACACACACACACACACTTCACACACACACACACACACACACACACACTACACACACACACACACACACTGACACACACAAACACACACACACTGACACGCACACACTCCACACACACACACACACACACACACCAAAAACCCAAACAGCACTCACCCTTTTCCTGGGGTCCACATACTTCCCAGAGCCGGCAGTGGCCTCCATGGCCCCCAGCGGCGTGGCCGACAGGTGACTACTATCCTGCTGCAGGAAGGCCGGCCTGCCCCCCGCCACCCCGCCTATCCGCCCGTGCGGCGGCGAGTCCTTGAGCCAGACGACGATGACGATGCGGATGTAGGTGTAGGTCAGCACGGCCAGCGGCACGAAGTACTGCAGCACCATGATGGTCATGCTGTAGGAGAAGCGCTGCCCCTCCAGCGGCCACACCTCGAAGCAGAAGCTGTGAGTCACGTTGGGGTCCTCCGTCTCCACCTCGTGCAGCCTGGACACGATGGCCGTGGGTAAGGGCGTGCCCAGGGACATGAACCAGGTGAGGGCGATGACCAGGTAGCACTGGCAGCGGGTCAGGCGCTTCCTGAAGGGGTACATGATGGCGATGTAGCGCTCCATGCTGATGGCCACGAAGGTGAAGGCGTTCTGGAAGACGACCACCACCTGGATGTAGGTGGCCAGGGGGCACATCCAGGCGGGGAAGGGCCAGGAGTCCACCAGCACGTTGGTGATGAAGGTGATGGGGATGCACACCAGCGCCATCAGAGCGTCCGAGGTGGCCAAGGAAGCGATGAAGTAGTTGGTGACGTTCCGCATCTGTCGCTGGGACAGCACGAGGTAGATGACGCAGCCGTTACCCAGCAGCGCCATGACAATCACCAGCACGTACAGCATGATGATCAGGTTCTCGAAGGCCGGGTGGATGTCTGGGATGACCACCATCTCCCCCGTGTCGTTGCCCAGAGTGCTGTTGGCGTCTACTCCTGTGAAGTTGACTGCCTCTCCTGACAGGTCTGCATCCAGCATCGTTGCCGTGCTGTTGACAGGGAAGGTGCTGAGGTCTGATGAGGTGGAGGTGGTGGCCATTGTTGTTGCTTTTATCATTGCTGCTCCAGTCGTCATTTTGCTACTGCTGGAATTGCTCGCCAATGAAAGTAACTATGAATATCTGATCTGTTTCTTTTTCACACTTTAGTGTTGTGTGCTGCATGTATGTGATTATTCCACGTCATTTTGTAAATGGAAAGACAATTATATCCTGTTTTGCACAACACAGATTTGAAGCCTAATTTGTAGCCCTTAACTCTTCTAACACTGTTTGATTATTGTGAACATGTTGCTGTCGTTTCCGAATGTTGGTATGCAGTAAGGAAGAACACTTTCCTTTTTTTCAATCTTACATTCTGTAGCACTTCAGTGTAAAAATATTTGGGCTTGGTGTTACGACTATTTTTGCCTTGCATTTGCCCCTGTCTCAGTTATGCAAATCTGACTATCAGACCCTGTAAATACTAGTGTGCTTGCTTACAGAGGATAAAAAGATGCCCCACACACAAAACTATAAAAATTTTGAAAAAAAATAAAGAATAGGACAGCAAGGTTATACTTTGTGCAACACTTTCAAACTGACGACAGTTATCTGCACACAAAAGGCAGACAGGCGGCACTTTGGTTGACTGATGCATGAACTACCCTCTTCTAGAAAGCTCTTCAAACCTAGGCCTAGCTATTTCCCTCCCTCCCTGCACACCATGCTTTCTCACTGTGGCTGCACATAGGTGGGCCCCTTCTTAAAGCACAAACATGTGGTAGCCTAAACCACCAGCAGCGCACAGCCACACACGCCCTTTTAAATGACCTTGCCACAACTGGGGCAAGTCGGAGGGATTGTCAAAAACCCGCCTCCCGTTTCGTCACCCTTCCCGGCATGCAGAGCGGCGACACGTGACGGGCAATCGTCTGTCATGGCGCTTCCCGCTTCCTGGCATCTGCTAAGGAAAGGGGAGACGACTCTTCACGAAAACGACTCTGTACTTGGGTGGGAGGTTTTAGGGGTGTGTTTTGTTGGTTGTTTTTGTTGTTGTTGTTTTTTGGGGGGTAGGGTGTTGTTTGGTCTCACAAACTGGATGAAGAATATTCTTTGAGCCTCCGTCTATCTTCTTTTTTTATATTAATTTTTCTCTCTTTTTGTGCTTGTGTTTTCTCTGTATTTTCATTTTCTTACGCAAGGGCTTGTAAGATTTATTGCAGCATGGTTTGGTTTTTTTTTTGGTTTCTGCTATTTTCTTCCCAATTTTTTTTCTTTTAAAACTTCACACCGATTTGATCCGTACTTTTTTCTTTTTATTTTCTCAACAACCTTACGATGGCAGTTTTCTTTTTCTCTCTCTCTCTCCTCGTCTCGCTCTCTCTCTTGTGCAGTCTTTAAATGGTCCTTTGGCGCGATGTTTTCCGCGTGCGCTTTTCAGCTGCAGTGAAAGAGAAGGAAGACCGTCTCGGGCCGTGCGTGTAGGGAGGGAGTCTATGCCGTTTCTACGCCTTGCTATCTGCCTGTCCTGGTTGCAGCGTGGCTCTGTGTGTGTGTGTGTGTGTGTGTGTGCGTGTGCGTGGTGCGTGCGTGGTGGTGCGTGTGTGTGTGCGTGTGTGTGTGTGTGTGTGTGTGCGTCTGGCTGTGTGTGTGTATGTGTGTGTGTGTGTGTGTGCGTGCCTCGGTACAAAGCAGCGAGGAAAACCTGTCAGACAGAGAAACATGTAAGTGAGGTGAGGCAGAGTCATAGGGTCATTAATGGCAGTTTTTAAAAAACGCTTGGGGGGGGGGGGCGCGGGATAGAGCACCTGCCTGCTCTCGAACTTGTTGGCGATCTACTTTTGCCCTTGGTTGGCTGCCTGTTTGTTTGTCCGTCTGTATGTCTCTGTGCGTCTCTCTGTTTCTCAGTCTGTCTGTCTGTCTCTTTCTCTGTCTCTTTCTTTCAGTAGACACATTTATTCAAGAGCACATACGCACACGCTCGTACACACATAAATATTGTTTACATTCACATGCACAACAGCTACTGTGCGTGTATGCACGTACACATACGCATTCTTCTCTTATCCCCCTCCACCTTCCCACCATTGGCCTATACTAGTAGTTAGACAGGACGACAGGAAAAGAGACCGCAGTGAAGCAGCAATGCGGTAAGATTCTCTCTTTGGTTCTACAAATAACACTGCAGCGGTCGATTTCTGTATGCGTAGCATCAAACAGTAAAACACAGCTGACAAACCAGACAACAAAGACAGAGTATGGTTCAGAGACAGAGTGGGGGGCCTGTGAACCTTTGATGTGGCAATGGAGGGGGAATGTCAGCCAAAATAAAACCTCACACATTGATTCCTCAAAAAAACGTTGACTTCTCGAGACTTTCACTGACGGGTCTGCATAATAAGTTTCTTCATGATTAGAGAAGTTGCGAAACGATCCGATTGTAACAGTAAGGCAGATGAAAAGCTGTGTTACTAAACTCATGGAAACTAGCAAAAACACAGACAACATTGTGTTTTAATTCTATTCACAGGTCTGTACATTTTCCAGAATGTGTGTGCAATTCATTGCCAACTGCCCAGGTTTTTAATGTTAACGAACAACTAAACACTCGTATGTTTACCAAGAGAGAAAGCAGATTATCAGAAGTTCCACTCCTTACAAGTTGAGAGTTGGCCAGCACAGAAATGAATACGAAAGCAGCTCATGCACTGCAGTTTGACAAGGGCGGCGGCACAGAGGGCAAGCGAACAGGGCCCATAATTGAATCCCCGAAGGACAACTTTCTCGAGCTTGACTGGGATTAGATTAGAGCCCCTGACAATGACAGACTAAAACCGAGTAGTGTGACAGAACTTTCGGCAGTTGAGGGCAAAGCGTGACACCGAATGCGAGGTGGAGGCGAGGGTAGGATGGAATGGTCTGCGGGTGTGTTCAAAGGCAGCAGACGCATTGAGAAGAGTGATGTGGAATTCTATTTTACCTGCATCAGCTGCATCAGAAGCATAAAAAAGACTTCTGAGCTATACACTAGTGTGGCTTTAGTCCTGTAGCTCACCAGGGCAGGCAGACAGAGTGGAGATGACAGAGTAGACCATAGCTGTTGCATAGTCGTTTAGCTGTTTGAGCTGCTGTGTGGGAACTGCCTTTTCCTGAATATTGGAAATAAGAAGCAACACTTCTTATCTCAGAGACTTGCTTCAGTTGAAAGAAGTTTTCTGATGTTTATCAATTCGTGTATTTTGCAATAGTTTCTCTTGCAAAATATGTTGATAAAAAAAAAACCCTACGTATCTTTATCCTTTCAATATTTCTGACCCTTCCCTACATAATGAGCGCATTGCACCAGAGGTCAATGTTTATTTGTTAAAATGTTCCTAGTTTCCAATAAAACGATTATTCAATGCAGAATAAAAGATCGAAAATGAGACACTCCTATGGACAGTTATCATCAACTGAAAAGCTAAACTCCAGAAAGTGAAAAAAAAAGATAACTTCAAAAATGGAATCGCATTAAGGAATCAGGATGAGGGGCTGGGTATTTTGAAACGTATTTTAAAGCAAAAGAAAACATCAACGTTACGCCTTAATACTTCAGTACAACGTAGAAGAACACTTATGGCTTTATCATGAAATTTATTAAAATCTCAGAACCAACAACCTGACCCCCCCACCCCCACCCTCACCTGCCTAAAACTACTCCTAGCAGAAAAGTGAGTCAGGTGCAAAGCAACTCATTTCGTGGTGGGTGGTCACATACATATCCTGTGTTTCTCATCCCCCTCTCTTCCCCCTAGCTCCCTCCCCCCCCCCCCCCCCCCCCGCCCCCCCGTCCACCCCCCCCCCCCCCCCCCCTAGCTTACGGCATGTGTGCTATTCGTCATGCTGGCCTCTGTTAGGGCAAACACCCCAGCAACAAGGAACAACAACAACACTGCCCATGAGTTGCATGGCCAAGGACAACAGCAACTTCTGACAGGCTGTGACGTCACCTGACGTCACCTGTCACGGACATCTGCAGCAGAAGGGAGCAGTGGGAAGGGAGGGGGTAAAAAGGAGGATGGAGGAGGAGGAGGAGGAGGACCTAGGAGGAAGGGGAAGATGGGGGCATGAGCAAGCTGATCTACATCCATCTGCTGCCCCAAAGAAACCCGATCCCATTGCTGGTGTAAAGCTGAGGTTGCATTGACATGTTGTGTGTGGTGTGTGTGTGTGTGTGTGTGTGTGTGTGTGTGTGTGTGTGCGTGCGTGTGTGTTTGTGTGTGTGTTTGTTTGTGTGTCGTGTGTGTGGTGTGTGTGTGTGTGTGTGTTTGTTTGTTTGTGTGTGTGTGTGCTTGCTCTTTGTCCTCCTTCCAGCTGATGTATTGAACAGATTTCCTGTTCATGTCCTCTACTACCAGCTGCGCATGCAGCCATGTATGTACAGGAATGCAGAACAACAAAAAGGGCAAGCGCATACATGTGCACATACCTGTTCATTTGCAAATACATGCAGAAAAATAAACAGTGCAAGCGCATACATGTGCACATACCTGCTCATTTGCAAATACATTCAGAAAAATGAAAAGTGCAAGCGCATACATGTGCACATACCTGTTCATTTGCAAATACATGCAGAAAAATGAAAAGTGCAAGCACATGTATGTATGTATGTATGTATGTATGTATGTATGTATGTATGTATGTATGTATGTATGTATGTATGTATGTATGTATAGGTATGCAGAACAACAATAAGTGCAAGCGCGTACATGTGCACATACAGGCACGCATAATATATGTTCACGCCAGCATCTGTTAGTAAGCGTGTGGACATAAATTATATACAGACAGTCACACACACACAAGCATGATTATGCAAGAATGAGTGTTATTACGCACATGCACATGCAATTACTCATCCGCGCATTTAATCACATACACGCACACACAGACACACGCACGCAGTCATACGCACACACACACATACACACACACGCACGCACGCACGCACACACACGCACGCACGCACGCACACACACACACACACACACACAAACACACGCTAAAGGATACGGGATGGCCTGGTGGTTACAGCGTTGCGCGTGCAATCTGATGACCTGGGTTTGAACCACTGAGTGGATTTTACCTCTGCAGCTAATATCAGAGGTGACTGCATCCCCCCTATTTTCTTTTTTTCGGATGAAACAATACGAGGACGGTGGGCGAACGCATGCACAACATCACATTAAAACCTGTTCCGCTTTTTCGGGAACAAAAAGTAGGCTATTGTGTGCCGGTGGGAACGGATGACAAAATTTACACAACCTCATCGCATTGGATTGAATATGAAAAGTACATATCATGCGCTTAATTATTAGCATCGAAAGAAAAGATTTCAAATTCAAAAATAAACTCTGTCTGTCTGTCCGTCTGTCTTTCTGTCTGTCTCTGTCTGTCTCTGTCTGTCTCTTCTCTCTCTCTCTCTCTCTCTCTCTCTCTCTCTCTCTCTCTCTCTCTCTCTCTCTCTCTCTCTGTAACTTCCTTTTATTAGCTTGTCTTTGAATAATCACATACATATGAGTAAAACGATGGAACAGAACATGTCACAAAATGTTACATCAACTATACCCTTCAGTTTCGGAGATGTCATCTGTTGTGCACTCTGGCTCGGAAAAGAAGAAGAAACTTGATACTTCAGCTGCTGACTGTGCTGATTTCAATTGATATGAAGTCAGATTGCAGGTTAATTCGATATTATTGCCATGACATAGGCATATGTTGTACTTGTGTGAACTTACTCTGTTCTCTCTTTGGAGAGAGAGAGAGAGAGAGAGAGAGAGAGAGAGAGAGAGAGAGAGAGAGAGAGAGAGAGAGAGATATGGGGCGGGCAGACAAAAACACAGATGCACAGACAGACACTCACAGACATACAGACACAGAAACAGACTCACAGACAGATTTTCCAGATGATGATGAAGATGATGACGATGATGATAGTGGTGATGGTTATGGTGGTGATGATGATGATGGTGATGGCGATGATGATGATGGTGATGATGGTGATGATGATAATAATGATGATGTTGACGACGACGACGATGATGACGACGACGACGACGACATCATGACCATGCTGCTGACGAAGGCGACAACGATGACAATACCGAAAATAATGGCGACGACGACGACAATGCAAGGTGATTATGGATTTATTCTGTTGTTACTGATACTAATTCAGAGAAACAAGTTTTTAAATAGTCAGGTAAGAAGACACATGAAGACAGACAAACAGACAGACACACAGACAGACGGACAGATCACCCCTCTCAGACACCACAGACACAATCCCATCTTACTGAGAGAAAAACAACAACAGGGAAACAGAGAAGTTCAGCTGTACACTGGCAGATATACCATAGGATGATAAGTGTTCTGAACAAAGTAGTCCAGTATTACACACAGCACTCCCTCGTGGGGATGCTGGGGGAGCTTTCAGTATAAACAGCATCCCCACCTTCTGGAAATTATGTGCTAGGAATTCCCTCTTTTCTATCCCCCTCTTTTGTGTCTGCCTTGTTCCTTTGCTTCCTGTCACCACATTCTTGGTTTATGTTCTGCCTACTCTCCTGCATTTTCTTTCCAGAAAGGCTTAAAAGATAACAACTCTCACGGACACTGAAGTCGAAGGCGTTGGGTCTGACTTGTCAGGCGCTTAACGGCAGAGCAAAGCGTTGTCGCTCATATGACAGACAAATAATAATAATAATAATAATAATAATAGTAATGTTTGGAATTTATATAGCGATTAATCTTGTAAAGCAACAAATCCAAAGCGCTCAGATGACATTTTATATCGAGGATAATGGAATAAGCACTCATGTGCTTTTTACATCCAGTCCCCGTGTGTATGCGGTTTTGTAAATGTTTTCATCTATTCCCACTGGCACATAATGGCCTACTCTTATGAAAAGCGGAACAGGATTTAACGTGTGCGCAAGATGTTCTGCATGCGTTCGCACACAGGACCTCGGTTTATAGTCTCATCCCAAGGACTTAACAATAGATGCTGTCTGAGCGTTCGATAAAGGAAAACACACAATACACGGATTAGTTCTTGATTGACTGCTGTGGGTGACAGCCGCCATGGCAAAGGACAACGACTTTGACAGTTGCTGATACTATCATAAGCGAAATGCCAAGGCCTACATTAAAATGGGGACGGAATAGCTCAGTGGTCGGAGCACTCGCTTTTCCCCAGCCAAGTTAAGCCGCGTCGAGCGTGGTTACCACTTAGATGGGTGACTGTTCATGCGCCTTGGCTTCAGTGCAGTTCCCCAGCTGTACTTGGGCACCTGCCCTCTTTAGGGTCAGGGAAGGTAAAGCAGCGAGGGAGAGGAGATGGGCGCCGCCCTCAATATGCTGGCCCCTAGAGAAGGGAGGTCTCTGATGCCTCGGTCCTCTACGACCTTATAGGTTATGGGACACCTTTACCTTTTTACATTAAAATGCTGATATATAATATACTCTGACATGTTATATCGAGATTGTCTTCAGCTATGCTTTTAGTATAGCAGCTTGTATTTCCATTCAATGAGATTTTTTTTAAATAGTCTCGGAAGTCGGAGCACGGCTGCTTATATAGCGATGTACTTTTTTTTTTAACCCAGCCAACTGTTTATCCAATGTGTGAGTACAGCCTCACAGTGGTTGTCAGGTATAATGAGTAAAACAGTGTGCATATTGTTGGTGCATTGTGTGATAGTGTAGTGTAGTGTAGTGCAGTATAGTGTAGTGTAGTGCAGTGTAGTGTAGTGTAGTGTAGCATAGCGTAGCGTAGTGTAGTGTAATGTAGTGTAATGTAGTGTAGTGTAGTATAGTGAAGTGCGGTGTAGTGTAGTGTAGTGTAGTGTAGTGCAGTGTAGTGTAGAGTAGTGTAGTGTAGTGTAGTGTAGAGTAGTGTAGTGTAGTGTAGTGTAGTAGTGTAGTGTAGTGTAGTGTTAGTGTAGTGTAGTGTAGTGTAGTGTAGTGTAGTGTAGTGCAGTGTAGTGTTTTGAAGTGCGGTGTAGTGTAGTGTAGTGTAGTGTAGTGTAGTGAAGTGCGGTGTAGTGAAGTGTGGTGTAATGTAGTGCAGTGTAGAGTAGTGTAGTGTAGTGTAATGTAGTGTAGCGTAGTGTAATGTAGTGTAGTGTAGTGTAGCGTAGCTTAGCTAGGTAGTGTAGTGTAGTGTAGTGTAGCGTAGTGTAGTGTAGAGTAGTGTAGTGTAGTGTAGCGTAGTGTAGTGTAGTGTAGTGTAGTGTAGATTAGTGTAGTGTTAGTGTGGTGTAATGAAGTGTAGTGTAGTGTAGTGTAGTGTAGTGTAGTGTAGTGTAGTGTAGTGTAGTGTAGTGTAGTGTAGTGTAGTGTGGTGCGGTGCGGTGTAGTGTGGTGAAGTGTGATGTGGTGTGGTGTGGTGGAGTGCAGTGGAGTGGAGTGTACTGTACTGTACTGTAGTGTAGTTTTACTGTAGTAGAGTGCACTTTAGTGAGGTTTCGTGAAGTGTAATGTAGTGTAGTATAGTGCTATTTTAGTGTACTGTACTGTACTGCATTGCACTGCGCTCTACCGTACTGCACTGCATTGCACTGCACTGCACTGCACTATACTGTGTTGCAATAAATTGCTGTTCTGTAGCATCATTTTCCATTGCACGGTTAGTTAAGTTGTGCATTCTTTTCAGCACCCTTGAAATAACTCTTAACAATGTAGCAACCCTGAACATTACCTGTTACTCTGTTCCAGTTATGACGCAGTACGTGAAAACACTATTTTTGAGCTTCCTAGAATTTACATTAAAGTTAATTTTCTCTTAAAAGGGAGTCGTTATTTTCCAATAGATATAAACGTATTTCAGACTGTTCACAAATTCATTTCAGGATCACATCGCTTCTAAAGTAACTATCCAACTGTAAAAGCTACCGCGATTTACTTGACTAACAGACATGACCTATCGGATCGGACAGAAGTAATGAAGATTGTATATTATACATTACAGTTAGTTGTGCCATTTCCTAAATAGTTAATGAAAGAGCAACAGAATCTTTATGGAACAATCGATTCTTTCCAAGTGTCTTTGGTTTTTTCCCCTCAAAATTTTTTTTTGGGGGGTGCTTTTAAATTCTTGATGTTTTGTTAGTGGTGTTGTTGTTGTAGGTGGATTTTGTATTTTTTTTCTTTTTCTTTGCCTTCTTTCTGTATGAACATGTCTGCAGCTTGGGGAGAGCTTGTTCTCAAATTTATTATCTAAAATGGTGTTCGGAAAACACTGCCTTCATTCTACGTTGATAACTAATGCTCATTAGCTTCCGAATTAAATGAGTAAAATATAATATTTCCAGCATACCATAAGCTATTTGCTTGTTATTGCTCTCAATTTATGTATGTATAAAATTCATCTTGTCTGAATAAAAAAAATTTTAAACCAACCCTGATATGGCCTCTGTGGCACATGGCTTATAAAAACATGATACGATTTGATTTCCTAACAGTCTACTTTCAACATATTTCACCTGGAACCCCCTCCCTCCCTCCCCCATCCCCCTTATTTAAAAAAAATCATTTACTTCAACATATTTTTGCTACATATTCTTCTTTCATATGTCTACTGTCTCCTAGTTATGCAAATGTCTGACAACGAAAAAAACAAACAAACAAAAAACGTCTGCTGCAAGCAGCGTGGTCAATGACCACAATGACTCCTGACATGACAAACTGTGAGGTCACGTGTCACTAACGTCTGCTACCTGAGGAAGGGAGGAGAGTGGAAAGGAGGGGGGGGGGGGGTAATGAGGTAATAGAGAAGGTGAAGGATGGGTCAAAGGAAAAAGAGAAGGAGGAGGGAATGGTGATGATGATGATGAGGAGGAGGAGGAGGAGATGGCAAACCTGCATACATACACACACGCACACGAGCACACATGCACACACAGAGGCACACATGCACACGAACACACATGCACACACAGGGGCACACACATGCACGCACACACACAACACACACCACATACACACACACATCACACACACACATATATCGCCTAATATCACCTATAGTGAAAAGACGATAAATCAAAAGAACAACACACAAACGCGCGCACACACACACACACACACACACACACACCACACACACACACACACACCACACACACACACACACACACACACACACACAACACACACACACACACACACACACACAACACACACACACAAATAACACACACACAACACACAACACACAACACACACACACACACACACACACACAACACACAAAACACACACACACACTACAAACAAAACAAAACACACACACACACGCACACTACACATACTACACATTCACGCACATCTGTCGCCAGAGAGAAAGCTGACACTGCCATCTTGTGGACGTGAAGCCAGGTGATGCTGTTCTGTCCGCCTCCTGTGCTTTAATGACTGCATGTTCGTTATTTTTCTTTTTTTATTTCTCATTTATTTTTTTGTTTTATTTCGAGAACATGGAATAACATCGTGTGCTTTTTTCATCCAGTCTCCGAGTGTATGCAGTTTTGTTAATTTTGTCATTCGTTCCCACAGGCATACAATGGCCTACTCTTCCGAAAAAAGCGGAACGGGTTTTAACGTGTGTGCAAGGTGTTTTGCGTACGTTCGCACACGCGACCTCGGTTTACAGTCTCATCCAAAGGACTTCTGGGGAGAGTGGAGTCGGCACTGATGTTAACTCCAGAGGAAAAAATCCTCTTGGACGAGATTCGAAGCCGGGTCGGAAGATTACGAATGCATCACTCTAACCACCAGGCTATCGCGTCCACCTGTCCACGTTTTATGTGCAATGCTGTCAAATGCTTAGTCGTGATCTCCGTCTTCTTTAAAGTTGCAAGAAACTGACATTTACTTTCTCACTTAGACATACATGGCTTCCCTTTTACCTTAACTCTGCTCGAGCAGTTAGTTATGGCACTCTATCATATTCTTTTCATATATTGTGTCCTTGGAAATTTAAATCCGGCAAAGCACTTGTTTCTTCATACTACAGATTGCATGCTGGGTATATTCAGGTCATCATATGTGACCAAATCTCCAACAATATCTAGCACCTGTGAAATACGTACAATGTGCACATCATAATAATAATAATAATAATTGGAATTTATATAGCGCTGTATCTTGCACAGACAAATCAAAGCGCTTGCACTCAACTCATTCTCACACAGTCATGCAACCAATAGCAAGTAATAGTTCTAACAAGTCCAAATGCACACACACAAACACACACACACACACACACACATACACACACTCACACACACACATACACACACACACACACACACACACACACACACACACACACACACACACACAGGTTATACACTTTGGCAGGGTGATGGAATTTTTGCTGTTGAGAGGTGAGAAGCAGGGATAGCTATGAAATGAAACAGGAGAGGAAATTCTTAGGTTTGAAACAAATGTCTTGAGGCCAGATTTTAAAGTGTCACAAGAAGGTCTTTGGCGAAGAGAGATAGGAGGCCATTCAGAGAAGAGCAACGGGCAACAGTGGACTGGCTGAATCTAGGTGTTCGTAAGCACAAAGAATCTGCAGCAGAGCGAGGGAACGAGAAGGGGTGTACAGGTGGAGACATTCACAGGGGTAGGAGGATGTTGTTTTGTGGAGACATTTGTAACAGAGAGTACTGATCTTATAGTTTACTCTCTGTGGCACAGGCAGCCAGTGGAGAGATTGCAAGAGAGGGATAATGTGCTCAGATTTTTTTCTTTCTGAGGACTAGTTGAGCTGCAGAGTTTTGAATACGTTGAAGGGAGTGGATAGATGATGCTGGCAGACTAGCCAGAAGAGAATTGCAATAGTCCAGGACGTGAAAGAATGAGAAATGCCACGAGTTTTGATGTTGCGTCTGAGGACAGGTACTTTCGAATTCCACTAATACGCCGTAATTGATAGTAGCACGACTGGCAGGTCTGGGTGATTAATTTTTGCATAGAGAGTGTGTTGACAATAATGACCCCTAGATACATTACAGCAATGTATAGAGGGACTGATGCATTGCCGAATTCTGTTGAAGCTGTTGTAATGGAAGAGAGTTTGTGTTTGGTCCCTACAAGCATGGCTTCAGTTTTATCAGCGTTTAGTTGTAACTTGTTCTCTATCATCCAGTTTTGGATATCTTGAAAGCAGTAGGCCATACTTGTCAAGAGAGAAGGCAGATTTTCAGGAGTGTCACTGCTTAGAATCTGAGAGTCATCTGCATAAAAGTGATGGTTGATCTGATGACGGTTAATTATATGTGACATG
>CM054135.1:79255346-79257846 GCA_028751875.1 Rapana venosa
GGGGGGGCAGGGGGGGGGGGGGGTTTCCAGGAGTAAATAGGTTAATTGATGCCAGTGACCCAAACTTAACCTCTGGTACAATGTAACTTGTTATGTAGTCGAGGGTCAGGTATGTACAGAGAGGGATGAGGGAGCACAAGTGTGTACGTGTACATCTGTGTGTGTGTGTGTGTGTGTGTATGTGTGTGTATGTGTGTACGTGTACCTGTGTGTGTGTGTACGTGTACCTGTGTGTGTGTGTGTGTGTGAGTGTGTGTACGTGTACCTGTGTGTATGTGTGTGTGTGTGTACGTGTACCTGTGTGTGTGTACCTGTGTGTGTGTGTGTGTGTGTGTACGTGTACCTGTGTGTGTGTGTGTACGTGTGTATACGTGTACCTGTGTGTGTGTGTGCGTGTACCTGTGTATGTGTGTGTGTGTTTACGTGTACCTGTGTGTGTGTATGTGTGTGTACGTGTACATCTGTGTGTTGTGTGTGTGTGTGTGTGTGTGTGTGTGTGTGTGTGCGCGCGTGTGTGTGCTTCATTTCCCTGACTGCGGACAGACTAAAGCTATGTTTCTGTCATCCTGTCATCGGTCATACCTGACCCAGCTTTTCTACAGACAGGCAGAGAGGTTTGTTATCCACATGCTCTACGTCTTGTTTGCATAATTATATGACCGTTATATTATATACTCTTACTCGGAGGGGGGAGGGGGGATGAGGGGAAGAGGGGGGGGGGGACGGGAGGGGGGCGGGGGTCGGGGTGGTTAGAGCTTTGTCCTCGCCATTTGACGGCCCGTGGTCTAGTTCGTGTTCGAGCCATCACCGAAACGCTTGTTCAAGAAGATGTGAACGTATTGCACACACGGAACGTATTGCACACACAGAACATGTTCCGCATATTGCACACACAGAACATGTTCCGCATATTGCACACACAGAACATGTTCCGCATATTGCACACACAGAACATGTTCCGCATATTGCACACACAGAACCTGTTCCGCATACTGCACACACAGAACATGTTCCGCATATTGCACACACAGAACCTGTTCCGCATACTGCACACACAGAACATGTTCCGCATATTGCACACACAGAACATGTTCCGCATATTGCACACACAGAACATATTGCGCACACAGAACCTATTGCAAGCACAGAAAATATTCCTTCGGATGAGACTATAAACCGAGACCCCGTGTTCGAACGCATGCAGAACATCTTGCGCACACGTTAAACCCTGTTCCACTTTTCGGAAGAGTATGCCATTGTGTGCCGGTGGAAACAGATGACAAAATTTGCAAAATCGCGTAGACACGGGGACTGGATGTAAAAAAGCACATGAGTGCTTATTCCATTATCCTCGATATAAAAGAATAAATAAAATAAATATTGCACACACACACAGAACGTCTTGCACACACATAACATACTGCACTCATAGAACATACTGCACACACATAACGTACTGCACACACAGAACGTATTGCACACACAAAACGTATTGCACACACAGAGAACATATCGCACTTACGTTCAAAGCCGCCTGTCTTTCCCAGAGGGGACATTTCAGAGAACATACAAATCTGAGCCCTTAGTACTGTCAAGTGGCCATCTAATGGCACTCTAATGGCACTCGAATGGCACTCTAAATCACCAGGCTGTCCTGCCTTGCCCCTGTTCTATTGTGTGACCTCATTGTTGCATTATCGACAGAGGGATGGCAGTCAGTCAGTTAGTCATTTGCCGGTGCAGCTGCTGTACCTGCTGCCCCTGCCAACTAATGTACAAGTGTGAACTGCCTCCCCCGTACAGAAGAAATTGTAGGGAATTGATTCATATTTTACTGTGAGGGCAACATTCTGCTTGAAAAGACTAGGGCTAGGGTACGGTGTGCGCTTATGCAAAGTTCAAGCTTATAAACTTATTGCTTTGTATATCAGACTACAAAGAAAATACGCAAACAGTCATACAGAATGTTAATAACAGATTCAGAACTGTCAGATTTAAGCTCATGCCAAGAAGACTAAGTTCATGTACATCTGTGAATCTATAGAGGAAAACATGCAAGATGATGGAGAATCCCTCGAATTTGTTAAACATTATCAGTCAATCAATAAATCAGACAATCAATCTCTCTAGCATTGCTCACATGGACATTGATTTCAAAAATGGAGGGGTGTAGAGCTGCAAAGAGCTTTCTACAATCAAAACAAGAATATTCTATTACCCCGCCCCTCCCTGTATTCTTCATGTTCTCGTGACCGCTCAAGCCTACACAGTATGAATGATGTACTTGTCCCCACAAAGATACATACCCAGACACACAGAACTTCATTGATCAGCATCAGGCTAGTGTGGCAGACTAATGAAGCGTGAAACGCAGCAGCTTCACGATAAATCATATCAGCTGTCTTGTTCAGTAACGTGTGGGAAGCAAACTTAATACAATACTTTCGTGTTACAAAAAAAAGAAAGGAATTAGAACAGACGAATGCTGTTATGCCTGTAT
>CM054135.1:79262846-79267846 GCA_028751875.1 Rapana venosa
GTTCACTGTGTCTTCTCTGTCCCCTTTGACAGAGGTGACCTATGATGGATGTACGTGAGAGTTGCAGCTGAGTCAGCGGACTTCGTGAGGTGACCAGATGTGAGGACAGGACAGGTCAGGAAGGGTTTGGTACTGCAGATTGGGATCAGCTGAGAGTTCGCTGTTAAGTCACTGTGAATGACCTGCTATCGTCTCTTTGCTGTCATTAGTTCCCTGTTTGTTTCTGTACCATTTGTTGTGGAATAATAGCGGCAATGTTACATCGGCAAATGGCTAGTGCAGAATTATTCATTTATCGCACAATGTGTAGAAAAGAAGGAAGGTGGCGGGATGGTTAAGATGTTCACCCGCCAACAAGTAAACCGTGAGGTTACGGGTTCCATTCCCAGCCTCGCCCTTTCTTCCCAGTTTGACAAATAATCGAACTGAATGTCAAAGGAGGCCCCATGTTCGAACGCATGAAGAACATCTTGTGCACACGTTAAATCCTGTTCCGCTTTTCGGAAAAGTAGGCCATTGTGTGCCGGTGGAAACAGATGACAAAATTTACAAAACCGCATACACATAGGGACTGGATGTAAAAAAGCACATAAGTGCTTATTCCATTATCCTCGATATCAAAGAATAAATAAATAAATAAATAAATAGATGACGGGTGAACTACACTAGTAGTCGAAGCATCAAAATCTGGAATCTAAAAGTGGGGGAGGGTTCGCCTAGTGGTTAGAACGTTACGTTGAGCTCATGATCGGACGGCCCGGGTTTGAACCCCAACCACAAGGAATATTTCCCGTGGAATTAGCATTAGTTCTGATTCTACTCCCCCCAAAAGTCCCTGGGATGAGACTATAAACCGAGGTCTCGTGTGCGAACGTATGCAGAACATCTTTTGCAAGAGTAAGCCATTTCGTGCCCGCAAGAACAGATCACAATTTTTTTTTAAAGTTTGTAAACTGGTAATTGTATTTAGATATCATCCCCAAGTCGGAATACAGCTACCTTATTGGTAGGCTATTGTTATGCTTATTCTATAACCCTCTATAAATAAAGTTTGTTCATTGTTCATTGTTAGGCAATATCAGTAGAAAACAATTAAGTAAATGAGGGCGTTGAGATAATGTCACCACGTTGCATCTATGGGCAAGTGTTGATCTGAAAAGTCTGTTTCGGCTTGGCACTACTGTCACCGAGAACGTTACAGGCAACGCAATGCAACAATGCTACGCTAAACAACGCAACAGTGCTCTTCGACAGAAAGGCGTCAGGATTCAGGACAGGAGCAACAACAACAGCGCCAACACAACTAACGGCCGCAACGCAAACTGAATACACCCACACCATTGCCGGTGCAATCTGATCCATCCCGTTGTATCTCAGTCCCACATTGATCCGATTCCACTCAATTCAACCCAACTCAACACAACACAGTTCGGCCTTGTTCTCATTGCCTCAAGCAAGACGATAATGATGGGGGTGTGTGTGTGTGTGGTGTGTGTGTCGTGTTGTGTGTGTGGTGTGTGTGGTGTGTTTGTGTGTGTGTGTTGGTGTGTGTGTGTTGTGTGTGTTGTGTGTGTGTGTGTGTGTGTGTGTGTGTGTGTGTGTGGTGTTGTGTGTGTTGTGTGTGTGTTGTGTTGTGTGTGTGTGTTTTGTGTGTGTACGTGTTGTGTGTGTGTGTGTGTGTGTGTGTGTGTGTGTGTGTGTGTGGTGTGTGTGGTGTGTGTGTGTGTTTGTGCGTGTTTGTGTGTGTGTGTGTTTTGTGTGTGTGTGTGTGTGTGTGTGTGTGTGTTTGTGTGTGTGTGTGTGTGTGTGTGTGTGTGTGTGTGGTGTTTGTGTGTGTACGTGTTTGTGTGTGTGTGTACGTGTTTGTGTGTTGTTGTTGTTTTGTGTGTGTGTGTTTGTGTGTGTAAGAAGTGGATACTGGAGTTGGTGTTTAGTATTCACACACACACACACACACACACACACACACACACAAATCCCCCCATCCCCCACCTCCCCCTCCCCACGCTTCCCCCCCCCCCCCCCACACCACACACAAATACACATCACATCCCTTCTATGACCAGTCTAACACTCACACAGCTTGTCTACCCTTGTCCCCCTTCACTCACTCCCTGCATGCCGCTCATCTTCTTCCTGTTGGCCTCCAAACCACGGGGTGTTTTCAAGGTGTCGTCTGCTTCACTGCCAGACACTTTATGTCAGCCCTGGGTGCTCATTACGAGCTCTCGGTGTCCTCCTCCTCCTCCTCCTCCATCTCTCTACCCTGAAGTTTGGTACTCCGCTACGAAAGCAGTCATTCTTCTTCTGTGTCTCTCTCCCTTCCTTCGAAAGTCACTGGGGCAATGTGCTAAGGAGCTATTCACTAGATTCCGTCGTTTTGTTTTTCTTGTGTTTCTAAGTCGGGTTTCCTGTAAGTGATTTGTCTTGTCCAGTCTGCAATGTTGTAGGTTCAGAATTTATTATTTTTGGTCTCCAGTTGTGAGCATCTGCTACATAATGAGTGGCATTGCGCCGGAGGTTCATTTTTCTCTGTTAATATGTTAGTCTGCGATACAATAAATGGAATAACACTATTCCTTACCAAAAGAAACCAGATTGAAAATCGGACAATTCTATCCAAAGTTATTACAAATTGAAATGCTAGTCTCCACCAAGTAACAGAATAAGAATATGACGACTTGTATATCGTAATGGGTAGTCAGGATAAGGGGTTGGGTGTTGTTAAAGGCGTTTGTAAAGCAAAAGGAAACAAATTCACTCCTTGATGCTTCAGCACAAGGTAGAAGAAAGTTTATAGTTCTAGCATTCATCAAAATCTCAAAACTGACGACGTGTCCCCTCACCTGCCTGAAATGGCTCCTAGCGGAAAAGCCAGTCAGGTGAAAGGCGACTAATTTTGAAAGGGATGGTCACATCTTCCTCTTCATCTGCCTAGATCCACAGTTCTCTGTTGCAATGTTTAAATGTGACAATTCATCTTGTAACGAGGTCATACCAATGTACGATTGTTTTTCCTAGCGGATTGCAGCACATCTTTGTGTGACATAATTATACACCGAATAATAATACTGTGGTCCATGTTCATCTGCCCAGGATTTTTCTATAATCATAGGGCAAACTGCTTGCACCTGTGAATATCAAGAAACTTCCAGTGCGAAATTTGGACTTGAGAGTGTGTACATCCCCTATCTTAACAACTCGAACTTGGTGCAATTTTGGGCAGACTGGTATGATATCGACTTTTGCTAGCTGCGCAGTCAGAACCCCTCTCCCCCCTCCCTCCCCCCCCAACCACCCCGGCCTCTTCATCCTTCCTGCACTGCTGTAGAGTTGTAAAGTCTGTCAGTGGTGAGGAGGAGGAGGCAGCAGCTGGGCTAGGTATCTGCTGCCAATTAGCGTTCCAGTGTGAGTGCTGTGTGTGTGTGTGTGTGTGTGTGTGCAGAGTGGCCTGTGTAGTGCAGACTGGGAAGTCACTATGATCTCCAAGTCTGTCTGACAGGACCAGTGTGCACCGGTGTATGTACCAGGATGTACTGCACGGCCCTGTTGTGTTATGTTTGACTTCCGTATAATGATCACAGCGCATAGTACACCACTCTCAGTCATGGCAGAGTTCTCTGCGTACATTTCAGGCCCCTCTCCCTGGGAGAGCACATTTCCAGAAAAGCAGTGGAACTCAGTTTTAAAAAAAAGAGATTTTTAAAATAACGTGAATTTTTCATATTTGGGGGATAATTTGGGGGATGTGAAGGAAGGTGGCAGGATGGTTAAGACGTTTGCCTGCCAACAAGTAAACGGTGAGGTTCTGGGTTCGATTCCCAGCCTCGCTCTTTCTTCCCAGTTTGACAAAAAAATCGAACTGAATGTCAAAGTCCTTCGGATGAGACTATAAACCGAGGCCCCGTGTGCGAACGCATGCAGAACATCTTGCGCACACGTTAAATCCTGTTCCGCTGTTCGAAAGAGTAGGCCATTGTGTGCCGGTGGGAACAGATGACACAATTTTTAAAAAACCGCATACACACGCATAAATAAAAAAATTTTAAATGTCATTTGAGCACTTTCATTTATTGCTTTACAAGATTCAGCGCTATATAAATTCCATACATTATTATTATTATTATTATGAAGTATTTGCATCTATGTGTCTGTATGCATATTTTCTAAACTAATCTGGGAAGTAATTTCTATGGTAATTTGCCAGGGGCAGCTTTTTTGTCATCGTCAGTCCTTTGACAGGCGCTTAATATATGTTGCACCTGCAGCCTCGGTATAATATAGTCTTAACCGAAAGACAGGCACAAAGACCCCTAATCAACATCGACTGGGAGGAAGAAATTCGGGTCCAAAATAGACGACAATTATGCTGTAACACGACTGTGGCTTGCATTGTGCAGTGTTGTAGTGCCGCGCAGTACAGTGCCTAGCCTTTAGGTTGTTACATAAATATTTTTTCATCACGACAGGTTTTTTTCTGTAAAGCTTTTTAGCTGTGCACTAGAAAGCTCTTCGTCACGTACAATGCCACTCAACTGTTGATATTCCGCGTTTCATGCATAGACCATGAAAGCACTGGTCGACGTGTAAGAACAGAATGGACGAAGAAGGAAAGGAAGAAGTGGAAGTAACAGTTCTTTACCTTCTTATTAATCAGTCCCTATCTTTGCATGCCACTTTATCCCTATATGTATACTTCTATCTGTTGCATTCTTTCTATTTTTCTATGCATTTGTTTGTTGTTTGTACGTTTGTATGTCAGTATATAGTTGTACAAGCCTGAGTCTCTATATATCTATTTTTGCTTGCTTTCTATCCTATCCTTTCTCTCTCTCTCTCTCTCCTCTCTCTCTCTCTCTCTCTCTCTCTCTCTCTCTCTCTCTCTCTCTCTCTCTCTCTCTCTCTCTCTCTCTCTCTCGACCTTTATATTTGTGTATGCACAAAACATACATATGTATCTGGGAGAAAACTAGAAAAGTTTAAACAAACAAAACAGGCTA
>CM054135.1:79272846-79300346 GCA_028751875.1 Rapana venosa
CAACGGTGGGACACTCTTCATTTCTGTAAGGATCCTTCGGATGAGACTATAAACCGAGGCCTCGTGTCCGAACGCATGCAGAACATCTTGGGCACACGTTAAATCCTGTTCCGCTTTTCAAAAGAGTAGGCCATTGCGTGCCGGTGGAAACAGATGACAACAGTTACAAAACCGCATACACACGGGGACTGGATGTAAAAAAGCACATGAGTGCTTATTCCATTATCTAAGATATAAAAGAATACATAAATACAATAAATAAATAAGGATTATGACAATGTGGATAGGAGTGAGGTTGAGAGAGTGTGGTGCGAGAGTTGAGTTACTGATGTATGTGTATGTGTGTGTGTGTATGTGTGTGTGTATGTGTGTGTGTGTGAGAGTGTGTGTGTGTTTGCTGTTGTTGTTGTTGTTGTTGTTGCTTCGATTTTACGTCTGTTCACTCAAGGTAATATTAGACGATGGGAAGGGGAGGGGAGGGACATTGATGTTGATGGTTGTGTGCTGTGAAATTGGTATATGTTGCTAAATATCTGTGTGTGTGTGATTTGTGTGATTGTTGTGTGTGTGTGTGTGTGTGTGTGTGTGTGTGTGTGTGTGTGTGTGTGTGTGTGTGTGATTGTGTGTGTGTGTGTGTGTGTGTGATGTGTGTGTGTGTGTGTGTGATTGTGTGTGTGTGTGATTGTGTGTGTGTGTGTGATTGTGTGTGTGTGTGTGTGTGTGTGTGTTGTGTGTGTGTGTGTGTTGTGATGTGTGTGTGTGTGATTGTGTGGATTGGGTGATGTGTGTGTGTTGGAATGACTACAGACGGCCGGGTATTCCTTGACCCCTTCTGCCCTCTGGACCAAACTAAAGGGCTGCACGGTCACGGCTTCAGTACAGCTGAACATTCTGCGAACGCGGCAGCATAGCTCCACATAGATAACGCTGCTTTGTTCCGCTCAAAGAGAGACCAAGATGGATTGCAGCTAACCAACACACACACACGAGAGAGAGAGAGAGAGGGGGAGGGCGAGAGAGAGAGAAACAGAGACAAATAGATGGACGGACATAAAGACAAACAGACAAAGATAGAGAGACAGACAGACAGACAGAGACACAGACAGACAAAGACACAGCAGACAAAGGGAGGGAGGGAGAGAGAGAAGAGAGAGAGAGAGAGGAGAGAGAAGAGAGAGAAGAGAGAAGAAGAAAACACAGAGACAGAGACAGACAGGCGGACGACATGCAGACAGATAAGAGAGAGACAGATAGACAGACAAAGGGAGAGACAGACAGACAGACAGACATGCATATAGACAGACAGACAGACAGATAGACAGAAATACACACGCGCGTGGCGCGCGCCCACAAACACACACACACACACACACACTCACACACACACGTACATATGTATGCACGCACACACATTCAGATGGATAGTCACACAAAAGAGATAAGTGACTATGAGATCAAGAAACAGAGAGAGACAGAGCTAGCTAGACAAAGAAAGAGACAGACATTCAAGCATGGTGAGGCAGAGCAGACAAATAGGCAGAAAGACAGAGAGAGAGACAGACAGGACATAAGGAATTTCATACTGTAACAGCTATGATCATCATTATATGAACGTCTGTTGTTGATCATGCCGCAAAGAAGCAGTATCTTTTGTTACTGAATAGAATAATGTATGACTTCTCCAACAAAAGAAATTCTCTGTAATGAATGAATTTGCAGGAGGTAAAGTGTGATCAACATCTAGCATTTTAGATTGGAGATATCAAACCAAAGTCTGTTTTCTCTTTTTTATTTTATTTTTTGTCTTTTTTTTTCGAGGATAATGGAATAACTACTCATGTGCCTTTTTACATCCAGTCCTCGTGTCTATGCCATTTGGAAAATTCTATCATCCGTTCCTACCAGTACATGATGGCCTACTCTTTCGAAAAGCGGAACAGGATTTAACGTGTGCGTTTGATGTTCTGCATGCGTACGCACACGATACCTCAGTCTATAGTCTCACTCAAAGGACTTTTGGGGGATTTATTTAAACTATTTTTTTAATTATTTCATTTCAAGGATAATAGAATAAGCACTCGTGTATTTTTTTTACATTCAGTCCCGACTTTATAGGGCATAAACAAGCATCTGCTATGACCTACAATAATCATCATTCGAACCCTGTTTTATACCGTTGTGTTGCCTGTTTATTATTAGACAGCATGCATCTTTTATTTGTAATAGACCCAAGTTTTTGGTCTGTTTGAAGAAGGGAGAAAGAATCGCGAGAAGAAGGAATGGAATAAGAATAAGTACCAGTTATTTTCTTCTCTTTCTCAGTCTGTATTGTTTGCCATTTTCTTCATTGCTCTGCCTTTCTTTCTCTCTTTCTCTGTGCATGTTTGTATGTTTGTGTATCTGTGATTCTGTCCGTCTGTATCCGGCTATCTATTGTCTCTCAGTCTGTGATTTTTTTTTCTCTCTCCCATCCATGTTCTCTCCTGACTACCTCTAGAAAACTGCATACTGATAAACATAAATGCATATTAGGGAGAAAATCAAACCAGGAGGAAAAACAGTCTTAAGCGATGGATATTTTTTGGTGTAAAATTTCATCTTCTTCACCAGCACAACCCCCAAACAGGACGAAATAAACACAAGTCTATTTCTTTTTTCGTCTTGCATTTCATCTGCCAGTAGGCGTCTTCTCGTCATGAAGGAGATAGCCATCCACTTGATCGATCAGCCCGCAGTCTATTGACCAGCTAACCAGGCGTGGGATCCGGTAGCTTCACGCTAAATCAAAGCAGCTCTCTTGCTCACTTAGCTGTGCACAACAAGCGCAGCGCATCTACGTTAAAGAAGAGTGTCTGGTAAGGCCATACAATGCTGTCTTTTTTTACAGTACTTTGATTTACCTTTAAACTGCATGGCTGACTTCATCATTCTACGACCCAACACGAAAGTAACATACATTTTTCTTCGTGTCAAGTCTACTGGTTTCCTGTTAAACGTCGATGTAGGTACAAGGTTTCACTTCTCTTTGTGAAGTTATCTCCGCATGTGTGTTAAGCTTCACTGCACAACAGGGCCTGCAACTCTTCTTCTAATGAAATTTCCCGGTTGCAAACTAAAACCGGGCTGAAAGTGGATTTTTAATCGTTACCTAGAAAAAAAATGGTGCTATGGACACTTCTTGGTCATCTTCTTTGAAGGCTCAAACAGCATCTACTGCTGTCTATCATTTGAGCGAAACATGGGTTGTGCTGTCCTCAATCACCTGACAAGTCAGCCCCAGCAGCCTGCGAGAAAATCGCTGTCTTTTCATTATTTACTGAGAAAGCAAAGGTAGAAGAACAATGAACAATGAACAAATTTTATTTATAGAGGGTTATAGAATAAGCATAACAATAGCTTTTTTACATCCAGCTCTCTGCGGAAAAAAATCGAAAGTAATTAACGCGCAATACATAGCATGAAGAATGATATAAAGAAAGAAAAAAATACATACATTGATGGTGGATTTTCCATGCAAAATCACCCCAATCTAATTTATACATGAAAAAAATGAAAGTAAACATAAACAGGAACAAGCCAAGCAAGGATAGGCACAGCTAATTAATTTCATAATGCACATATATATATATATATATATATATATATATATATATATATATATATATATATATATATATATATATATATAATAATATGATGAAGTTCAAAGAAAAGTTATTTCAATAATGTAAATGGAAAATAGAAGAAAAGGAATGCAAAGAAAGAGAGAGAGAGAGAGAGAGAGAGAGGGAGAGAGAGAGAGCGAGACAGAGACAGACAGACAAACAGACAGACAGACAGACTGACAGATAGATAGATAGACAGACAGACAGACAGAGAGAAACTGACCAAGAAGGCAGACAATAGACAAGGAGGAGGTGACAGGAAGAAAAGGAACGAGGCAGAAACAAAGAGAGGGATAGAATGAGGGTATTCTTAAGCACAGAATTTCCAGAAGGCGGGTATGCTATTTATACCGCAAGCCCCTAACCCCCCCCCCCCCCCCTTCCCCTTCCTCCATTTCCGGCATACTCAATGGGGAATCTGACACAATGTAGCACAAAGTATGACCATACAGACACGACACGACTGTATAAACAACATTGCTACACAGCGCAAAAGCTGTGCTACAGTACAACAAAAAGCAAGGCAAGGCCTCCCTGAGCGCTTTGATTTGTTGCTTTACAAGATTCAGCCCTATACAAATTCCATTATTATTACCATCATTATAATTATTATTATTATTATTATTATTATTATTGTCATCATTATTATTATATTATTTATTATTATTATTATTACCATCACCATTAGCATTATTATCATTATTACTATAATTATTATTATTATTATTTAAGGCACAGTAGGAAAGGAAAACAAGTGGGAGGGGAGGGACTGAAACCCAAATCAACCCATTTCAGTCTATTTCAGCCCCATCCAGTTTCTTGGATCCGATAGTTTTCAATTCAGCCTTCTGCAGTTTGAAACATCCCAATGCACATCACGGTCAGTGTTCTGAAGTAAAGCCAGATTTCTGCGGTAAATAGCTATAATGGTGTAAGAGTGAGGTCAAGAAAATGAGGTGTGGTGGTGGTACGTTCCTAAACTCTGTGTGCGTGTGTGTCAGTGTGAGTGTGTGTGTGTGTGTGTGTGTGTGTGTCTGTGTGTGTGTCTCTGTGTGTGTGTGTGTGTGTGTGTGTGTGTGTGTGTGTGTGTGTGTGTGTGTGTGTGTGTGTCTGTGTATGTGTGTCTGTGTGTGTGTGTGAGAGAGAGAGAGTGCGTGCGTGTATGTAAATGTGTATGTCTGTGTGTGTGTCTGTGTCTGTGTGTGTACGTACGCGCGTGTGTATGTATGTGTGTGTGCGTAAGTAAGTGCGCGCGCGTGTGTGTATGTGTGTGTGTGCGTGCGTAAGTAAGTGCGCGCGCGCGCGCGTGTGTGTGTGTGTGTAAGTCTGTGTGTCTGTCTGTGTGTAAGTCTGTTTTTTCTCTTTGTGCGAAGGTTACAAACCAGTATTTTCCTTCCTTCCTTCCTTCCTTGTCCTCCTCTTCCCCCTGAGGACAGAGCATCTGGTTGCACGGTCACGGCACTAGTGCAGCTCAAAGTCTGCTAACCCTGCAGCATGCCTGCACATAGATAACGCCGCTGTGTTCTGCCCCCTACCTCTGAGAGAAAGACAGGTGGCTATGAGAGAACTACTTGTGAAAGGGGGGGGGACAAGACAAGACAGACAGACTGACAGAATTGATTTACAGCCAGACAGATAGATAGATAGACAGATAAACAGATGGACAGACAGACAGAATTAATATACAGCCAGACAGATAGATAGACAGATAAACAGACAGACAGACAGACAGACAGAATCAATATACAGCCAGACAGATAGATAGACAGATAAACAGATGGACAGACGGACAGACAGACAGACAGATTGATCGATCGATCTATAGATAGATAGATAGGTAGATAGATAGATAGATAGATAGATAGGTAGGTAGATAGATAGATAGATAGATAGATAGATAGATAGATAGATAGATAGATAGCGCGAGATATGATAGATACATAGATAGATACATAGATAGATAGATAGGTACATAGATAGATAGATAGATACATAGATAGATAGATAGATAGATAGATAGATAGATAGATAGATAGATAGATAGATAGATAGATAGATAGATAGATTGACGGCAAAACCAGAGGATAAAGAAAAGTAGAGAACAGAGATAGACAGACAGACAGATAAAAAACAGTCAGGCAGACAAACAGAAAGAAATACAGAGAGAAATAAAGACAGGACAGAGAACATTTGACACTATGGTTTCTGTCGTCATATTCTGCAATGATCTTTTGTTAAGCATAGATAAAATCTCCAACAAGAAAACTTGATTAATGACGTCATTTGCATAGTGGAAAATCCGGGCAATAATTATCTTGTATTTCACTCTGAATAATTTAAACCAAAGTCCGATTGCTCTAGAACCCTTTGTCCTCTGCACCCTGAAAAAGGAGCCACTGTCAAAGCACCAGTTGTTGAAAATGTATGTGGATTGTTTGCACAACAAGTCAGAAATAATTTTTTGTTTGTGACAAACCAGAGACGAAAGAGCCTAGTGGCTAGAGCGTTGCACTCGTGTTCTGATGCCCCAGCCTTGAGGCACCACTGAAGCACCTATTCGATGGGATTTTTTTTTCCAGGAGTTTACACCAGTACCAACTCTACTCACCCCCCCTCCTCCCCCAAGCCAAATCCTTTGAATGAGGCAATAAACAATGGTTCCGTGCGCAAACGTAAGCAGAACAACTTGCATCAACAAGCAATCAAAACCCGCCCCAAAACCCCTTGTACACCCAAGCCCACCCACTATCATTTCTTCAACCGCTTTCCCTGTTCCCACCTCAGAAATAACACACAAGGAATTGCGCAAATTGTTATGTATGCCTTTTTATTGTCTGTACGGGTGCCGTACGTATAGTGATGATTGTAGTCTGAAGAAACGCGTCAGGTTTGCTCTGTGTGTGTGTGTGGAGGTGGGGGGGCTGTATGTAGCAAATGTCTTGCTATTCAGCGGCCCCAGCTCTCATGTAAACTTCGTTCTGGTTTTGCTTCTGTCTCCATGACCCACTGTGACTTTCTGGCAAAGACTTAGGAGTTGTGTCGTATGGGGAATATGTCTCGGGAGGAAAAGTCATGATGACAGACAAATCACAGCTCCGGGGTTGGTGTCTCAAGCACACACACACACACACACACACACACACACACACACACACACACACACACACACACGTACACACACACACACACACACACACACATACACACACACACACTGCAATGATGCCAACATCGGTGTCACCTGGGACGGAGGGCTTATAAAGAAGTGATGTCTTGCATGATTTGAATCATACAAAATCGCCACTGAGCACCACTAGAGCAATCCAGTGGCGGAACAAAGGTGCTCTTTGGCTTGGAAGCCTCACAGTTACCTGACATTACTTTCTTTTTTGACCAAAGCGTCAGTCTGTGATGGTACGACAGAACACACCTGGCTGTTCTGTGGTGAAACGAAAGTCATTCATTTAAGAAGAGTGGGGGGGGGGGGGGGGTCCTCTGCTACAGTCCCCAGTGGTGAGATTTAGCGTTAGCGACCGTTTGTACCCACCATTAAGCTAGCCGCACTTCGACTTCCGGAATGAATGGAATAGTTGTGTGAGGGTAACAAAATATAGGTATTTTGAAAAGTAAAACAATAGAGTAAAGGCAACTAACTAGACAGCGGTATGCTGAATCAGATCTGTGATTAAAACACGCGCAGTGTCTTATGCTTCTGGTGGGGGCACGTGTTGACTGTGAGAGGCCGGCGACCTGAAATGCCATGATCTGCTGATAGTCCCTCTTAACTTTGCATAATTATGCTATGAACAGCTTGTAGGACAATAAGACTGCGTGACCACGTCTTTTGTTTCACCATTAAACTTTAATTTGAATGTAAATGTTATTCTGAAACACGCACAGATGTAGTATTTAGATTATGTTTTCATTTTAACATGTAAAAGTAAATGATGTAGTTGTAAATGTCTTACATTATTTTATTTTCTTGGCTTAGAGCTCTGATGCTCCCCAAATAAATGGTGAACTTATTCCCAAACCACAGTTTATCCACCAACCCACGAACCTCTTTTGACTTCAAGGATCCATCTTCTATTGATATTATTCCCTAAGTTTTGTAATAGTTTTTCTTCCCCCACAGCAAAATCTGAATAAATCATATTAATCTGTGAACTGGCATGATATCAACATCGCCTTCGAAGCATTGACATGTTTATAGCTATCATTGCTGACCCCCTATTTTTTGAAGCCTGTAACAACTAGAGAAGGAGATGGATTGGCCGAGGAGGGGAGGAGAGAGGTGTGCAAATTATGACCCGGCAACAGCCTGTGGTTATGTTTGATGCAGCCACTACTGCGTGATGAGGGCAGGGTGTTTTGTGGCGGGGGGGGGGGGGGGGGGGGGGGGGGGGGCTGGGGAGGGTGGTGCTGGTGGTGGTGGTGTGTGCAGGTGTTGTAAAAAATGTATTGTGGTATGTGTGTGTGTGTGTGTGTGTGTGTGTGTGTGTACGTGTGTGGGTGTGAGTGGTGTGTGTGGTTGTGGATGTTGGTGGGTGTGAGTGAGTGTAGTGTGAGTATGTGAGTACGTGTGTGTGTGTGTGTGTGTGTGGTGTGTTGTGTGTGTGGTTGTTTGTGTGTGTGTGAGTGTGAGTGCGTTTGGGTGTGTGTGTGAGAGTGTGTGAGACATGTGCTGAATGATGGTAATGTGGATCAGCAGTCGGCACTGTACAAAGCTCAGGCAGTGATGGCTGCATTGCTGATGATTGGCTTGAATCAATGTGGCTTGTTTACTCTGCTCTGTGTGTTGTGTATGCGGTGTGTGTGTGTGTGTGTGCGTGCGTGCGTGTGTATGTGTGTTTGTGTGTGTGTGTGTGCGTGCGTGCGTGCGTGCGTGCGTGCGTGTGTGTGTGTGTGTGTGTGTGTGTGTGTGTGTGTGTGTGTGTGTGTGTGTGTGTGTGTGTGTGAAGAAAACAGCAAGGAGACAGCATACAGACAACACAGTGGCATGTTTTGTAGTGGCTTTGCAGTCAACCTGCTTGCTATTCCGGAATCTGGGTCAAATCAGAACACACACAAAACCGAATACAAACTAATATCTTTGTTTCAATTCTCAAGATGGTTCATGCCCAAACTTCTTTCGTCCTGTCTCTCATAGGGTCCATTACATCTCTCCTGGGACCGGACAGAACATACTTTGGAAGATCTGTTGTAGTTCCTCGGCAGAGCTCCAAGGTGTCCCTATTTATTTATTTATTTATGTATACCACTTTAAGTCACGCAGAGAAATCTCCGTTAAATGCGGGCTGCTCTCCCCGGGGAGAGCGCGTCGCCACAAGAGCAGCGCCACCCATTTTTTTTCTTTTTCCTGTCTGCAACTGTATTTGTTTCCCGGTTAGAGTGGCTTTTTTTCTACAGAACTTTGCCAGAGACAACTCTCTTGTTGCCGTGGGTTCTTTTACGTGTATTATATAATTATGTGCAACACACGGGACCTCGGTTTATCGTCTCATCCGAAAGACTTGCGACCAGACCACCACTCATAGTCTAATGGATGGGGGGGGGGGGGGGGGAAGTTTCAGGTGAGGTTTTGCGAATGCGATCGTTTTCGCTCACCAATAAGGTAGCCACATTCCGACTTCGGAGATGCTTGCTGGGTGTGTTCGAGTTCATGTAACCCGCAGAAAGCTGACATCAATTTCGGGGTCTTTAATGGACGCGTTATTTTGCTCTTCCGCATTTTGCATATCCACACACAACATCCAGGCACTGGTAGGTCTGCACTTGAGGTTGACACAGGAGATAAAAAAGAATCCCAATCCTTTGTTCACCGGAGCCGCCCAGATTCAAACCCAGGACTTCATGGATTCAGAGGATTGATGCACGGTCTTAACCACTCGGCTATAGCGTCCATCAACTTTGGAAGTAAAAAATAGCTGACACTGCTAGCTAAGCTAAATGCGTGCAGTACTCAAACTTATCACACACATGCAGTCATATTTTTTAAAACTAATATTGCGAATGACAGTACCCATGGTGCCGAGTGTAGATTACAACGCATTTTATTCTCGTCGACATAGACAGGGGATAAATGAGTCAGTTTTTTTACTGTTTTTTTATACATCAACCAAAACACACATTATTTGTGGGTGTGTTTTTATCATTTTACTGTTTGTAGTTTTCAGACTATACCCTGATTGCTCAGTTTCTTCTTCTCTAAACTAGTGGCATAGGTAGGTAAAGGAAAGGTAAAGGAGTCCTATAACCTATAAGGTCGTAGGGGAGCGAGGCGTCAGAGACCTCACTTCTCTAGGGCCAGCATATTGAGGGCGGCGCCCATCTCCTCTCCCTCGCTGCTTTACCTTCCCTGACCCTAAAGAGGGCAGGTACCCATTTACAGCTGGGTGAACTGGGGGAACTGTACTGAAGCCAAGGCGTGCAAACGGTCACCCATCCAACTGGTAACCACGCTCGACGCTGCTTAACTTGGTTGGGGTAAAGCGAGTGCTCCGACCACTGAGCTATCCCGTCCCCCAGCATAGGTAGACGGTGTTGTAATTCCGTGTTATATATTTGATCCACCTTCTCTGCAGAAATGGTGCATGCATAACATACCAGTCAGCCATCCTAGTCCATACCTCAAAATTATGACTGCACCAGTTCACAGATACCTTGCGAGAAGGAGAAGCGGGGGGAGGGAAGGAGTGGGGAGGGGGGGGGGGGGGGGGGGGGGTCGTGCATATTATAGCAGGTGGCAGCTGGTAGCTAGGTTGATGTAGCTACTGTTGGTTAGTCTAGGGTAGGGTAAGTACGGGGGGGTGGGGTTGGGGGAGGGGGGGGGGGGTGCACAGATGTTAACATTGCAGCATTGAGTTTTGGTCTCAATGTCTCATCATTATGTGCTAGGTGATGGTCAATATAATAGCACTGGTATAATATTATGGACATGCTGTGCTGACGCTGTAAAGATAGCATAGCATAGGTGTTTATAATGCTGACGCTGTAACGATAGCATAGCATAGGTGTTTATAATGCTGACGCTGTAACGATAACATAGCATAGGTGTTTATAATGCTGACGCTGTAACGATAGCATAGCATAGGTGTTTATAATGCTGACGCTGTAAAGATAACATAGCATATATGTCTACAATGCTGACACTGTAAAGACAATATAGCATACGTGTCACTGACGCTGTAAAGACAACATAGCAAACTGTCTACAAAGCTGACGCTGTAGACACAATTATTATAGCATAGGTGTCTACAATGCTGACCCTATAAAGACAATAATTAGAGCATATGTGTCTACAATTCTGACCCTGTAAAGACAATAATTATAGCACAGGTGTCTACAATGCTAACGCTGTAAAGACTAATTATAGCATACGTGGCTACTGTGATGACACTGTAAAGACTGACTGAAAAAGATGTGTTTGTGCGTGCGTGCGTTTGTGTGTAGTTGTGTGTGTGTATGTGTGCGTGGGAGAGAGAGGAGGGAGAGAGGGAGAGGGCGCGCGCGCGCGCGCGCGCGCGCGCGAGAGAGAGAGAGAGAGAGAGAGAGAGAGAGAGAGAGAGAGAGAGAGAGAGAGAGAGAGAGAGAGAGATGCACATCAAAGCATGTCTTATTCAGCATTCTCTGCGCTGCCATTCTCTTTCCATCGATGTGTTGACAACTTTTGTAGTCTGTATTCCACTCTGCTTTGTTGCTGATACATTTTCCTGATCATTTAAGCTTAAATTTCTTGATACTGATATCGAAGCAACACTGACATTATCATAAGCTTTCTTCATCTCGTTCGCGTATATGGGTGTCTGATCAGACTCTTCATTGCTTTGCTTTTTGGCCTTCTTTGTTTCTATGTGTGTGTTTAATAATATGTTATTTTCTTAGATGATATTAGATTGTTAGCAATATATGCTTGTTCGTAACAGAAATACAAGAAACTATGTGCGTTTATAGACGGAAAAAAGAAGAAACAAAATCATACATTGGGAATAGCAGCGAAGAAAAGTCAAGTGAGGGCTCTACATTCATGAACTTTCTCACTCCTCCCTACAGTTTCCATCACACCTTCCTTTATTTCTTTTTCCACTACAATATCTCTCTCTCTCTCTCTCTCTCTCTCTCTCTCTCTCTCTCTCTCTCCTCACGCTCCTCTCTCTCTCTCTCTCTCTCTCTCTCTCTCAGGGTTATTTCCCTTGTTTTTATTGCGAGACTGTATAAGTATTGGGTTATTATTATTAAGATGTATCCCTAACGGGCGGGGACTGGATGTAAAAAAGCACATGTGTGCTTATTCATTATCCTCGAAATAAAAGAATTTGTCATTGTCATTGTCATTGTCTCTCTTTCTCTCTCTCTCTCTCTCTCTCTCTCTCTCTCTCTCTCTCTCTCTCTCTCTCTCTCTCTCTCTCTCTCTCTCTCTCTCTCTCGCTCTCTCTCTGTCAATCTGTACTGTCAACTCCTGACAAGAAGATTGCGTTGCCAACGTTTGTCATCATCGATTTTTTTTTTTTACCTTTCTTTTCTTCTATCAGCCTGTATATTTGTTTGCCCTTGAGAGGGGTTTTCTTCATTTTACAATTTTGACAGAGACGATTTACCCTGCCCTGGGTGTTTTTAGCTTGCGCTTAAAATCATGCGTGTGTGTGTGTATGTATGTATGTGTGTGTGAGTGTGCGTGTGCGTGTGTGAGTGTGAGTGTGTGTGTGCATGCGTGTGTGTGTGTGCGCGCGTGTGTGTGCACGCGTGTGTGTGTGCGTGTGTGTGTTTGTGTGTGTGTGTGTGTGTGGTGCACATGGTTCCTTACACTTATCGTTTGTGTTCATGTTTTTCCCTCTCTTTTTCCCCCCATACCCCTTCTCGTTTCTCTGCTTCTAGAGTGTTGTCGTTATCTTCGTATGTCATGGTCAAAGTGTGGCTTGAGGTCAGTTGCTTTGTTATCCGCGTTATCTCGGTGTTATCTTGACCAGCGTATTCCTGCATTAGTGTTGCAGCCTCTCCTGGTCAGCTAAGCGTCGTGTCCTGAAAACAAATATGTTTTTCCATGTTTTTGGAAGGAGTAAGAGAAGGAGTGAGAGAAGCAGGACGAGGAGAAAGGGGTAAGAGAGGATAGAAGGAGGAGGGAGAGATCGAGGAGGGGAAGAAGGAGGAGGAGGAAGAGGAGGAGAAGGGGGAAAGAGGGGACAAACAGGAAGATGAATATGGAGGAGACTACAGTTATAAATGCACTAACACTCTTGGACAGGAATGGCGAGTGATGAATGGAGAAAGGGATTCTCTCTCTCTCTCTCTCTCTCTCTCTCTCTCTCTCTCTCTCTCTCTCTCTCTCTCTCTCTCTCTCTCTCTCTCTCCTCTCTCTCTCTCTTCTCTCTCTCTTCTCCTCTCTCTTCCCCCTCTCCTCTCTCTCTCTCTCTCTCTCTGCTCTCTCTCTCTACGTCTCTCTCTCTCTCTCTCAATTTCTTGTCCTTTTAGCTGGTCAAACACTCTAACAATAATTATGATATATAAAGTCAGTTTAACATTTCTGCTGTTTTAGTATGATCTTGACCATCGTTTTCCTACACTGGTGTAGTGTCCCTCTGGTCAGTGAAGCACTGTGGACAGAAAGGATCTGCACATAGTTCTGAGTTTCTACGGTCACTGAGGAATAATAAGTAAAGTAGACTGGTCTATTTCCAGGCCGTGTACTGCTGTCTAAGCAATAATTATGGGCAGAATAGTAGATCGTTCTATCTGGGGGTTGGTAGTCTACAGAACATGGAGGCAGGAGGGGACGGGATAGCTCAGTGGTCGGAGCACTCGCTTTCCCCCAGCCAAGTTAAGCAGCATCGAGCGTGGTTACCAGTTGGATGGGTGACCGTTTACGCGTCTTGGCTTCAGTACAGTTCCTCCAAGTTCACCTAGCTGTAAATGGGTACCTGCCTCTTTAGGGTCAGGGAAGGTAAAACAGCAAGGGAGAGAGATGGGCGCCCCTCAATATGATGGCCCTAGAGAAGTGAGGTCTCTGACGCCTGGCTCCTCTAACGACCTTATGGGTTATGGGGCAGCTTTGCCTTTTTAGTCTTCGGGACTGGAGTACCTCGGTGGTTAAGGGGTCAGCCTTGTGATTTGACATCGCTGAGAACGTGGGTTTGCCTGACCGCTTGAATGTTTAGTTTGCGGGATTTTCCCTTGGAAATAACATCAGTACTGACACCACTCCCCCGAAAGTCCTTCGGATGAGACTCAACCGAGATTCCGTGTAACAAATGCACGCAGACCATTTTTCACACACGTTAAACCCCCTCCTGCCTTTTGGAAGAGTAGACCATTTATAAGAATCCATATCAATTTTTAATGCATACAGAGTGGTGTTGTGTTCAGATATCATCGCCGAAGTAGAAATGTTGTTACATTAATGGTGCGGGGAAAAATGGCCGCATACGCAAAAATATCACCGTTGGTTAACCTCGGAGCTCTAGCCAAGGAACAAAAAAAACCCCAAATAATAGACTGAGGTGTCCTCTGCAAAGGCAAGGATAACATCCTGTGAATAAAGACCCCAGCAAAGCGTCCATCTTGTGTGGCAGAGTAGTTCAGGTGCAGCCAGCAGTGTTGATGAAGAGAACATGCCCAGCATGCATCCTGTTCTGTTTCAGGTTAGAACTGTTTTCCTGTCTACTGTCATAACTATGTGGCATTTCTAACTCAGATGCATTCACCTATTTTTTAAGACAATAAAACATTTGCGAGTGTATTTGTATTCTGCAATCTGATGATACTGGGCTCTGCAAGGTTTAGCTTGCCCAAGATGCCTTGCCTATCTATCATCGTCGTTGACGTTTGTCGGGGTGACATATTTCATGCTTGGGCATTGAGAGTACGCTGGTACTCTTGGTTGTCTGTTGCGCTCAGTAGTTAAGCTTTGGGCTGTTGTGTCCAGTCCTTGATGCTGTCAGACCAGGCTTGTCTTGACCAGTGCAGCCTCTGCGCTTTTTGCCTTCCACTGGTTCCTGCAAAAACAGGGAGTCAGGTCAAGGGACATGACCATACCTGTACCAAGTCAGTTTGCCGCCTCTTCAATCCTGCTGGTCATAGCCCCGCCGACTATTATAGAGGCTAGCTATGTCGGGCTGTTTGTGTCTCTTGATGGTGATGAGTAGAGAGGAGAGGTTCCTGCCTCACGTCACAGTTAGTGACTTGATGTCTGGCACACTCACGTCTCGTGCTCTTTGTACAAGATCCACGCAGGAGTTTTCTAAAGTCACCCTTCACCTTCACCTATCCCGTAGTCCCGTGGAACGTGGGGGCACTAATGAAGATTTTGCAACCAGCTTCCTCCACTCCCTGTGATCCTCTGCTTTCTGTAGCAAAGTGTTCCACTCAAGGCCAGCCCACTCTCTGATGTTGTCTTACCATCGTTTTCTCTGTCTGCTTCTTCGTCTCCCTCCTTGTACTGTTCCCTATAGGACAGTCTTGGTCAGTGTGACGTGCCCGTACCACTTCAGTTTGCGTTGTTTCACTGAAGTCAGGGGCTTTTCATATGCTTCAATGGCGTTTTTAGTTCTGGTTTTCACTTCCTCATTAGTGACACGATCCTCTATGTGATACCAAGGAGTTTGCGAGTGTATCTCATCTCTATTGCTTGTATCCTTATTTTCTATAGTACTTATGGCCAAATACTTGGATTATTCTCTCCGGATCAGTTGTGACTGTCATGCGTTGACGTCTGTAGAGAAGACTGAAATCTCTGAGGGCTTGTACAGTGTCAGGTTCACTGAAAACAGATGATGGAGCTGGGAGAGGGGGGTGGGGGTCCAGACGGCATTGAGTCTTGCTGAAAATAAGTGAGCCTATTTTTCCAGTGCGATTATGAACTAACCTACCAGGACACAAGCAAGAACAGAAACAGACAAGATCATCAGCAGGGCATCGTGAACGGAGCAGATTCGTCTATTGTCAGGGCTGATGTGTCAGACGCTGTAGACAGAGGAGATTATTCCATTGTGCGGGTATGGGTGTGAGGTAGACACTATACATAGAGCAGATTAGTCCAATTTCACGGTCTGAGGGATAAACAGAGCACTGGAGATGAAATCAATTATTCCGTTTTCATGGTCGTTGCTCAGGGCAATATGTAAGCTATGATACCACTGGCACTATCCTAGGTTACATGAATGGCCTGACCTAGCAGTCTGACCGCTATCGAGTCAGTCATTTCCATCCAACACACACTCCAGAACAGCAAGCATACGGAGAAGTAATACCACCGATTTTGGTCAGACGTGATTATTCCATCCACACAAAAGCAAAGAAATCGGATTGCTAACCCAACATTTCGGAATCTTTGGCATTGAAGAAAAGAGAATCATTCAGATAAAACTTGTGCTAGTCTGCACTATGAGCCAGGTAAAACATGATAGGTTGTTGAGACAAATAAAAAATATTTTCGTAGAGTGAAAGCTGGTTGCATCATTTAAAAGATTCGTATAAACATAATTGGCAATAAAAGACGTCTGCTCTATACGAATTGGTAAAAAACGGCGGAGTATAAATCTGTTCCTAGTAAGAATGATATCACACGGTGATTTTTTACCTTTTGAAAATGTTGTTCTTGTTGATTGATCTATTGACCAATCAAATGACCGACTAATTCAGTGATTGACTGATTGAGTGAGCAGGCGAGTGAGTGAATGAGTGAGTGAGTGAGTGAGTGAGTAGGTGGGTGGGTGGTGGGTGGGTGAGTGGGTGAATGGATGGATGGATGAATGAGTGAATGAGTGAGTGAGTGAGCGAGTGAATGGATGGATGGATGGATGGATGGAAAGATGGATGGATGATGATGGATGGATGGATGGATGGATGGATGGATGGATGATAATGATGATGATGATGATGATGATGATGATGATGATGATGATGATGATGATGATGATGATGATGATGATGATGATGATGATGATGATGATGATGATGACGACCATGACGATGATGACGATGGCGACGACGATGATGATGATGATGAAAACAATGATGATTATGTTGACGCCGAAGTCGAAGACGACGACGACAGCTATAGCAACATCGACGACGTCGACAACGAGGATGACGACGACAACGCCGATGATGCTAAAAGACATGCAAGCAATGGACCGAGCGTCCTAATCATCTCCATGTCCTGGGTCAGGTCACCGTGTCCTTCACACCTTATCAGAAACGAGCACTGACGGCACACGGACAGCGAAATAGCCTGCCTCCCCTCTTCAGAGTCTGTGTGAAGGATGGATTCACAACCAACGACCATAGCCCGCGCGTGAGGACAACAAAAATAGTGGACAGATGTTCTGTGCATATACACTGTGCCTGGGTCATCATGACATGCACTTGTGGCGCCAAGTGCAAGTACTTGGTGCTGGAAGTGCAATATGGGTCGGAAGTTAAAAGTGATTCTAAGTACCTCCTCGGGAAGGTTTTTTGTGAGAGGAGACCTGGAGTGGCTATGCGTCGGAGTGATAAAGCAGAGTGGTGTGGGTAGCGCTTAGCCGTTTAGTGGTTGAATCAGAGCGTTCTGTTTGTCTGTCTGTATGTCTGTCTGTCTGTCTGTCTGTCTGTTTGTCTGTCTCTCTCTCTCTCTCTCTCTCTCTCTCTCTCTCTCTCTCTTTGCGTGTACACATATGTGTGTGTGTAATTTCAACAATGCAAGCACGCGTGCGCGCAGAACACGCACACATGCACGCAAACACACACACACACATATTTTACAGGCAGTTTTTCCAAACTCAGAAGATGTATCCAACCTATGAGCCAGACCCCTTAGAGCACATGATTAAAAAGAAGACAGCGCTGAGTAGAACCATTTCAAAAGGTATTCACAACAGCAGTGGCATAAAACAATAACCGTTAGTTTTATTTTTTCAAGAATAGAAACACACAGTTTTACAAGTATATCTCATTCTTGCTTTTTCGCTCAACAGATGTGTGGTTAGAGTTCAGAAAGAAGAAGTTTATTTCGGAAATGTGGAGGAGAAAATTTAATACAAGGGCAGAAAACATTGTCACAGTAGCTAAAGAGTTCAGAAGAACAGATAAAATTGTAAAACAACAAAAATAATAATAAATCAAAACAAAGAATAAAGTAAATACATGGTTTTTGAAGAGAGAAAACCAAATGTACTGGTAACATCCAATAGGCATGAAAACTTGTGGTATCAAGCTTTAGTGGTAGCCTACACACCTGTCAATCTATCCCATCCCACACGTTACAAAGGGCTGTCTCGTGCCATCTCTACCCGATGCCACCCCAACCCACATCACATCCCTTTCTCCATCTCATTCTTTATCTTTTCGCTAAGAGTTTTCGGGGCCAGCTTGACCCCTGTCATTCCTTGACCTGTGGCTTTTTATAGCACCACGAGCTGCGTTGATATTCCATTGTTATTCTTGCCTTCTCCCTTCTTCAAAGATTCTTGAAAAGGATTCTTTCCCAAATGACTACGCTAAACGCAGAAAATATTTGAAAGCATAACAAAGATAATAACGTTTCTCTAACAAATAGGTAGACTCTGCTCGGTGTTGATTAACTGAAAGTAATACATATACTCATGTGTGTCACTGTTTGTATTTCAGCAAAACTGTCTGGAACTTATCCAGTAGCATTCACCCCTATGGGCTATGGGCCAATGTCTGTGTCTTTGTAAAGCTTTCTGGGTCCAATTCAGTAATATTCACTCCTATGGGCCAATGTCTGTGTCTTTGTAATGCTTTCTGGGTCCAATTCAGTAATATTCACTCCTATGGGCCAATGTCTGTGTCTTTGCAAAGCTTTCTGGGTCCAATTCAGTAATATTCACTCCTATGGGCCAATGTCTGTGTCTTTGCAAAGCTTTCTGGGTCCAATCTAGTAATATTCACTCACATGGTCCATTGTCTGTGTTACAGAAAAGCTTTCTTGGTCCAATCCAGTAATAATTATTTAATCCTATGGGCCAATGTCTGTGTTACAGAAAAGCTTTCTGGGTCCAATCCAGTAATAGTTATTTAATCCTATGGGCCAATGTCTGTGTCTCAGCAAAGTTATATTGGTCCAAGCGGGTAATATTTACCCATTTCTTCTGTTTCCTGTCTGCCTCGTTTTCAACATCTGCGGCATGTGTAACTATGTCTGATGATTGACAAAGGAGGAAGAAGAGGAGGAGACTGAGAACGAGATAGAAGAAAGTGGATGACGAAGAGGAGGAGGAGGATGACAAGAAGGTGAAGGCTTAGGAGAGTGAGAAGAAGAAAGACAGGGAGGGAATAAACGCAACTTGAAGTAACACTAGCACTGTTGACAGGGACTGGCAATGGGTGGGGATATGGGGAAACATGTAATCTCTTTTGATTGTGATTCCTTCTGATAGAAAGAAATTGCAACACACCAACTCCACAGAAAAGAAACAAGAAGTACATCCATTTTTGTGGCACTAGCTCCCCCCCCCCCGAAAACTCATAACATTTACAAAGAAATCTTTTTGGACTACACGATACTACATTGCACTACCATACGCTACAGAACACTACAGCACTAAGCTACTCTACCTTACACTACACTATAGTACACTCCGCTACACGACACTACTTTGCTACGCTGCACTCCACTCCACTACGCTTCAATATACAACAGTATGCTATTCAACACTCCACCCCACTCCACTTCACTCCACTCCACTCCACTACATTTCGCTGTGTTCAGAAAACATACAACACAATATTCTTTATTCATCAACATAGGAAGGGGTGGGAATAGTGCGGTATGGTAAAAGACAAAAACGAGGTAAAATCTTCCGTAATAACATTAGCAATTCTGATTAGTGACCTTCACATGTACACCAATTGGACATGTCTTGCTATGAATTTATATTGGTGCCCTTAATATGGCTTGCATAGTTTTCTTGTTCGCGGAGAAAAGTAAAGAAAGAGAGAGAGAGAGAGAGAGAGAGAGAGAGAGAGAGAGAGAGAGAGAGAGAGAGACAGACAGACAGACAGACAGACAGACAGACAGACAGACAGACAGACAGACAGACAGAGATAAAGACAGAGAAAGGCATAGTCTTTATTCTATAAACTGAATTGTAGTGCTCAACCAGTTCACTGGTAACTGGCATATCTACATTTTTTGTTGTTGCAGTTGCTGTTATTGATACCGTTGTTTTGTTGTTACTGTTGTTTTGTTACTATTGTTGTTTCTGCTGTTGTCTTATTCTTGTCGTTCTTGTTATTAATGCTGCCTCTGCTTTGGGCTCTTAGATTTTGCATGTAGTGAAAAATAGTTTCTCGCTTGTTTAAGATATGATTTTGCAGGAAGAGAAGTACAGATAGGGCCATTGTTTCGAATTACCCAGTCATATGCCCCAGATCCACCTCTCTTAGAAAGCAATGTCTTAGAAGACACGTGGAGGAAACCTTCCAAGCAGCTCTTTCACTGGACCCTCGATCTGCAAACGCAGTAGCAATACTGACATGCAAAACACAGTGCTTGGGTGTGCTATATCTGCTTCATTGACACGTCACGCGGTGGCTTTGGTAAATTTGCACTAATTGCTAGAACACATTTGGTGTGATGAGTGGAATAGGTTTTTCATTTTGCATTGTACATCTGTGAAAGGCAAACGTAGATGTGTGGTATATTCAGCGCAAGAAATAAAAATCTGGTCGCCAGTATCCATAGTGGTAGTTCTTGCAGTAAAGGCAATATTGCCAGTTTGCCAAGATTATGTGCACTGAACAATAATTTTGGTTCTTAAAAAATCGCTTGCACTATCTGGAACAAGAATAGAAACAAAATAATAATTAGAGAGAGGTGTGTCTTTTGTGGTATTCTTATATTAACATATTTAGATAATGAATTATACCAGTAGATGTTTGTTCAAAATGAACTTTCAGTTAGACTCTATAAAATGATTCAATAACACTTTGTGCCCACACTGATAATCTCAGAATTTGTGCATTGATAATTTTGCATACCTAATCATGTCAAAACGTTTTTGAAGTTTAAGATCAAAGCCATGCACTCATCTTTTTCAAACGCATTTTTTGTTATGATATTATTCGTTCATGCTACTAAACGATTACGGTTTACTTCTCTGATCCAAACTCTGCTGATTAAACATTTGTTGACCAGACTGTGGAAGCACTTGACAACTTAAAGGGAAGCAAAGCTTTCAACGGGAACATCCTCAAACACACAACCAGGAAAAGAACATTTTGACTGAAGCCTAGCGAGTCAGAAAATGAATAGCCCCCATTATGAAACCGTTCAAGGGTCGTTGTGAGTTTAACAATAGAGGAGGAAATGTTGCAACAAAGGATGAGCATGGTGTGAATGCCAGTTGTTGTCATAAAACTTTCCTTCATATTAAATAACTGCCGCTTGGACTTTTTTCTAAAAGAACAAAGGAAATAGAGAAAAAAAAACATACATTACAGACAGGCAGTCTCACTAACTGGGACATACGGAAAATAAAGACCACAAAAGTTGAGTCACAAGAAAACAGAAGAGTGTGTGTTTTGTTTAGTAGATCAGTCATCCTGTAACGCTATCAACCACACTACAACAATCATAAACCCAGAAACTGGTGTCATCATTAAATTCATATCACACAAAAACGAACTGATCTGCATTCATTGGTATCATAGGAAACCCAGACATTGTGTAACATCGTCTTTCCATAGAAAGCATGCATTCATTTACCACAAAGCAGTTTTTTTAGCCAAAAAAACCTCTTTTTCTTTGTTGTTTGTATTCTTGCTTCAAACAGCGCGACTGATAGGAAAAGGAATTATAAAGAAATCAAAGGGAAAATCTAAAACAAGGGAAATGATTTCTGTTCATACATTTTTCAATGAACAGAGACATGCAAAGCGCCCACTACGGAATCAGATATGGAAAATTGGGAATAAGATCAAATAAAACTGAAAGAAAGCAAACAACAAAACAAATAAAGCCACTTAAGTTTTGTGCATATACATGATCAGAGGCAGAAAACAAACGCAGCAGAGAATACAAAGCTGGTGGTTAGCGCCTTGGATTACAAACTGGAAGGTCGGGGGTTTGAATCCAATAAGACTCACGTGGATTTTTCCGGACTCCGACCGGCTCTAACCTAGAGTGAATGTGCTGTGGGCTCATGGGGAAGACTGGGACTACACTGTTGCGCTTTGACAGTGATTTTGAGAGTGTTGCTCAAATTACCTGACCAACATTGCTTGTGCCTGTGTCTCTTGGGTCCGGTTGACGCCGGGATACATCATGACAGGAAGAGTAGAGTATGCCCCTGTCAAGAAGTCTCAAAGCACATGCACTTCTATAACAGCATCGCTACACCATCATCACTGATGATCATGCAATAATATTATATTAATGTCTCTGGTTCGGATCGGTAGCCCAGTTGCTTGGTCTCATGATCACCTCAGTTACGCTTTCATATACACTTCTATACCTACAGTGAGTATGTGTCAAAGCCTGTAGAGTTAGAGGTTCACATGGGATGTTGTCATGGTGGTCATCGCCTCGAGTGGGCGACTCACTGAGTTTGTTTCTGCGATCGAGCTAACACTGTCATCAGTAGGGCGCTCAGTAGGCAGTGTCCTAAGTATGTTAGCTCAGACCAGGCACCACTGAATACCATCAAAGTGACCCAGCAGTAGTGCAGGGCCCCTCTGGCTGGTGACGCTATGGAGACCTGACATTACTAGACTCCCTGTTGACTTCCGACCCTGAGAATGCGACATCACGAATCTGGATATGGCTGGGGCAAAGAGATTGAAATGAGCGGCGTGGGAACAGCAGGACAGGAACGTCACAGAAGATGAGGCAGCAAAAACAAAAAGGGGGGGGGACAGAAAAGCAGAGCTGTAAAGACCATTGACCTTTTGTTGTTAAGCTTACAATTCAGCACATTTGGGCTGCAGGTTTCATGTTACTTTGATAATGATAGGATTGGACACGTCTGGTGCGCGCGCGCGCGCGTGCGCGTGTATGTGTGAGGGGAATGGGGTGTAGGTGGATGAATGGATGAATGGTGGTCTTCAATTTAACGTCTACTAACTAAACATCCGTGTGTGTGTATGTGTGTGTGTGTGTGTTTTGTGTGTGTGTGTGTGTGTGTGTGTGTGTGTGTGTGTGTGTGTGTGTGTGTGTGTGTGTGTGTGTGTGTGTGTGTGTGTGTGTGTGTGTGTGTGTGTGTGTGTGTGTGTGTGTGTGTGTGTGTGAAAGATAGCTTTTACTGCAGCTAATCATTACTTGGCTTGTATTTTTCAGAAATTTGAACACGAAAAGATACTACTTCTTTGGGAAAGTGTAGTACAAGATTTTGTTAGTAAATGTGTGTCGAAATAGCTTCATCATCTGGAGGTGAATAATGAAGAACATGGCGAAGTTTCGGGACAGTACTCTCCAAACTAGTCCATTGCCGGGCCTGTTTCAAAACTAAACTGGAGCACAGACACGCCATTGTGACTTACCCTATTCACCCGACATTCAATTCCTTTAGGACTGTCATCACCTGTGTCTTTCTATCCTGCTGTCCCCACGCCTCTCATTTAAATCTACCTCAGCCACACCCAGATTCGTTATGTGGAACCTTCAGAGTCAGAAATCCGCAAAGAGCCTATCACAGTCAGGCCACCGCAGGGCCAGGAGCCGAGACGCCCTGCGCTGCTGCTGGTTTGCTTCGGTGGTGTTCAGTGGTGCCTGTTCTGGGCTAACGTATTCGGAATATTACCTGCAAGGCACTCTTCTAAAGACAATAATAGCTCATTCGTGGAGCCAGCCTGACTGAGTGAGTGGCAGCTACCACAACATCCTTCCAACCGCCTTCTCCCGTGAACCTCCAACTCCGAAGACTTTGATAAAAGTCCCTACAGGCACACAAGTGAATGGAAAAACCCAAACTAAGATCACCATCAGAACAGATCATTTGGGACCACCGAACCAGAAACAACTTGTGCCTTATTGAATGAGGATATACGGTAATAAAGATGATGTGTTGATGCCGCTATGGAAGTGCACCTCCCTTGAGACTTCTTCACAGGATTATACTCTTCGCTTCATATAATGTATCCCGGCATCAACAGGGCCCGAGAGATACAAACACCAAGTGCTGGTCAGGTAATTTGAGCGACACTATCAAACTTGTAAATGGATGAAGCTCCACAGTGTGGTCCCAGTCTTCCCAATCAGCGCGCCCATAAGCAAACTCACTCTGGGTAGAAGGCGATCGTTTTTTTAAGAAATCCCAATGCGTCTTACGGGATTCGAGCCCACCACCTTCCATTCCGTAACGCAGGGTGCTAATTACTGCGCCTAGTTCTCCCACTTTATCCGACCGTCGGTTCGGGGGAAGGTGAAGGCAAGAGGTGGGTGGGACAAAAGCCGTTACTCGGACATCACTCTGACCTTGGGACATATGGGGCAGGAACAGTGGTCTAGAGGAAACTCGTCTGCCTAGAAAGCAAAAAGTCCGGGTCGGAAGTGTATGGTGATTTGATTCCCGTTTGGGTTCAAAACTTTTCCCCCGTTCACCATGAGTGGTGGTCTGGGTGCTAGTCTTTCGGATGAGACGATTAACCGAGGTCCTGTGTGTTACACAAAATTATTTAGCGCACGTAAAAGAACCCACGGCAACAAGAGAGTTGTCCCTGGAAAAAATCTGTAGAAAAATGCCACTCTGATAGGGAAACAAATACAGTTGCAGACAGGAAAAAGAATAATGGGTGGCGCTGCTCTTGTGGCGACGCGCTCTCCCCGGGAAGAGCAGCTCGAATTTCACGCAGAGAAATCTGCCGTGATTTAAAGTGGTAGAAATATGAAAATGAAAATGAGGAAAATGAAAATGAAAAAACACCTGCACATTTTGTCCTTATGGTTGTCAGGGGCGTTCCTTAGCTTAACATCTTGGATGTCTTCCAGAATATGTACTCTGACTCATTCTTTCACATAGGAATCATTGCGAGACCGGTAGTACATACATACTGGGTGAGAGGATTGCGGGAATGACTGTTTTGCAAGTACCTCGCCATAGTACCAGGCAGAAATACACGCTTCGACTCTAGCAGACTTTCCTTGTATGAGGAGTATAGATTATTATATTAAGAGCTCTTCGTAACTAAAACTATGATTAGATTGGCGAGTTAAAAGTATAATGATAACATTGGATTATAGGTCCTGGCACTTAGCTTACATCACTAACTAACTGGCTTTGGTCTGGTCCGAAGCTGCAAGATCAAAAAGTCAACGACCGACCTGTGGTTTTTGCCGTTAACAGCCATTACAGTACCGTCATCACCACCACCACCACCGCCTTTTACCACAATACATAGCTCCCCCTTCTCCTTCTCTCTCTCCCCCCTCCTCCCCCATCCTGTCCCAAGGTCAGCGTGGCCATCACAGCCAGCTGTTGCTGTAAGACAGCAGAGTCTGGAGGGAGGGAGGGAGGGATGGGTGTGGTGTGGTGGGGTGGGGTGGGGTGTGGTGTGGTGTGGTGTGGTGTAGTGTGGTGTGGTGTGGTGTGGTGCGGTGTGGAGTGGTGAGGTGAGGAGTGGTGTGGTGTGGTGTGGTGTGGTGTGGTGTGGTGTGTTGTGTTGTGGTGTGGTGTGATGTGGTGCTGTGTGGTGCAGTGTGGTGTGGTGTGCTGTGCTGCGCTGTCGTGTCGTGCGGTGTGGTGTGGTGTGGTGTGGTGCGGTGGGGTGTGGCGTGGTGTGGTGTGGTGTAGTGTGGTGTAGTGTGGTGTGCTGCTGTGTGGTGCAGTGTGGTGTGCTGTGGTGTGCTGTGATGTGCTTTCGTGTCGTGCGATGTGGTGTGGTGTGATGTGGTGTGATGTGATGTGATGTGATGTGATGCATCCTACACCACTTACAATCTCGGCAGTTTTCTCGGCAATAAATTATTGATGTAACCTTCTGTGAAACTGCGCGGGTATTAGAATAGTGTTGCATACTTTTTTTTCAGTTGTATAGGTGTGTTTTTCTTTTCATATAAGAGATTTGTTTGGCTTTGCTTTAGTGTACGCGTATCTTTTTAAATATTTTGCCAGAGATAATGTTCTTACTGCTGATTGTGTGTGTGTGTTAGTGTGTGTGTGTGTTCGTGTGTGATTCACTCAATATATGTCTATTAGTTAAAGTGACAATAAAACTGACCCTTGCAACCTCAGTCATGGCAGAGATGACTAGGATTTGGAAGAGTAAGGTCAATAAATCTGAAACTGTTCAAAACACGCGTCATTTCCACCCTCCTCCTGCGTGGATGCAAAAGATGGATTTGCTGGGAAAGAAAATCCAAGCCTTTGGAATACAATCCTTCAAAACGCTTCTCAACGATTTCTAGCAGGACCACAACACCAGTGTGGTATGACATGATCATGAAAACTGGGCAACAAGAACCCTTCTGGCTGCTGTAGCTAGGAGGAAGCCGGCGTGGTTTGATCACGACACACATGACTGCTCACTTGCCAAGACTACCCTGTAGATTGCACTTGAGGGAGGAAGACAAAGGGAGCAGGCAGATTAAGAGCCGGACAAAGAATACTCATGTATGAACCGAGCTTCATCTGGCAGTGCTACTGCAAAAAGCTGACGTTAACCAGCCTTGTTATGATAACATTACTGAATAAAAAATAAGTTTGAAAAAAAAACCTTTAAAATTGTCTATCATTATCTCTCTCAACGACCAGTTCAGTCAAAAGAATGATGATGATGATGATGATGATGATGATGATGATGATGATGATGGTGATGGTGATGGTGATGATGATATGTATGCTGCAGACATGTAGTATAGTATAGTGTCCGTTGAAGTGTGATGTGGTGTGTGTATGGCATGGATGATGTTATGTAGGGCACGTTGTGGTATAGCGTTGTGTGGAGTGATGCAGTGCGATAGAGTGCAGTGTGGTATGATGTTTGTAGTGTAGTATAGTGTAGTGTGGTATAGTGCAGTGTGGTTTGGTGAGTTATAGTTGGTGTTTTACATCCTGCAACGTGGTGTAGTATAGAGTGATGTAGGAACAAGGAAAAGAGAGAATGGAGAAATCGCCAACAGAGTTGATCAAGTTCACAGTTGTTGTTGTTTTTTTTATTGAACACTAACACGAAACGCAGAGCGAACATACGCACAGCTTTATAGTCTTACATATATTGAGCGTTCATATGAAATATGCAACAGGCATAGGCATAAGTCTTTATTTGCATATACGTGCGAAGAAAGAAGATTTATACATTTTTCGTTGATTTTTTCGAGATAAAAAGCCTATCATTTCTGATTTTCTTCCAGCTGTTGCCATTACTATGATCTGCAAATCTGTAGAGGATTGTATGTGCTATCACAGTATGGTGTAATGATATTATCAAAAGTGCAGAATTCTTTCTCTGGCGTCTACCAGATAACCTTTTCAAGCGTTACTACATCTAGAAGACACACTCTTACTCTTATGCAGCTTGTGATGGTTTTGTTTCAGGGATTTCTGTGTCAGTTTTAATGCAGTGTTACTGCTAGGACCTGGACGTGATAGCTCAGTGGTCAGAACACTCGCTTTCCCCCAGCCAAGGTTAAGCAGCATTGAGTGTGGTTACCAATTGGATGGGTGACCGTTCGAGCGCCTTGGCTTCAGTACAGTTCCCCAGTTCACCTAGCTAGTTACCTGTCCTCTTTAGGGTCAGGGAAGGTAAAGCAGCGAGGGAGAGGAGATGGGCGCTGGCTTTTAGAGAAGCTGAGGTCTATGACATCTCGTTCCCCAACTTTCGCAAAATAGGTTGTAGAAAGACGTTTACCTTGTTTTACTGTTAGGTGGAGCAGTGCTGAGGATATACATAAACTTAGAGAAT
>CM054135.1:79305346-79312846 GCA_028751875.1 Rapana venosa
TGTAAATCAGCGGGAACGACAGTATCTTGTTTTGGAAAGAAAGGAAGAAAAAGGGTAAACCAAGAAAGAAAAAAAGAAAACCAACCAGTCAGCCAGCAAGCCAGCCAGACAGACTGACAGAAAGAAAGAAAGAAAGAAAGCCAGCAAGACAGAAAGAAAGGAAAATGGCGAAATAGTGAAGGAAGACAGAGAGAAAGAAAGAAAGAAAGAAAGTAGGAAGAAAAGAAAAGGAAGAGAAAAGAGAAAAAGAAAGAAAAAATGGAAAAATGAAGAAATGAAGACAGAAAGTAAGGAAGATTTTTTAAAAATAGAACGGCAGGCAAAAAAATAAAATAAAAAAATAATAACGAAAGGACAAAATAAACAGAACATGCAAGTACACTAACTGAACACGATAGAAAGAAAGAAAGAAATTGCAAGGACCAAAAAAACCAACAACAACCAAAGAACTAAAAATGGACAGAGAAAAGAAAGAAGCAAGAAACCCTACACAAATAAGAAAGAAAGAACAAAAGAGACATAATGAATAATAGCCACACACACACAAAACAAAAAAACAGAGAAAAAGAAAACGAACAATCAAGCAAACCAAATCAACTACCATGTGAGAAAGAAAGATGGACAGTTGGATACGAATAAAAAAAATTTTGTTTAATAGATAGATAGATAGATAGATAGATAGATAGATAGATAGATAGATAGATAGATCGATCGATCGATCGATCGATGGATGGATGGATGGATGGATGGATAGATAGATAGATAGATAGATAGATAGATAGATAGATAGATAGATAGATAGATAGATAGATAGATAGATAGATAGATAGATCGATGGATCGATGGATGGATGGATCGATGGATCGATGGATGATGGATAATGATGGATGATGGATGATAGATAGATAGATAGATCGATCGATCGATAGATAGATAGATAGATAGATAGATAGATAGATAGATAGATAGATAGATAGATAGATAGATAGATAGATAGATAGATAGATAGATAGATAGATAGATAGATAGATAGATAGATAGATAGATAGATAGATAGATAGGAAGAAAAGGAAAACGTTATCGAAAGCTGCAGGAAACAATTGTATTGGTATGGAAAGACAGTATTTGAGTTGTCTTTCTTATTTCAGAAAACTTTTTTTTACATTGTTGTTGACTTTATTTCATATTTACTTCGGCCTTCCTCTCTCCCTCCCCTCCTCTCCCCTACCCAGTCTTTGCTAATGTCGCAACATCTCATATTCGTTGTCTGCTAGTCCCTTGCTTGCAGAAGACTGAATAATTCTGACTACAATGTCTGACTTATTTTTCTTTATCCTATATTATACTTATATCTATGTTCTCATCCTTTCTTTGATTATGTCAATCCTTGTGGATTTCTCCGATTAAAGGACAGTGTTAACCAACTGCAACTACCAGGGTTGTTTTGTTGCTGTTGTTGTTGTTTTTTCTTGTATATTTATCTATTCTGTAAGTCTAATGAGTTGTGCTGATTTTAAGTTTTGTACTTGTCTATACACAGACACAGACACACACATACACTCACGCACATACACACACAACACAACACACACACACACACACACACACACACACACACACACACACACACACACACCACACACACACACACACACACACCATCCTCATAAAAAAAAAACCCACGCACGTTTCTCTCATAAAACAAAACACACACAAAACCAAACTTACCACACCAACTGGTTTTCTTTTCTTTTTTTAAAGAATCCAACTTTAGCACATGTTTTTCACAACATCAAACCACTCCAGTCCACTTCGTATATATATATATATTATAACCATTTTCCCAACAGTCCATAACCATACAGTCCGTCCGTTCGTTCGGAGAAGAGTGCCATAGCATACATCCTCAACTTTCTATCAGCTCAGTGCGGCCTTGCCTACTAAGCGAGCGACAGCCGCACAAGAGAGGTCCATGTGCTGGCGAGTTAGCGAGAGAAGCGTTACAGAGATAACCCTGGGAGGGAGTGGGAGAGAGAGACGGAGGGAGAGAGAGAGAGGGGAGGGGGTAGGAGGGAAGAAGGGGGGAGGGGGAGAGAGAGGGGAGAGAGCTTGTGATGGGTGTCGGGTCGGGTCTAGCGTTTCGCCAGTGGTAGAGTTGCGAGTTTTTGTCTCCCATCCTATATTATCTAAGCAATTATTGTTTTTCTTCGTCGTCAGCTTGTGTGACTTTTGTGAGGTTTGGAAAGTACGGTAGCTGTACAGAGAGATACAGAGACTTAGAGACACACAGACATACATGCACACACATACACACGCGCGCGCGCACGTGCATGTGCACGCATACACGCGCATACACACGCACGCGCCTCGCGCGCGCATGCACGCATGCGCAGACAGACAGACACACACACACACACACACACACACAATATATATATATATATATATATATATATATATATATATATATATATATATATATATATATATATATATATATATATATATATATATAATATACATACATACATACATACATACATACATACATACACACTATATGTATATATACATTTGTGGTCAAGTGGAGAATTGCATCTCTTATTTTAGATAGATAGATAGATAGATAGATAGATAGATAGATGATAGATAGATAGATAGATAGATAGATAGATAGATAGATAGATACAGACAGACAGATATTCATGTATAATACACGCGCGCGCGCGTGCCCACGCACACAGGCACACAATTACACCCCCCCCTTAAGCACACACACACACACACACTCTCTCTCACACACACACATCTCTATAGCAAAAGCAAAGAAATCAACAAACACGATGGGCCAAGGACAACACAAACGAACACAACACGAAAACACTGAAGCAACAAACAAGCACAACAAGAAAACACCGAAACAACAAACAAGCACAACAAGAAAACACCGAAACAACAAACAAGCACAACAAGAAAACACTGAAGCAACAAACAAGCACAACAAGAAAACACTGAAACAAACCGAACAAGCACAACAAGAAAACACCGAAACAACAAACGAGCACAACAAGAAAACACTGAAACAACGAACAAGCACAACAAGAAAATCCCGAAGCAACAAACAAGCACAACAAGAAAACACTGAAACAACGAACAAGCACAACAAGAAAACACTGAAGCAACAAACAAGCACAACAAGAAAACACTGAAGCAACGAGCAAGCACAACAAGAAAACCCTGAAGCAACGAACAAGCACAACAAGAAAACACTGAAGCAACGAACAAGCAACACCTGACCACATGTGGTCCCACATTGATGTGTTGTTCCACTAAGAGTGTTTATGTTAAACGCAACTCTCCTTTTGGAAATGTGTTGGTTTTTTGTTTTTGCAAAGAAAGAAGGAAAAAAAACTACCATTTTACTTACTGCCTAAAGATATTACGCGATGTGGGCGTTTTTTAAGTAATGTGTTTTGTCACGAACTTACAAATCATGTCACACCAAAAATAGTTATCCCAGTTTGTGTTTCTTCTGCACAGAAAAGCTGCTTTGTTTGACAATAAAACGTAATTAGGCAGACTGATTTATGGTGCAACAACTAGCAACTGTAGGTCGTAGCTCCAAAATGAACATTAATTTTCTCAGATGCCCCACTAAAAAGGACATTGTAACTTGCAAAAAACTTAAACAAAAAAATGTCACGTCACCGTTAATCTCCCCTTTTTCTGCAGAAGAAGTTTTCAGGTATATCTGGTCCATTGTGCCATGATCGATGGCTGCGATAATGATAATCTTAGTTGCTAATTTTGATGAAAGCAAGTCGTCGTCATCATCTTTATCTCTCGATATATTGTCAAGTAAGACAAGAAAATTAATGACTTTCTGATTAATAATCTAGGAGGCTGGTTAGAATCTAGGTCTGCTTGGAGACATTGAGGATCGCGTTGGATACAATCTACATGAAGATCAAATTATGAATTACTGTATCAATACCAAAGGTAGGTTTCTAAACTACAGCAAGTTTAAGGTGTCTTATGATGTAGAAGGCTATCAGTTACTTCATTTGAATAAGTATAAAGAGGTTATGCACTCACAAAACTTCGGTTTGGTAGATCTGATACTTTTTAACCCCAGACCATCACAGAGACCAAAAAAATGAAGTAAAAGGCACAAAAACGTTCCTCGTGCAAGTGTGTTACTGAAAACTAGACTCCATTTTCTGATGTATTGTCTTGGTCTTGAAAATCTTGGGTGTCAGTTTATAGGTCCAAAATATCGCACTAACCCAAGTGGTTTCAAACTGACATTACTTATGGCCTCTACATTTGGAAAGACACTCGTAAATTTTGCACTTGTCTTGTTTAAAGCATTCAACAGAAGACAACTAATTTTATTTTGAATGACAATTTGCCCATCCATATGATATTGCACTATTTGTAGCGTCCAGGTTTCTAACCCATACAAGGTTAGAAGCCTAAACACTACGAAGCCTGGAAAGAGACGAAATAAACACATCGGAAATTTAATGTGATTCTAAGGGCATCTTCCAAATTCAAATGGTCAGACAGATGAACAAATGAAAGCATTCTTGATTAACTCTAGATGCAAAAAGCAATTTAGGCTGAAATCGCTACGCACAGATTTGGATCGTGCAAAGAAAAACCACACAGACAAGGCTGATTTCGACAATTCTTCAAGGCAAGGTTGAGGCTAGAAGGAAAAAAGGCAGACCACCAACATTCGATGTTGCCAACATCACTGAGATCGGTGGTCTGGGAGGGCTACAGGAGATTGTAGAATTCAGCACAGAGAGAGAGAGAGAGAGAGAGAGAGAGAGAGAGAGAGAGAGAGAGAGAGAGAGAGAGAGAGAGAGAGAGAGAGAGAGAGAGATTGCAAATCCTTGTGGCGTGGCGAGGAGCTCCTACCGACGACAGCGGCGATGTAGACAGTTGAGTTGAATTTTATGATATTGATAGCTGTAGGTGACCATCATTTTCCCATTGTTTGTTCATTTATTTCATTCCGTTTTCATTTCCTTGCTTACACACCATTGTATGTGACTTTGGCTCCCTCTTCTCTCTCTCTCTCTCTCTCTCTCTCTCTCTCTCTCTCTCTCTCTCTCTCTCTCTCTCTCTCTCTCTCTCTCTCTCTCTCTCTCTCTCTCTCTCTCTCTCTCTCTCTGCTGAATTCTGCAATCACACAGACTCTCTCCTCTCTCTCTCTCTCTCTCTCTCTCTCTCTCTCTCTCTCTCTTATTATCATGACATTCAATTTGTATGAGTATAATTAAAAAGTGTTTGTGTTGATCGTGTGCTAATGTGAGTATTACATATTTAGTATTATCCCTGAATTCCCCCCCCACACACACACACATACATACACACACTCACTCACTCACTCACTCACTCATATTCTCTCCCTCAATGACTGTATAGGTTTAGATTTCTTCTTTGTTTTGTTTCTTGTTTTATTGTGTGGATGTATGGGTATTAAATTTATTTCATTATCATGACATATAATTTGAAACGAATATAATCTAAAATGAGTGTTGATGGGATCGCATACTGTTTTGGGAATTATATATTGGATATTATCTCTGAAATACACACACACACTCTCTCTGTCTCTCTGTCTCTTTCTCACCTTTTATCGTCTCGCTTATAGTTATAGTGTATCCTGATGAAGGATTCATATTTTATATTTTCAATACTTTATTGGACTTGCCTCTGTACATAAGTTTTAATGAAAGCCCTATTTCAATATCTTATAGTTATGTGTAACAAGTATGTGTACCATTTGACATTGTGTAGATGTTTATCTTTATGACTTATTAAGTTTGGTTGTGTTATTTTTCTTGGCTCTGTTGCTGTTCTTGTTGTTGTTGTTTGTTTTTTCTCTTTTTTATCTTCTTCTGTTGGTTTGGTTTTTCTTTCTCTTTTGTTTGTTTGTTTTGGTTAGGGTTTTTTTGGGGGTGGGGGTGGGTATTTTAGGGTTTTCTTTTATTTGCTTGCTTTGGGGGGGGGGGGGTGGTTGTTGGGGGGGAGCTGTTTTGAAAAGGGTTATTTCCCCTTGTTTTTATTGTGAGACTGTATAAGTATTGGGTTATTATTATTAAGATGTATCCCTAACGGGCGGGGACTGGATGTAAAAAAGCACATACGTGCTTATTCATTATCCTCGAAATAAAAGAATTTGTCATTGTCATTTCTCTCTCTCTCTCTCTCTCTCTCTCTCTCTCTCTTCGGTGATGTTTGTGGGGATTTTTGTGTAGATATTTTTTTCCATATACTGTGTGAGTGTATTGCTATGGGCTTTATTTTATTTTGTTATCATATATATCCCTAAGGGTGGGGACTGGATGTAAAATAAAGCACATGGGTGCTTATTCATTATCCTCGAAATAAAAAAAAGAATTTGTCTCTCTCTCAAGAACACTCTCTTGCCTCGTGTCTTTAGTACCTAGTCATGCTCTCTATCAACACATGACCTCAGGGTATTAGACGACAGGTAAAGAAACCGTTTAATTCCCTGGGCCCTGTGAACTGTGTGACCAGTGACAGATATACAGGGTCCACCTGTCGACTGAACAATGTCCTCCACAGTGACCACCGTTGTTAAGTTAGGACACGGTATAATTAAGTCCACTAAAATTGGACAGAAGCCGGAGGGCATAGGTTAAGGTCATGGGGACATTTTATTTTTTGGGGGAGGGGTCTGTATTTAGGTAGGAACAGCACGATTATTGGAGCATATGAACTTGTGTGTCTGGGAAACTCGTGTGTGTGTGAACAGAACAGAACAGAACATTGTTTATTGCCATTAAAGCCCAGAAGGCTTGTGTGTGTGTGTGTGTGTGTGCGTGCGTGTGTGTGTATGTGTGCTTGCGTTTGTGTGTGTGTGTGTATGTGTGTGTGTATGTGTGCTTGCGTGTGTGTGTGTGTGTGTGTGTGTGTGTGTGTGTGTGTGTGTGTGTGTGTGTGTGTGTGTGTGTGTGTGTGTGTGATATCTCCAATTTAACGTCTATTCACATGAAATGATTTTACCTCCGAAAAAATCCCGACACGAAAATTTGAGCAATAGCTGAAAGCAAATGTCAAATGATAGGGTTGAAATATAAAACTAACTGTAACAAACTACAAATACTGAATTATCGGACTTCTTATTAGCGCTAACACAATGTCCAACCATTGCGATGGTGTAGACCAAAACTGACCCAGTGATAGTTTAGGCGCAGCAGGTAAAAATGCTTTGAGATATCCACAATGAAGAAGAACATGACTATGTGTTATCTTATCCCCACATATACAGCTTACACCTTTCGATTTATTTTAAATCTGTACATGAGAGATAACACATTTCTGTGTGTGTGAGTGTGTGCGTGTGTGTGAGTGAGTGTGTGAGTGTGTGTGTGTGCGTGCGTGAGTGTGTGTGTGTGTGTGCGTGTGTGTGAGTGAGTGTGTGAGTGTGTATGTGCGTGCGTGCGTGAGTGAGTGTGTGTG
>CM054135.1:79317846-79332846 GCA_028751875.1 Rapana venosa
TGCCTTTTCTTCCTGTTGCCACCGTCGTGTCTATTTTCTGCCATCTTGGTCCATTCTCGTGACTTTTTTCCCTCAAGAAAGACTTCAAAGATGGCAGTTCTCTCTTATGCCAAAGTCGGACGCGCTGGGCCTGACTTGTCAGGCGCTTAACGGCAGCGGGAGGCATCTTCGCTCATAAAACAGACAACAATAGTTGCTGCCTGAGCGTTCAACGAAGAAGAAGAAGAAGAAGAAGAAGAAGAAGAAGAAGAAGAAGAAGAAGAAGAAGAAGAAGAAGAAGAAGAAGAAGAAGAAGAAGAAGAAGAAGAAGAAGAAGAAGAAGAAGAAGAAGAAGAAGAGCTATAAGGATAAGGAAAGCTGCATTCCTTAACTCCTAGGGTACCACACACCTGTTCCCCGCTGTTTGATAACTGTAGTGATGACTTCATTTCCAGGAACGATCACGGTCCTCGCCCTGAGCATTGAGATAATAATGATGTATGTAGACACTCAGACACTGCCCATGGATAACTGAAACCAAGTTAACGGTCTACTCCCCAACAGTGTGTAATAAGGAACTGACAAGACAGAAATAAGTAAGACAAAGAAAAGAACAGAAATATGAAACACTTTGGTGCAAAGCTTTCTGTAGTATGTAAGGGGAGCTTTCGGTAGATTTTTTTTTTTACTTTATTCTTTTATATCGACGATAATGGAATAAGCACTTACGTGCTTTTCTACATCTAGTCCCCATGTGTATGCGGTTTTGTAAATTCTGTCATCTGTTCCCACCGGGACACAATACCCTACTCTTACGAAAAGCGGAACAGGATTTAACATGTGCGCAAGATGTTCTGCGTGCGTTCGCACACGGGACCTCGGTTTATAGTCTCATCCGAAGGACTTTGGGGATAGTGGAGTCTGCACTGATGTTAACTCCAGGGGACAATATCCCCTTGAACGGGAATCGAACCCGGCACATCTAAAGAGAGATTTCTGTAGTATGTAAGGAGAGCTTTCTGTAGTATGTAAGGAGAGCTTTCTGTAGTATGTAAGGGGAGCTTTCTGTAGTATGTAAGGAGAGCTTTCTGTAGTATGTAAGGAGAACTTTCTGTAGTGTGTAAGGAGAACTTTCTGTAGTAAGGAGAGATTTCTGTAGTATATAAGGAGAGATTTCTGTAGTATATAAGGAGAGATTTCTGTAGTATCTCAGGAGAGCTTTCTATAGTATGTAAGGATAGCTTTCTGTAGTATGTAAGGAGTGCTTTCTATAGTATCTCAGGAGAGCTTTCTATAGTGTCTCAGGAGAGCTTTCTGCAGTATCTCAGGAGAGCTTTCTATAGTATGTAAGGAGAGCTTTCTGTAGTATATAAGGAGAGCTTTCTATAGTATCTCAGGAGAGTTTTCTATATTATATAAGGAGAGTTTTCTGTAGTATATAAGGAGAGCTTTCTATAGTATGTAAGGAGAGCTTTCTGTAGTATGTAAGGAGAACTTTCTATAGTATCTCAGGAGAGCTTTCTATAGTATGTAAGGAGAGCTTTCTGTAGTATATAAGGAGAGCTTTCTATAGTATCTCAGGAGAGTTTTCTATAGTATGTAAGGAGAGCTCTCTGTAGTATATAAGGAGAGCTTTCTATAGTATCTCAAGAGAGTTTTCTATAGTATGTAAGGAGAGCTCGCTGTAGTATATAAGGAGAGCTTTCTATAGTATCTCAGGAGAGTTTTCTATAGTATGTAAGGAGAGCTCTCTGTAGTATATAAGGAGAGCTTTCTATAGTATCTCAGGAGAGTTTTCTATAGTATGTAAGGAGAACTTTCTGTAGTATATAAGGAGAGCTTTCTATAGTATCTCAGGAGAGTTTTCTATAGTATGTAAGGAGAGCTCTCTGTAGCATCCAAGGAGAACTTTCTGAAGTAAGGAGAAAAATAAAGCTGTATTATAGGTCGTGAGCATGAATGGAAATAAAAGTTACGTAAAAATGCATTGCAAGCGGCACTTCCTAACAACAGAGAGAATGAATGATTCAACCCTATAATTTGTTTTATTTACGGAAAGGAATAAGCACACATGAGAGAGAGAGAGGACAGAGGGGAGAGAGAGAGATGGAGAGAGAGAGAAGAGGAGAGAGAGAGAGCAACGAAAAGACAAAAAGACAGTGGCACAGAGAGAGTGAGTGAGTGAGTGGTGTGTGTGAGTGAGTGAGTGAGAGACAGACAGACAGACAGACAGACAGGCATAGACAGACAGACAGACAGACAGGCAGGCAGACAGCCAACCAGCGACCCAGACAGCCAGCCAGACAGACAGACAGACAGACACATACAGACAGATGGCTAGTGTGAAAGACATCGAGATCGACCGACTGACAGACATAAACATAAACGTACAGACAAACACAAACATACAACCCAAGTTGAAAGACAGAGAAAAATAAATGACTGACTTCCCACACTGACAGATATTGAGAGAGATGGACAGATGTGACAGACAAACAGACAGACAGAAAGATTGATTTAAAAAACCGTATATTATCACGTCTTCTGATTTCAGGGAGAAAAATAATGCCATGGTCAAACTAGCTTGCCAAACACAGAGCATAGAGACAACTGACCGTGAGGAGAAGGCATGTTGCTCTTTCATCGTCAGTCTGCTTCTTTGAGACAGCACTGGGGTTCTCTGCTGAATAATAATTATATACGCACGAACACACCGAGAAAACGATAGTACACACGTGCATGTCATTTAGCATGCACACACAAATGCACATGCACCTACGAACGCACACGCACACGCACACACACACGCACTCACGCATGCTAGCACGTATATACAAATATACACACATACGCATGCACGCTCACATACGCGCGCGCGGGCGCGTACATGCAAGCAAACACACACAACACAACACAACACACTCTCTGTCTCTGTCTGTTTGTATGTTTATATGTCTGTGTCTGTCTGTCTGTCTGTCTGTCTGTCTGTCTGTTCTATCTCTCTCAAAAGATGGATCCATAGAAAAAATAACGACACAGAGAGACAGACAGATAGACACACACACACCTCTCTCTCTCTCTCTTCTCTCTCTCTCTCTTCTCTCTTCTTCTCTCTCTCTCTCTCTCTCTCTCTCTCTCTCTCTCTCTCTCTCGCTCTCTGTCTGTCTGTCTCTCTCTCTCTCTCTCTCTCTCTCTCTCTCTCTCTCTCTCTCTCTCTCTCTCTCATTCTCTCTCTAAAAAGATGGATCCATAGGAAAAAAAATAAAGGCAGACAGACAGACTCTCTCTCTCACACACACACACACGAGGACAGACAGGAAGGCAGACACATCACGGGCAAATAACTGGCGGGCATTGGGTAATTGCTGCAATGAGAAGGCAAGCAGCCCCAAATTGTGCAAAACAGGGGGAGGGAAAATGGCCACTCTTTCATCGCAAGTTTGGGACCATGAAGTTCAATGAAAGTTTCTGCATTCATCCGTTGGTTTTTCTGCCCGTCTGTCTGCTTGCATATCACATTGCCTGTTCTGTTATGTTCGTGTATGTCTGTTGGTCCTATGGTATATCGATTTGTCGGATTGTGTCGTATTTGCTTTATTTTCCAGTTACATGTAGTTTAGCACAGAATACTTCATAGTTTTGAAGCCAGTCACTCAGTCAGTCACACAAACACACATAGTTTTTACAGGCGCGCGCGCGACACACACACACACACACACCACGCACGCGCGCGCCCACACACACACACACACACACACACCACAACAAACAAAGTTGTGTCCAGTCTATTCATCTACTCGTGTATTGTCTACCTCTATCAAAATCTCTTCCCTACTCAAACCTGTTCAAGTTTCTCTCTGTCCATTCCCATGTCTTTTTTACATACTAACTACACGACCATGCCTATGACTCACTCTGTCTCTCTAAAGACTGACAATTGACTGTTATTTGAACTACCACATAATGTCGCTGAGCAGTCTGTTTAACGGTTCACGCTGTAGTGCCGATGCGGGCTTTCATTTAACGTTCAGTCTCAGACTTGCTTGCCCACTGTGTTCTACCGTCCACCAGCGGCACTGACTTGCTCTAGAATGACCCTCTGAGCACCCCCAAACATCTAGTGGGCTGTAGGAAACATTCATGGGGGATCGCAGTTTGATAAAGAAAGGAGGGATAGAGGTGAGGCGGTGAGGGGAGGGGGGGTGAGGATCAGTGAAGAATAAAGAGACCGATTGTGATGAAAAGGTTGTTGAGCTTGTTTGTGCATCAATGATTCTTTTCTTGCGAGCAGAAAATGTACTGTGTGGGTCTTTTTGGTTTGTAGATAAAGCAAGTCAGTGTTACAAATCTACCTAATTTTCGCGGAGAGCTACGAATTGCAATGAACTGTTTAAATAAATGGAACGTGTGTCAACTATCCTTCCTTGGTTTGAATAAGGTTTATTCATCAATAAGCATGGGGAAAACAACTGTAACATGATGAACGTAATCAGCGAGTAGTTTATGCTGTGCTCAAGTTCAAAATCAACACTCTCATGGCCCATAAACCCTCACTCTTTGGTGGACTGCTTCCTTAAGATAGCCTCTCTCTCCCCTTCAAGGAGTCTTGCCAGACTCACTCCTTAACCATCCCTGCCACCAGCCCACCGCCCAGTCCTGATGTCCGGCAGTCTGGTCCACCGGCCCCCTCATCCCCTGATGTCCAGCAGCCAGGCTTAGTACACTCAGCTAGCCGGCATTCACAAGGGGAGCACAATGCAGACCATTCTGCAAAAGAAGATATACAAACCATTGCACGCCCTCCTGTATAGATACACATGCTCCCTATTCAGAGAGAGAGAGGGGAGAGAGAGGGGGAGAGAGAGGGGGGAAGAGAGAGAAGGGTGGGAGAGGAGAGAGAGAGAGGAGAGAGAGAGAGAGAAGAGAGAGAAGAAGAGAGAGAAGAGAGAAAGAAGAAAAAAGAAGAAGAAAAGAAGAAGAAGAAGCAAGAAAAGAAGAAGAAAAACAAGAAGAAGAAAATGAGACAAGAACAAACAGAAAAAAAACCACATCAATCCCACACAACTCAAACCAATTACACACACACACACACACAAATACATCAACCCCCCACCTCCCACCCCACAGAGTTTTGCTGAATACCTGTCTGTACTTTCTGCCTCGATCGGTCAGTCTGTCGCTATTAACGTGGTGTTCTCTCTCTCTCTCTCTCTCTCTCTCTCTTTTCTCTCTCTCTCTCTCTCTCTCTCTCTCTCCTCTCTCTCTCTTATTCTCTCTCTCCTTCTCTCTCTCTCTCTCCTCTCTCTCCTCTCTTCCTCTCTCTCCATCGCCCTCCTCCCTCTACTCTCCTCCTCTCTTCACTCCACTCCTCCAAACCTTTCACGTCTCTACACGTCTTTAATGTGTCTCAACAACCCATGACCATGCCCATCATCAAACTATGGCCATACCATTAATCCATGCCATACCATGCCAAGCCTCTCTCTGTACTAGCCGGCCGTTTAACGCCACAGGCTGCTGTTGATGCTGAGGGCTCTACGATCAGTTCCAGACTGGTCTGATCTTGTGTGTCCACTCTCCTCTGCTATAGTTATGTCTTAGCTTGCTCTGGAATGGTTTTCTGGGGTGTGTGGGTTTTTCCTTCTTTCTTATTATTTCTCTGCCGCCCGCCCTACTAACCCATCATAGTCCACCTCCATACAAACGCACTCCCTCTTTCCGCCCTCAAACATCGGACTGGAGTTTATGGTACATTGTTGCAGACGTGCTCTAAAAAGGAAGCTTAAGTGTGTGTGTGGGTGGGTGTGTGTGCGTCCCGCGCAGGCGCACGCGTTTGCGTGTGCTTGTGAAGGGGAGGGGGGGGGGGTGGAAGAAAATGGGCCAAGGCTTATTCTGATGAAAAATAAGTATGTTATTCTGCATGCTTGAGTAACCTTTATTTGGAAGCAGAAACGGGTCAGGGGTATTCATAGACACACCATTTTGCCGTTTATAAGTGCCTGCCGCACATACACACGGGGTACAGGGTCAGTCATCAAGAGGTAACACACCCGTTGAGTGTGTATGAGGACTCAAGGGTTCGACCCCTATTTGAACCCGAGCTTCTCCCCCTCCCCCATCTACTAGACCTTTGTCATGGCTTGGGTTCTAGTTTTTCGGGTGAGACAGTAAACCAGGGTCATTTGTGCCTCACACATATCTGTCATCCTTCGGATGAGACTATAAACCGAGGCCCCGTGTGCGAACGCATGCAGAACATCTTGCGCACACGTTAAATCCTGTTCCGCTGTTCGAAAGAGTAGGCCATTGTGTGCCGGTGGGAACAGATGACAAAATTTAAAATACCGCATATACACGCAAAAAAAAATCATCTGAGCGCTTTGATTTGTTGCTTGACAAGATTCAGCGCTATATAAATTCCATACATTATTATTATTATTATTATTATTATTATTATTATCTATATCGTACGGCAATATGGAGCTGGGCCTTGCAAACTCCTGTGGAAAAAGCCACTTTTATAAGGGGGTTTCCAGTAAGCATGCAGAGAGGAATATTTTTTTTGGGAAAAAGGGTGCTATGCTATACTATACCATACTATACTATACTATACTATACTATACTATACTATACTATACTATACTATACCACATCACGCCACACCACACCACACCGTGCCATACCAAACCATACCATACTCTGCTCTTCTCTGCTGTGCTATACTATACTATACTATACTATACTATACTATACTATACTATACTATACTATACTATACTATACACATACACATCACACCACACCACACCACACCACACCACACGTGCCATACCATACCATACCATACTCTGCTCTTCTCTGCTGTGCTATACTATACTATACTATACTATACTATACTATACCACATCACACCACACCACACAGTGCCATACCAAACCATACCATACCATACCATACCATACCATACCATACTCTGCTCTTCTCTGCTGTGCTATTCTATACTATACTATACTATACTATACTATACTATACTATACTATACTATACTATACTATACTATACTATACTATTTTTGTGTTTTTCTATTTCGAGGATGTTGTAAAATATCTTTGCGCTCATGGGCTATTTTTCCTCCAGTCCTCATATGCGTGCGGTTTGTTAAAGTTAGTCATCCGTTCCCACCGGCACACAATGGTCTTGTCTTGAGCAATGTGTGTACGTGTGTGTGTGAGCGCGCGCGCGCGCGCGCGCGCGTGTGTGTGCGTGTGTGTGGTGTGGTGGTGTGTGTGTGTGTGCACGTGCGTGCGTGCGCGTGCGCGCAGATAAAACAGCACAATTTGCTATAGACTAGGTAGTGACGACATAAATCTAGATCTACTAGAAACTGAGAGACACAGGTCTGCAGGTAAAACAGACTGACCAGTAGATACAGAGAATGAATATACACTAGAGATTCACACACACAGACCTGTGCGCCAAACGACATAAGTAAATGAATATAACTCTAGACTTAGTGGCTAAAGATTAAAATAACTGAAAGAATTGCTCAGTTTACGTCATTTATGTTTTAATGTTGTTGTTATATACAATTTAGGCCGCATTGGCTTCAAGGAAAAAAAGGTTTAACATTTGTTCCTGTCTTCCGCTTAGATTTCTCTGCGACTGGTCACAGGATAGTCGTGTAGTTTTGCAGATCCTTGAACGCAAACGACATGTGTTTGACACTGTTACCATTCACACAGATTCACGCGCAGATGGCGTTACGATGTTCGCTTTACTTCAGACAGTGAAAAATGACACCAAGGTTACATAACTTCATAGAAATCTTGAGTTGTTGGCAACAGCTGCTAACTTTCATATTCCTTTCTGAGGAGGCCAGCGGTCACCCATTTTCAGTACAGTTTCTCACAAATCGTCTGTAGGACTGACACATCTGGTTTCTTGCAGGAAATGGTACGGTGGTGCATGCAGAGAGGTTGTTGGCAACAGCTGCTAACTTTCATATTCCTTTCTGAGGAGGCCAGCGGTCACCCATTTTCAGTACAGTTTCTCACAAATCGTCTGTAGGACTGACACATCTGGTTTCTTGCAGGAAATGGTACGGTGGTGCATGCAGAGAGGTTGACCCTTCTGCCGCTGGTGTTACTGTCCATCTGCTTCTTTGTGGCGCCGGCACTGTCAGGAAGACTAAGTGGATGGCTTCTGCAATGTTGTGTGATATATAAACCAATGCCGCTCCTTTTGTTCTCTCCACTTTTCTTTTTTTGGACAGCAACAGATCTGGATAGGATTTCACGATGCGGCCTCTTTGCCGTGCGTTCTATAGTAGTTGCTGGAGTTTGTTTATTATTGTGGACTTTGCGGCCTAAAAGAGTTCAAGTTGGTTGATCAATAATGCATGGAAAGCATTCATGCATGCTTATACATATACATATACACACGCACGCGCTCACGCACATCCATCCATACATACATACATACATACATACATCCATACATCCATACATCCATACATACATATATTCAAACATACAGACATCAATGTATGCACTCGAAATTTCTTATTTTCAAGAAAACGTCTGTTGCTTGGCAAGAGTTCCAGTGTTCCGAGGCTCACTAAAGTACATTTTGTTTATGCAGCCGTTTACCCTCTATCAAGTCAATGCAGTTGAATTATTTTTATTGTCCTCTGTTGAAAGGAAATTTGTTTTGCAGTGATTAAAACATATCTAAGAAAGTAATAGAATACAGACATATATAGAAATGAATGCACGTGATACAAGGTAACATTTGATAAACCCTCTCACACTCATTCACACACACACACAAACACACTCTCACTCTCACAAAGACTCACACTCACACATAAACACACACACTTACATTCACACACGTTTCTATTAAAGGAAGACAGACACCTTTTTGACTTGGGGGAGAAACTTCTAATAATGCACCATTGTAATATATGACACTTCGTGTGAAATGATTCCAGTCAAGAAACCATGTAAAGGAAAGATGACGCGAGAAGGAAGATGAGGAGACAAGATCACTGAGGGAAATAAAAAGAAGAAAGAAGTGAAGGAGAAGAGAGGAGGGGGGGGGGGGGGGGGGGAGAGGGGACGGGAAGGGGGGGAGAGCAGACAGGAGAAGAATTGAGCATTGCGTATTTTCATTTGGAAAGTGCCGGGCCAGACAGTGCTGTTATATCAGCTCCTATCTTTGTCTGTCTGTCTGTCTGTCTGTCTGAAAGGGGACGGGATAGCTCAGTGGTCGGAGCACTCGCTCTCCCCCAGCCAAGTTAAGCAGCGTCGAGCGTGGTTACCAGTTGGATGGGTGACCGTTTGTGCGCCTTGGCTTCAGTACAGTTCCCCAGTTCACCCAGCTGTAAATGGGTCAGAGAAGGTAAAGCAGCGAGAGAGAGGAGATGGGCGCCGCCCTCAATATGCTGGCCCTAGAGAAGTGAGGTCTCTGACGCCTCGCTCCCCTACGACCTTATAGGTTATGGGACTCCTTTACCTTTTTTCTTTTACCTGTCTGTAAGCCTGTCTGTCTGTCTCCCTATAATTATCTCTGTCTGCCTGTGTTTGTCTCTGTCTGTCTGTAAGCCTGTCTGCCTCTCTCCCTCTATCTCTGTCTGCCTGTGTTTGTCTCTGTCTGTCTGTCTGTCTGTAAGCCTGTCTGTCTCTCTCCCTATATCTCTTTCTGCCTGTGTTTGTCTCTGTCTGTCTGTCTGTAAGCCTGTCTGCCTCTCTCCCTCTATCTCTGTCTGCCTGTGTTTGTCTCTGTCTGTCTGCCTGTCTGCAAGCCTGTCTGCCTCTGTCTCTATATCTCTGTCTTCCTGTGTTTGTCTCTGTCTGTCTGTCTGCAAGCCTGTCTGCCTCTTTCCCTCTATCTCTGTCTGCCTGTGTTTGTCTCTGTCTGTCTGTCTGTAAGCCTGTCTGCCTCTCTCTCTATATCTCTCTCTGCTTGTGTTTGTCTCTGTCTGTCTGTCTGTAAGCCTGTCTGCCTGTCTGCCTCTATCTCTGTCTGCCTGTGTTTGTCTGTCTGTCTGTAAGCCTGTCTGCCTATCTCCTTCTATCTCTGTCTGCCTGTGTTTGTCTCTGTCTGTCTATAAGCCTGTCTGCCTCTCTCCCTCTATCTCTGTCTGCCTGTGTTTGTCTGTCTGTCTGTATGTAAGCCTGTCTGCCTCTCTCCCTCTCTCTCTGTCTGCCTGTGTTTGTCTGTCTGTCTGTAAGCCTGTCTGCCTCTCTCCCTCTATCTCTGTCTGCTTGTGTTTGTCTCTGTCTGTCTGTCTGTCTGTCTGTAAGCCTGTCTGCCTCTCTCCCTCTATCTCTGTCTGCCTGTGTTTGTCTCTGTCTGTCTGTCTCTGTCTGTCTCTGTCTGTCTCTCTCTCTGTCTCCCTCTCTTAAACATAATCACCCTAAAAAACAGAGATAAATCTGGATTTCTCTTTAACATCTATTTCCTGTGTTTGTTTACTCTACATTTTCGAGTGTTCATTTTTCGTTAAATTAACACTTTTGCTGTTGTTTCTGTGATTTTGTTCCTCAGGATCTGAAATGTTGCTTTAATGAACGCAGGAAAACATTGCTGCTTCAGGCTATTTCAAAAACCGATTCATTTTCTTACATAGATTATTTCTCTTTTTTCTCTCTCTCTGTGACTGTGTGATGTTCCATTAAAGCTTGCTTCATTAATTCATGTTGTTTGTAGCCCTACGGACATCGATGGCCATATCATTGCCTGTCTCCTTGTATCGATTTCAGGAATCCAATAACGTTCACTTCAAGTTCAAAACTAACACCGTCTAATCCACTCAAATATCTAACATCGTCAATTTGAAAAAAAGCGGGAAAGTTGTCAAAGGACAAAGGACGTTAATCCTTTTCCTTCACGAGGTGTACAAAACCAGGCTGTGTTGAGGACGCAAGCTATTCCGCTTAATTTACTATCCCCAATCCAATCTTGTTCTTTACAGCCCCGCTGACTACAGAGGCCATATCGGGACTGTCACCTCGTCAAATTTTCAATCTCAGAATAAAACTGTGCAGCTATATACAGGGTGCAAAATCAACTCTACTGACCATCCTTGTATCAACGCCTTGGCCAGCCGTAAGGGTCATCCCAAGACGGTCACCACATTGTGGGAGAAACCACATCAACCTCACATTAAATGAGATAAAACCCAAACCAGATTGCTTAAAACAACCTTGCTCTTAGTGACCAACTAGGACACTTTCACTCATATCAGACGGAATATTCTATCATCCTTTGAAATATTATTTTAAAAATAAAACTTTTATAAGATAAAAAGAACCCAATTCTTTCAGGAAGTTAAAAGTGTTGTTCCGTGAAAAACCATAAAAAGGATCTTTATAGAGTCTGCAGCATTATCCCTGTTTATATATTATCCCTATGTTACAAAAAGGCGGGAAATTAGTGATGAAAACTTCAAAAGTAAAAACAATATATAGAAAAAAAAGTTCCACGTAGGCAAATGACCTTACAGAATGAACATCCTGTGCCCATAATCCAGTGTTGTCAAGGATACTTCCTGGTCGCCAGAACAAAATGACACAGGCAAAATGTCATATCACACACACACACACACACACACACACACACAAACACACACACACGCACACACACACACAATCATTTATAAGATTTGTGAAAAAAAAGCTATGTTGTTGGACTGGGAAGGCAGGAAAACAGCTCGAGAGATGATTAGAAAAGGTAAGGGGAAAAGACAGAAACAGAGATATAGGGGAAACTATTTAGCCCAGAATGTCCAGGAGGCAGAGACGCTATTTACACTGAGAGAGCCTCCGGCATGCCCACAGAGGGCTAGCTTGCTTATCAAGCTGCCGGAGATTAAAGGGACGGCAAAACACCAAACAAACAAACAAAGCAAAGCAACATAAATAGCTTTAAAGTGCATTCCCTCTTAAAGGGCAACCGGTTGCACAGTCAAAACAAAAACTAACGCCAAGTATTCCATTTCGTGTTGCCTTTTTGGTCTAACAGATCATGTGGGCGATATCTTGGCCGTGTAAATATTGACAGAAAAAAAGCAATGCGAAAAGAAAGCTTTGTTAAAAGCCACAAGGAAGTAAAGTCAAACCCAAGAACAGGATCCAACGTGGTATAGACAAAAATACACATGGAGATTTCACAAGCGGGAACAACTGACACCTTTAAAAAAAAGTAATACAGCAAAGTTGGCGTTTTCTGCTTATTTGTTTGAATGGTTGGTTATTTGTTGGTTTGTTTAGTTAGCTGTTTGGTTGGTCGGTTGGTTGGAGTTTGGGCTGGTTGGTTGGTTGGTTGGTTGGTAGGATGGTTGGTAGGTGGGTTTATTGGTTGTTTTGTTGGCTGATTGGTTGGTTGGAAGGCTCGTTGGTTGTTTTTTTTTTAAGGGAGTGAGTTTAGGATTTTGAACATCATGGTATTGTTTATAAAAGATGACAGAGAGCTATGCATTTTCTTATCATTTACACACAGAGACAAGCACAGACGCACACACACACACACACACACACACACACACACACACAGACACACACACAGAGATACACACACACACAGACACACACACAGACACACACACAGAGACAGACACACACACAGACACACACACAGACACACACACAGACACACACACACACACACACGCACACACACACGAAGTGGGACACTGGGGGGGGGGGGGGTAAACAGGACAGAATCACTGACCAGAAAAAAAAATGGTGATCTCATCAAGTGAGATATTAGGACTGTCACACACTGCACACCAAAAGACCTCTTCTGGGGAATAAATCATGTATATACATTAGTGTCAAGCAGACAACTTGACCCAAAGATAACATAGGTGTCAGACTTGAAGAGTAATGTCTTCGAAGCTATGTCATTTCTGGGACTACTACCAAGTTTATTGTCTGTTGTAAACCATTTTCATTCGAGTCGTGTTGTAGCCTTTTGGACATGTTGGGCATTACATATGGAATTCCCTCATGTCTAAACTAAACACTTCACGTTGTCAGCACTGTCTGTGTTCGTGTCACGGCGTTTGATATGACATCAGTAACATAGTTCAGGCCATGATCTATCTATCTATGTATCTATCTATGTATCTATCTATCTATCTATGTATCTATCTTTCTATCTATCTATCTGTCTGTCTGTCTATCTCTTTCTGTATTCTATATATCTCTATCCATCTATATATCTCTCTATCTTTCTATTTATCTGTCTGTTAGTCTATTCATGTATCTATCTAGTTTTATGTCTATTTTCTTTCTATCCCCATAGATAGATAGATAGATACATAGATAGACAGACAGACAGACAGACAGACAGACAGACAGACAGACAGACATATATCTGTACATATATCTGGATCTTAATATCTGCCTTAATCTGTCTCTCATAAAGAAAAAAATACCAGATATGCGGAGAAACAAAACAGGTGTCGGTCTTTTTTTGTTGTTGGTTTGTTTGTTTGTTTTCTTTTTGGGCTGCCAAAAACAAAGAGACTTCTGCTTGCCTTACCGCCAATAACATCCAGAGTTGTTGTTCTTCCCCTTCAGCTAGTCACCGGCCTTTAATTAGCAATCTCCTAGAATTTCCTGTCGTCATGGCTGACACCGAACCAGCTACATACTTTTAATTAAGAAGACTGCTTCCATTCCTACTCCATTTCAAGTGTCATGTTTCCCTCTTTACTTGGCTCAATTTTGAGCTGCTGCTGATGCTGCTTCTTCTTCTTCTTCTTCTTCTTCTTCTTCTTCTTCTTCTTCTTCTTCTTCTTCTTCTTCTTCTTCTTCTTCTTCTTCTTCTTCGCATTCTTCGCAATTCTTCTTCGCAATTCTTCGCAATTCTTCTTCTTCTTCGCAATTCTTCTTCTTCTTCGTAATTCTTCTTCTTCTTCGCAATTCTTCTTCTTCGCAATTCTTCTTCTTCTTCTTCGCAATTCTTCTTCTTCTTCTTCGCAATTCTTCTTCTTCTTCTTCTCCTTCTCCTTCTTCTTCTTCTTCTTCTTCTTCTTCTTCTTCTTCTTCTTCTTCTTCTTCTTCTTCTCTTTGTTGTTGTTGTTCTTCTTCTTTGTTGTTGTTGTTGTTCTTCTTCTTCTTCTTCTTCTTCTTCTCCTTCTTCTTCTTCTTCGCAATTCTTCTTCGCAATTCTTCTTCGCAATTCTTCTTTGCAATTCTTCTTCTTCTTCTTCTTCTTCTTCTTCTTCTTCTTCTTCTTCTTCTTCTTCTTCGCAATTTTTCTTCTTGTCGTCCTTGCTCTTCTCGTCTTTTTGTTTCATGTAGTTGTTGTTGTTGCTGCTGCTGCTGTTGTTTTTGCTGTTGTTGTTGTTGTTCTTCTTCTTCTTCTTCTTCTTCTTCCTCTTCTTCTTCTTCTGCTTCTAGCAACATTCTATATCCTTGGCTTCTTTTACTGTATAGGCTATGGGTCAAAGACTGGTCTTTACCAGCATCTACAGCAAGTTGGCCAGTTTGGTCTACCCTAAAATCTACCAACACCAACAGATACATAGCGAACTATCAATTTCAGCAAGGTCAGGGAATCCTGCTAATTGCCATACCATCATGCTGTGTTATTTTAATTGACTGGAGCAGATTTCGGGCCGGGAGATTAGGGAGTGGAAGGGGGGTTGAGATAAAGAGAAAGAGAGACAGACAGATGATTGACATAAGGAGAAAGAGATATACAGATAATTAAGAGAAAGAGAGACAGACAGATGAACCGATGGCCAAAGAGAAAAAGGCAGACAGACAATACAAGGCAAGACGTTCAAAAAATGTTAATATTTACAGCTACGAACACACACACACCACACACACACACACACACACACACACACACACACACACACACACACACCACACACACACACACACACACAAACAGTTGGCAATTGGTGTTCCTGTACACGCATCAACTTTAAAAATGTATGCTGAAATAAATATCCTACCTTTTGAAGAACAAATTAAACTTGCCTCGGCAAAGTATATT
>CM054135.1:79337846-79347846 GCA_028751875.1 Rapana venosa
GAAAAACCCGCTCCGCCTTTTGAAAGAGTAGGTCAGTGCTTGCATTTAGGAACGGATGACAAATTGAAAAATAAAAACTGCATGCACACAGGCGTCGTGTTTAGACACAGTGCCCGAAGCTGGAATACGGCTATTTTTCAAAACGGTAGCATACGCAAAGTCTCACCATTGGTACACCTGGGAACTCTAGCCGAGGACATAAAAGAAACCACCACTGCTCCTCCAAAAATCTTGCACTTTACTTCTTTTTGTCTGCTGTTTTCTGTGACTGTATACAATTTAACTATTTTCCTGGCAAAGTCTTTGCTTCCTTCCCTCAGAACAACAACAACAACAACAACAACAATAATAATAATAATAATAATAATAATAATAATAATAATAATAATAATAATAATAATAATAATAATAATAATAATAATAATAATAATAATGTATGGAATTTATATAGCGCTGAATCTTGTAAAGCAACAAATCAAAGCGCTCATATGACTTTTAAAAAAAAATTATTTATGCGTGTGTATGCGGTTTTTTAACATTTTGTCATCTCTTCCCACCGGCACACAATGGCCTACTCTTTCGAACAGCGGAACAGAATTTAACGTGTGCGCAAGATGTTCTGCATGCGTTTGCACACGGGGCCTCGGTATATAGTCTCATCCGAAGGACTTTGAAGAACAAGGAAATGATGTGATGTGATCTCATTCTGTCTGTGTCATTGCTGGGGTCTACCAAGGTCCGATGGTCCCGTATTCCCATTTCCCTTCATGTCATGTCAGCTGTCACCCCCCTTTACACACACACACACACACACACACACACACACACCACACACACACCCCACACCCCAAAACACACACACACACACAACACACACAACACACACAACACACACACACAACAAATAGACTACACTGAGGTGGTGCATTCTACATTTCTGTGCAAAAACGCGAGTCTATAGTTGGACCTGAAAAGTAGATAAGCAGCTATGTATAGAAGTCTCCTCTGCGCGACTAGTGGTTTTTCTCTATCTTCACACAAGAACTTGGTTCCCCCCCCCCTTGTTTCCTCACCTGTTTGCTAATGAGCAGCCTCCTGAGAATCTTCAGAGTGCTTTGGGCTAAGATAGCAGCCTTGGCCTCTTGAGTCTGACATTCCTGCTGTGTTTGGCATGGTGTATTGTCTTTGTGGCGTACTAATAGTTTAAGAAATCTTCCTCTTCTTCAGAGTCTTTCTTCTTTACCTTTGCTGTTTCCTTTACTAGTCATTGGGATGCAACATTGAGGTTCTTTCCTGGCTTTTCTTCAGTTTTGTTTATTGTTTAATAAAACATGTGTCTGCGTAAATAGCTCTCTTAACTGATCAGCACTTTTGTGTCTTTTTCTTCGCTTCCTTCCCTTAACAGTCAATTTCGTAAGAGTAGGCCATTGGGTGCCGGTGGGAACAGATGACAAAATTTACAAAACCGCATACACACGGGGACTGGATGTAAAAAAAAGCACATAAGTGCTTATTCCATTATCCTCGATATAAAAGAATAGAAAAAAAATAATGCCATTTGAAACTACAAGTCCGGAAAGTGCTCTGTATCCACAATGCACTGAAAAACATGATCATACAAGTAGATAGAGCAAGGCATTGAAAAAGCTGCAAGTACACGAATTACTGCTTAACCAAAGGTGAACAAAAAAGAAAAAGTAAAAAAAAAGGTAAAGGTGACCCATAACCTATAAGGTCGTAGGGAAGCAAGGCGTCAGAGACCTCACTTCTCTAGAGGCCAGCATATTGAGAGTGGCACCCATCATCTCTCCCTCGCTGCTTTACCTTCCCTGACCCTAAAGAGGGACAGGTACCCATTTACAGCTGGGTGAACTGGAGTACTTACTGGCCAAGACGCACAAACAGTCACCCATCCAACTGGTAACCACGCTCGATGCTGCTTAACCTTGGCTGGGGGAAAAGCGAGTGCTCCGACCACTGAGCTATCCCATTCCCGTAAGTGAGAGCATATAACTTTCTCTTTTTATCATAATTATGGATTGATTTTTCTTTTCTTTTTTCTTTTTGCAAAGGATCATTTTGGAACTAACTGAAATTATCTTGTGCTCACTTCCTTCACGTTCGGATCAAGGAAATAATGTGATGTGATGGTACTGTTCAATGCTGGGGTCTATCAAGGTTTGATGGTCTCGTGTTCCCATTTCCGTTCATGTCACGTCAGCTGTCAGACACACACAATGCTTTTTTGTTGTTATTGTTATGTTGTTGTATCATGGTGATGGAGATTATTTGTTATATTGTTGTCTCGTGGTGATGGGCGATTATCATTATTGTTGTATCTCTATCATAATAATTATCATTGTCTTATTTGACTGATTTTGCTTGCTTGATAGTTATTGTGTGAATACATTATATTTAAAAAGGGCTATTTGAAGAGTATGAATGCATATGAGCACACGTTTGCGTGGGTGGAGGAGGAGAGGAAGGATGTCATTACAGGTAATATTACCAGTATTAAAGCAATGAATGCCTAGTATTTTCTAACGTTTTGTTCCTGTACCTTTTATTTTCTAAAGTATGAACGTGAAAGAATGGATGATATAGTAGGTGAAGTAATTTATTTGTTTGACGTTTTATTTTTACAATTTAATTCTTAAAACATTCTTTACCTAAGTGTGTGCGCGTGCGCGCACGCGTGCAGGTGTGTATAAGTGTGTGTGTACGTATGTATGTATATGTATGTGTGTGTAATTTGTATTCTCCAATGTATTATTTTATTGGTTGCAATACTGTAATATTTCAGTATAATCAATAAGAAATTTGTTATTAGATAGATGACTTGATGAATAAAAGCAAATGCAATGCTTATTCAATGTACCATCTGGAAATAAAAATTTGACTTGACTTGATTTGACTTGACTAGTGGGGCAGTGTGATCTTCGTTTCTGTGTGTCCTTAGCTGACACAGAAATTGACACAAGCTATTCTATTTTCTTCTTTCCCTGTCTGACTGCTCTCTCTCATACGTCTTCCTGTAGCTCTCTATCATATCTTCCCGTCTGTCTCTCTGTCAGTATCTTTTTATGTCTTTTTGTCGATCAGTCTGCCTCTCTTTCTCTATATCTGTCTGTCTGTGTCTATCTATCTATCTGTCCCGTAGTCTGACGACCGTGGGGGCACCCTCAAAGACTCAGCAACCAGTTCCCTCCATTCGTCTCTCTGTTCTGCCTTTCTCAGGGTTTTGTTGAGTTCTAGGCCTGTCCATTCACTGATGTTATCCTCCCAGCTCTTCCTTGGTCTGCCTCTTTTTCTTCCTCCTTGGACAGTGCCTTGCAAAACTGTCTTTGTAATTCCTTGGATCTTGTTACATGCCCATACCACTTAAGTTTACGCTTTTTCACGATCGTTTAGAAGGTTCTCATAGGTCCAATGGTTTTCTGGATTCTGTTATGCACGCTTTCGTTGCTTATGTGGTCTTTGTAGGAGATGCCAAGAGTCTCCGAAAGCATCTCATCTCCACTGCCTGTACTCTTCTCTCCAAATCTGCAGTCAGGGTCCATGATCACAGGCATACAGAAATATGGATATGACAAGGGAGCGCATTAGTCTGATCTTGGAGATAAGTGAGATATTCTTATCTCTCCAGATGGTGTTTAGTTTTTGACAAAGCTGTTATTGTCTGTGCAGTCCTGCATACTACTTCTGGCTTGGATCCCTGGTCGGATACAATGGCTCCCAGGTACTTGAAACTTTGAACTGTTTCCAGCTTCTGGTCTTTAAAACCCTGATATCATGCTAATGCCGTTGGTGTTATTAGTCATCAGTTTGGTCTTCTCTGCACTGATTTCCATGCCGTATGTTTTGGAGGCCTTATCCAAGTGTTCTGTTAGGCTGGCAAGCTCTTTTTCTGATCCTGCTATTCCATCAATGTCATCTGCGAAGCGGAGGTTTGTGATCGTTCTGCCACCGATGCTGACTGATCCTTCATGATGTTCCAGTGCATCAGCCATGATTCTCTCAAGGAAGATGTTGAAAAGAGTGGGTGAGAGTAGACAGCCCTGCCTTACTCCAACTGTTGTTCGAAACCATTCTCCAATGTTGTTGTTGTAGTACACTGCACTGGTGGCCTCGCTGTACAGCTGTTTGATGACTCTGATCAGGTTTGCATTGATGCTGTACAAATTCAGGGTTGCCCACAAAGCTGCATGCCACACCCTTCAAATGCCTTCTTAAAATCGATAAATACGTGGTAAAGGTCTTGTTGATGTTGAAGGTACCGCTCACATAGTATTCTGAGGTTGAATATCTGTTCTGTTGTGCTGCGCCCTGCTCTGAAACCTGCGTGTTCCTCAGCAATAATGGTCTCTGCTTGTGGCTTCAGTCTATTCAATATTATCTGCAGCATGACCTTGCTTGGGTGACATATGAGGCTGATTGTGCGGTAATTATGCATTGTTGTAGATTTCCTTTCTTGGGGAGGGTGATGATGATGACTGCGTCCATGGTGTTGGCCATTTTCCTGTCTGCCAGATCTTGTTGCAGATTCTTAGTGGGCGCTGATCATGCTTCCCCTCCAGCTTGGACCAGCTCAGCTGGAATGTTGTCAGCCCCTGCTGACTTCCCCTTTTTTCAGCGATCTGACTGCTGTTTCCACTTCTTCTCGGAGGATAGGGTGACTGTCTGTGTCTTTGCTGTCGGGTACATTAAGGACTTCTGATCTCCTGCGGTTCTATAGTTATACAGGTGGGAGCAGTATTCTGTCCATCTGTTTCAGAATATCCTGGTCGTCAGTGAGACCCCTTCCCATTTTTGTCTTGGATTGTTAAACCTTTTCTCTGTTTTCGTGCTAGTCAGGTCTTTCACCAGCTGATATGCTTTCTTGCTATTGTTTTTCTTGATGTTCTCTTCAATGTCTTGGCACTGTTCACCGATCCATTTTTTCTTTTGCCTCCGTCATGGACTTCCTGATTCTTTGTTGACTGCCCTATATTGTTCTGCTCTTTCTTTGTTTCATTTTTCTTTTTCTTCAACTCTCTACGCTTGTCGCATAGTTGTAGGATGTTAGGTGTGACCCGGGTTTTTTTTGACTGGTCGGCGTTTGCCAAGAAGCCGTTTGCTGTTTCAGTCACTGCTGTATTGAAACTATTCGTCAGTGAAATCTATGTCTGAGTCTATCACAGTGAGTGCTGCAAACTTCCACCTATCCTTGCTTGAAAAATTTCTAATACCTCTGGTCCTTCAGCTTCTCGAGGTCAAATTTGATCCTGATGTTGTTCCGCTTGTGATTTTCTTTAGACGTAGTGGGAAAGTCATCATCACAAGATCATGATCACTCTCTATGTCTGCTCCTGAAAACTTCGTGTCTGTGCGATGTTAACGCTAGACTGAAACCGTCTTTTCACCATGATGTAATCTATTTGGTTGTGGTGTTCTCCATTTGGGCTATGCCATGTCCATTTTCTGGATTTCTTGTGTGGGCCAAGTGTATTCACTAACTGGAGGTGGTTGTTACTGGCAAACTCCAGAGTCTCAAGCCTCTTTCATTTGATTGGTTATTACAATGTGGCCCACAAACGCCTTTCCCCGTCTTTCCATGCATCTTCTCCTACCTTGGCGTTCCAGTCGCCTTGCACAACGAGGATGTCTTTCTTGGTTTTGATTCAGAACCTCTTGTAGCTGGTCATAAAATTCTTCTACGGCTTCATCTGTGCAGTCTGATGTAGGGGCGTATGCCTGTACTATAGTTATGTTAAAGGGGTTGCTCTCAGGCGGATGTAATAAGTCTGCTGGACACAGCTGACAGCTCATGACGGTGTTTACGGTGTCTTTGTGAACGAGAAACCCCACGCCGTGTTCATGTTTATCCTGTTTTCCACTGTATATAATTGTGGTCTTCCTGGGTCGTTGTTACTCCCATGTTTTTCCACCTGACTTCGCAAGCCCAAGGATGTGCCATTGATATCTGGACATCTCATGTGTCAGTTCTTCCACTTTGCCTGCAGCTCTTAGTGTCCCGTACATTCCATGTGCCAATGATGGTGTTGTTTCTGGCACGAATTTTGCTGCGTTTTACATCAGTAGCATACTTTCGACATCTGTCCTGATGAGCAACAGAAGGCGCGGTCCTTGGTAACCCGGGCGACGACCGATCCGGTATGGAGATTCTGGCTGTCTTTGTCATTGGTGTATCTTGGGCAAATCAAACCTGGCGGAGCCCATCCCTCTCCAGGTCGGATTTTTTGGTTGGGTTTACTCCCCACATGTGGCAGGTGGTACTGGGTTACATGGTTACCAGTAGCAGAGTCAGTCTCTGACCTGACACACTGTCTGTGTATTGTTGTTAAATATCTGACCCAGTTTATCTAAGCATCTTCTTCTCTGTCCTTGTTTTTTTTCTAGATCACTGGGTTACACCCTGTCTACATTTGTGTTTATATGTGTTAGTCGTTGAATATATGTGTGTGTAGTATATCGTATTGTGTTGTATTGTACTGTATTGAACTGTATTGTATTGATTTATATTCTGTTCTATTATATCGTGTACCACTTTCGGTTATCGCCAAGTTCTCTGCGTAAACTTCGGGCTGTTGTCCCTAAGGATAGTGCGTCACCAGGAGAAAAGTGTACTTTCCTTTTGAAAAAAAATCCCTCTCTCTGTATATGCATTTGTTTCCATATCAAAGTGGCTTTTAACTACATCATTTTACCACAGACAACCCTCTTACAAACTGTTGGTCATTTTTACACAAAATGATGATTGCACACAGGACCTCGGTTTACCATCTTATCCGAAAGACTTGCAGCAAAACCATTGCTCAAAGTCCAGAAGATGGAGGAAAAGTATTGGTTCACATGGACTTCAAACCCACAACCTCTCAATATCTTGGGGAAGGGGATGGGGTGTACCTGTAAGGCCATCAATATTCTCTCTCTCCCCCTCTCTCTCTCTCTCTCTCTCTCCTCTCTCTCTCTCTCTCTCTCTCTCTCTCTCTCTCTCTCTCTCTCTCTCTCTCTTTCTTTCTCTCTCTCTCTCTCTCACATCGTTTCTATTTCTCTTACACACAAACACACACACACACACACACACACACACACACACACACACACACACACACACACACACACTGAATGACAATGAAACGACAATGAAAAATTCCTTTATTTCGGGAATGATGAATGACGAGAGAGAGAGAGAGAGAGAGAGAGAGAGAGAGAGAGAGAAGAGAGAGAGAGAGAGAGAGAGAGAGAGAAAAGAGAGAGAGAGAAGAGAGAGAGAGAGAGAGAGAGAGAGAGAGCAAGAGAGAGAGAGAGAGAGAGAGAGAGAGAGAGAAAAGAGAGAGAGAGAGAGAGAGAGAGAGAGAGAGAGAAAATCGGGAGAAAAAGCCCATATTACCCTGCAGAAACACAACCTGCCTTTCTCTGTCAGCCCAAAAGATCACGGGATGTGCTGGACATTGCTGTGTCTGCTGGCTGACCAGCAGTCTGCACAGTCCTCTCTGTCAGGGCTGGAGGAGGTGGAAGGAGGGGGGGGGGGAGGAAGAAGACACTGACCTCAGGCTGTTCACCAATACAAAACCAAGAAACAAAACATGGGCCTTGTCCTCCCTGCTGCCTTGGTCGTGGTGTCCTCACTGCAGGCAGTCTTCATGCAACAGGCTTCTCCGTCTGCAGGGCAGTGGAGCACATGAGAAACAGACTGACAATGACCAACATGGAATACATGATGATGATGATGATGATGCGGGATAAAGACACTGTTCCTTTCTCAAAATTACACAGATTCTTGATGAAATATTGTAATTTTATGGGTAGGTCTCTCCCTTTTTCTCTGTGTCTGTTTTTGTCTGTCTGTTTGCTTGTCTCTCTGTCTCTGTCTGTCTGTCTCCCTTCCTCCTCCCCCTTCTCTCCTCTCTCTCCCCTCTCTCCTCGTCTCTCTCTCTCTCTCTCATCTCTCTCCCCCTCTCTCTCTCCCTCTCAACAATATGCAGGCAAAACACACTGTTTTTTCCCCCAAAAAAAACTTGATGAAAATTTTTAATTTTTTTTGTATTTTTTGTCTGTTTCTGAAAAATGCCCTTGTCTGTCGTCTCTCTCTCTCTCCTCTCCTCTTTTCTTTCTCCTCTTTTCTCTCTCTCTCCTTGTTACAAAACCCACCCCCCACCACACCCACACCGCCACATAGACAAAGGTGTGCAAAAACAAAACCCCTCCCTTTTTTTGTCACCCCAAAAAAAGATCAGGGGGTGTGCGGACATTGCTGGTCTGCGGGCCCTACCGCATTCACAGCCTCTCTGTCAGGGCGGGAAGGTAGGGGGGGGGGGGAAGAAGACATGCCTCGGGGGTTGGCCCCCAATAAAAAACCCAAAAACCACAAAACAGGGGCCCTTTGTTTTGGCCTGCTGCCTTGGTCGGGGGTTTTTTCCTCACTGCAGGAAATTTCTTAAATGAAAACAGGCTTTTCCCGTCTCCCGGGGGCAGGGGGAAAGCACATAAAAAAAGGGACTGACTTTTGGCCAACATTAAAATAAATGATGTGATGGGGGGGGAAAAAAGGGACCTTTTTCCTTTAAAAATTAGACAGATTTTTAAAATGAAAAATTTTTTTTTTTAGTGTATTTCTGTCCCCCTTTGGCTTTTTTCCCGGGCTTTTCTGTCTGTCTGTCTTTTTCCTCTCTCTCTTTTCACTCCTCCTCTCTCTCTCCTCTCTCTCCCCTCCCTCTCTTCTCTCCTTCTCTCCCCCCCTCCCCTCTCTCTCTCTTCTCGGTTTCTTTTCTTTCTGTCGTTTGGGCCCTTTCCCCCTGTTTTTGGGGGTCCCCCGGGTCTCTCTCTCCCCCCCTAAAAAAAACTATAAAACAATAATGAAATTTCCCAAAACAAAAAAACCTTTTCTTCAAAAAAATTTTAAAAAAAATTCATGGATAAAATGGAATAGGATGCTTTTTTTTTTTTGGGTTTTTTTTCGTTTCCCTTTTGGTTCCTTTTTTTTTCTCTTTTTTCTTTATTGTCTCTTCTTTTCCCCTTCTCTTCCTCTCTCCTCTCTCCCCCCTCTCTCCCCTCTCTTCTCTCTCTCTCCCCCTTTCTCCTCTCTCTCTCTCTCCCCTGTTCCCACACAAAACACAAAAACACCCCAAAAACACAAACACACCGCACACATAGACAAAATTGGGGTGCAAAAAAAAACCAAACCTCCTTTCCCCCTTTCCCCTTGTCAGGGGCCCCCCCTTTCCTTTTTTAGGGTCCCCCTTGGGGGGGGACTTTGGGTTTGTGCCCCTGTTTTCCCCCTAAACCAGCATTTCTAAAACGGGTTCCCCCCTCTTTTTTCCCCCCAGGGCGGGAAAAAGGTTAGGGGGGGGGGGGGGGGGGGGGGGGGGGGGGGGGGGGGGGGGGGGGGGGGGGGAAAGAAGACACTGCCCTTTCGGTTTGGCCCCCCAAATAAAAAAACCCAAAAAGACACAAAACAGGGGGCCTTTGTTTTTGCTGCTCCCTTGGTCGTGGTGCCCCTACGGGAGGCGGGTCTTCATGCAAAAGGCTTCTCCGTCGGGCGCGCTGGAAGCACAGGGAAAACAATTTTGCCCTTGACCAAAAAGGAATACATAAAGTTTGATAAAGGCCGGGTAAAAAACACGGTTCCTTTAAAAATTTAAACCCAGATTCTTAATGAAAAATTTTTTTTTTGGGTGTATTTCTGTCTCTTTGTCTCTGTTTCCGTCTTTTTCTGTCTGTCTGTCTGTTTCTCTGTCTCTCTCTCTCTCTCTCTCTTTTCTCTCTCTCTCTCTCTCCTCTCTCTCTCTCTCTCTCTCTCTCTCTCTCTCTCTCTTTCTTTTTCTCTCTCTCTCTCTCTCTCTCTCTCTCTCTCTCTCTCTCTCTCTCTCTCTCTCTCCTCTCTCCTCTCTCTCTCTCTGTTTCTGTCTTTCTGTCTGCTTGTCTTTCTCTGTCTTTGTTCGGTCTCTCTCTTCTCTCTCTCTCTCTTCTCTCTCTCTCTTCTCTCAAAAAATATATA
>CM054135.1:79352846-79362846 GCA_028751875.1 Rapana venosa
GTCTGTGTGAACAGCTCTGCTGACACACAGTCATACACAGTGTACTAGGGCAGTGTAGTGTGGTCATCATGTCTGTGTGAACAGCTCTGCTGACACACAGTCATACACAGTGTACTAGGGCAGTGTAGTGTGGTCATCATGTCTGTGTGAACAGTTGTGCTGACACACAGACATACACAGTGTACTAGGGCAGTGTAGTGTGGTCATCATTTCTGTGTGAACAGTTGTGCTGACACACAGACATACACAGTGTACTAGGGCAGTGTAGTGTGGTCATCCTGTCCGTGTGAACAGTTGTGCTGACACACAGACATACACAGTGTACTAGGGCAGTGTAGTGTGGTCATCCTGTCCGTGTGAACAGTTGTGCTGACGCACAGTCATACACAGTGTACTAGGGCAGTGTAGTGTGGTCATCATGTCTGTGTGAACAGCTCTGCTGACACACAGACATACACAGTGTACTAGGGCAGTGTAGTGTGGTCATCATGTCTGTTTGAACAGTTGTGCTGACACACAGACATACACAGTGTACTAGGGCAGTGTAGGGGGAGTGTCATCATTTCTGTGTGAACAGTTGTGCTGACACACAGACATACACAGTGTAATGTGGTCATTATGTCTGTGTAAACAGCTCTGCTGACATACAGACATACGCAGTGTACTAGGGCAGTGTACTGTGGTCATCATGTCTGTGTGTGCAGTTCTGCTGACGCACAGACATACACAGTGTACTAGGGCAGTGTAGTGTGGTCATCATTTCTGTGTGAACAGTTGTGCTGACACACAGTCATACACAGTGTAGGGGGGTCATCATTTCTGTGTGAACAGTTGTGCTGACACACAGTCATTCACAGTGTAGTGTGGTCATTATGTCTGTGTGAACAGCTCTGCTGCCATACAGACATACACAGTGTACTAGGGCAGTGTAGTGTGGTCATCATGTCTGTGTGAACAGTTCTGCTGACGCACAGACATACACAGTGTACTAGGGCAGTGTAGTGTGATCATCATTTCTGTGTGAGCAGCTCTGCTGACACACAGACATACACAGTGTACTAGGGCAGTGTAGTGTGGTCATCATGTCTGTGTGAACAGCTCTGCTAACACACAGACATACACAGTGTACTATGGCAGTGTAGTGTGGTCATCATGTCTGTGTGAACAGCTGTGCTAACACACAGACATACACAGTGTACTAGGGCAGTGTAGTGTGGTCATCATGTCTGTGTGAACAGCTCTGCTGACACACAGACATACAAAAACTTGATTTCGTTCCTCCTCCAGAGCTCCATGGTTCACCAATAGTGTTAGTTTTTGCGTATGTGACCGTTTTTTTTTAAAACTCACCATTAAGGTAGTCATGTTCCAACTTCGAGGATAGATGTAGAAATGATACTGTTTATCTCTTTGTTTGCTTGTCTGTTGGTTTGTTTGCACTCTTTCTGTCGGTGTGTGTCGATTTGTCAAACCATCTTTAATTATGTCTTTTTTTGTTTACTCATCTCTGCCCATTTGCCTGTCTGTATGTATCTGTTTCTGTTTCTGTATGTCTGTATGTCTGTGTGTGTGTGTGTGTGTGTGTGTGTGTGTGTGTGTGTGTCTCTCTCTCTCTCTCTCTCTCTCTCTCTCTCTCTCTCTCTCTTGTCTGTCTGTCTTTCTGCCTATCCGTCTGTCTGTCTGTCTCCTTATCTCTGTCTGTCTATCTCTGTCTCTCTGTTTTTCTGTCTGTCTCTTTGTCTCTGTCTGTCTGTTTGTGTCTGTCTGACTCTCTGACTTTCTGTGTCTCTCTCTATCTCTCTCTCTCTCTCTTTGTCTCCCTCTGTCTCTCTCTCTCTCTCTCTGTCTGTCTCTCTCTCTCTCTCTCTCTCTCTCTCTCTCTCTCTCTCTCTCTTGTCTCCTCTGTCTCTCTCTCTCTCTGTCTGTCTGTCTGTCTCTCTCTCTCTCTCTCTCCTCTCTCTCTCTCTCTCTCTCTCTCTTTCTAATCTCTTTCTCTCTCTATTACACAAACAATTAGGCAAAGCAATCCACGCACGCAAAACAAAAACCCACCAACCCAGCCTCTCTTTAACCTTCCAGCCAAAGCACATTGTTGCTGTTGTTTATTTTAATGTTTTTTTGCTGGTCAGTTAACTCACTCACCTGTTTGCTAATCAGCAAATCTCCCAGGTCCAGCTGACAGCACCCAGCCAGTGCACTGACCTCAGGCTCTTCAGAATAACATAAAATAAAATGAACACCACCTTGCTTGTAATCTCGCTCAGGACAGGTTTGCTTCCTTCACAACATGCGTCCTTCATTCAATATGCTTCTCAATTTGCATCCAGTTAAAAAGGAAATGAGAAGCGGCTCTAATGAAATAACTAAACTAACGCAAATGATGTGCGCTGAGCACACACCCTCCCCCCCTCCCCCTTCCCCCGCCCCCCGTAGATTAACAGATTAGTGATGCTAATTTGACTTTATTGGTAAAGCACACACACACACACACGCACATGCGCGCGCGCAAGCGCGCATACACACATACACACAAACACATAATTATACGCGCGCACACACATACATACACACAAAAACGCAAAATACGCACGTGCAAGCACACACACATACACACACACTCGCGTGCGCGCGTGTGCGCGCGCGCGTGCACAAGCACATACTTACACGCTCGCCTGCATATATCTCAGGTATTCATTCAAGAAGAGAGACAGATAGACAGAGACAGAGATACAGACCGACAGACAGATAGACAGACAGACAGAAAGACAGGTAGACAGACAGACGGAAACAGAGAGATTACAAATAGAGATAGATAGAGACAGGAGAAGAGAAGAGAGACAGGAGACAGAGAAAGAGAGACAGAGATGCAGGCAGACAGACAGCGAGAAATTCAGAGACTAAAAGAAGTAGACAAGTGACAGGGACACATAGACACAGACAGAGGCCAAAGGAAAGAAAAACAGACAAGATAGACAGAGCGGGAAAGGAGAGAGGACTGTTAGTGAGATAGAGAACAGACCTCCCGCCCCCCTCCCCACACACACACACAATTACATTCTTCCTGCCTACATCATTGTCGTAGATATGTCTGGATAGGCAGAGAGACAATCCCTTATAGACAGACAGAGGTGAGGTTCTGAATCGCACTATACTGCATACATAAATATTAGGTTTATTTGTAATATGCACTCATAGATACCAGCTAGTCTTCTCTCTATCTGTTGTGTGTGTGTGTGTGTGTGTGTGTGTGTGTGTGTTGTGTGTGTGTGTGTGTGTGTTGTGTGTGTGTGTGTGTGTGTGTGTGTGTGTGTTGTGTGGTAGAGAGTACACATGTACGAGAAATGATTACACATAACACACAAACACATACACACACATTACACACACAGCACACAGAGAGACTAACAAACACACACACAACACTACCACACCACACACACACAAACACACACACACACACACAACACACACACATCTTGCGCACATGTTAAAACCCGTTCCGCTTTTCGGAAGATTAGGCCATTGTGTGCCGGTGGGAACGGATGACAAAATTTACAAAACTGCATACGCACGGGGACTGGATGAAATAAAGCACATGACTGTTTATTCAATTATCCTCGATACAAAACAATAAATATTTTTTTTAATAAAATAAATAAAAACACACACACGCTACACACACTACACACACACGCACGCGCGCACACACTACACACACACACACCCCTGCACACACACATATACACACACACACATTTTCCTCTCCGTCTAATTGTGCCTCTAACCCTAAAATTGAGAGGACAAAAGTTCTCAGACATCAGGGAATCCTGACATTGCCTGCCCACTTCATTTTCCCCCACCCTTCCTCTCTTCTGTTGTCTGTCTCCTATGTCCAGACGTGAGCGATGTCTCTTCCGTCTCTGGCTTTGTGGTCCATCAGTCATGTCAGGGGGACTGGCATTTTGGACCTACGGCTCAATATTTCCTTCAAATCAAGGTAATTTCAGGTGTACGTACTCGATGGGAGATGAAACCAATTTTTTTTTTCTCGTGGAAAACAATAGAAATAACATGCAAACGTTGTTTTTCTTTATACAAACAAACAGGCATAGGAGAATATGGACTAAGTGTTTACAAGTACAAAAAGACAGGATAAAATCGGAACGCACTATGAAAACAATAGGAAAATGGGCATAGAAGGCAAACAAGCAAACGACATGAACAAACAACCTGAAAAATTATAATGACATTATTCTTGAAAACATACACAAAGACAAGACTCAGATGAGAACACTTAATAAAATGATACAAAACTAATTAGCAGTTCTTGTGTGGTTCGAATGATGACAGGTAACGTTTACATAACGCAGTGCTTGCTTAAGTGTTTGGTTTTTCTAATTGGTTGTCTGGTTGACTAGCGATTTATTTTCATGTCACGTTGATTTTTTTTCCTCACTAAATGAATATCAAAACACACGATTGAGTGAGTGAACGATTACGTAACAAGCAACATAGCAAGATAACATGATAATTATGTAATATAGTGTCCTCTCAAAAGAGGAGAATGCATCATTATTTTCAGCGGAAACTCAACAGGAGGGGCACACGCTATAGCTATCCTAGTAGATAGGCACCCTTCAGCTTGCTTAAAAAAGCACGGTAAAATCAGCAACAGAGTGCTCTTGATCAAACTTGGTACAGAGCCAATTCCCATCAACATTGTTCAGCAATGTGCTCCAACATTGAACAGCTCACAAGAGGACATACAACTCTCCAATAACGACCTACACACTGGGATTAGGTACTTCTTTCTATGGTTTGCACTCTACAAATAAATATGCATGCCTAAGGTAAAAACTACGCACATTGTAGATCCCATAATTCATTTCAGAATTCCTCCCCGAGGTCGGAAAGCGGGTACCTTACTAGTCGATGAAAAACTGCCGCACACGCAAAATCCCACCGATGATGAACCTTGGAGCTCTAGCAAAGGAACGGGGGTGGGAGGGGGGGGGGGGGAGAAATGATTTCAGCTTCCAGAAAGTGGCATCAACTTGGCGATGTTTAGCATGCACACAAAAGGTCAACGAACACACTGGGTTATGCAGTTATTGAAATACATTGGGTGATGCAGTTATTGAAATACATTGGGTGATGCAGTTATTGAAATACATTGGGTGATGCAGTTATTGAAATACATTGGGTTATGCAGTTATTGAAATACATTGGGTTATGCAGTTATTGAAATACATTGGGTTATGAAGTTATTGAAATACAATGTCATTCAACAAAGCCTGGGTGGAATATCTGTGTGGATACATATGTCCTTTGGAAAATTGAGTGAAAAAGGTCTCAAGATATTACGTTTTGAACACTCAGAATCTCCCGTGGGAATGCGGGGTCCTATCAGTATAAATAACATCCCCACCTTCTGGAAATTCTTTGCTATAAATTTCCTCTTTTCTTTCACTCTCTTTGTTTCCGCCTTGTTCCTTATCTTTTTGTCATCTCCTTGTCTGTTTTATGCCTTCTTGGTCCATTCTCCTGCCTTTTTTACAGAAAGACTTAAAAGATAACGATTCTCTTATGCCGAAGTCGGGTGGTGCTGGGCCTGACTTGTCAGGCGCTTAATGGCAGCGTGACGCATTTTCGTTCATATAACTGACAACAATAGTTGCTGTCTGAGCGTTCGACGACGAAGAAGAAGAAGAAGAAGAAAAAGAATACTCAGAATACTGTTTGCTTACGGTGTTCTTTCTCTAATCCGCTTTGTCTACTGTTTTGCTAATCTGTAAGGACAAGAGCTAAAAACTATTGTCTCGATGAAAAAATAGCTGTTTTCGTTTTGTTGTTATTTTCAAAATATTGTTTAATTTTGGCTTGCAAAAACACAGTATTTTTTCTCAGTTTTTATTCATTCCTCTTTTATCTGGAAAATGCGGAAGCTTTTATGTGTTTTATTGTGTTTCTTTGTATGATTATGTATGTGTTTGTTTGCGTGGGATTTTTTCGTTTGCTTGTTATTTAATTGTGCGTTGGTTGGTTTAGATTTTTTAAATATATTTCAGACAGTCATTTTTAAAAACGTGGGGAATAAATCAGAGAAAGAGAGAGAGAGAGAGAGGAGAGGAGAGAGAGAGAGAGAGAGAGAGAGAGAGAGAGAGAGATGAGAGAGAGAGAGAGAGAGAGAGAGAGAGAGAGGAGAGAGAGAGAGTACATGAAAAAGCAATTCTCTCAGAATGATTGTTCTTTAATGTCTCTATGTTCAACACAAGATCTGTGTCGATTTTCATGACTTCTGGCAAAGCTATCAACACTGACATAGAAAAAAAACCAAAAGCTGTTATCACTGTATGTATTTTTCTTGCTGATTTTTTTTTACTTTTCCCGTTTATTCGTTGTTATTTTCGTCGTCCCTTAGTTGTACGCACATTGCAGTAAAATATTTCGTTATCATTTTTATTCTTTTGTTTTGTCTTTATTTGGGTGTTTCACGCGTCAAGTTCGATTTTTATGTATATTTATTGTTTGCCCTTTTATTTCTCCTTTGTAGTTTTGCTTTTATACCAATTCCAGACTGTCCATTCATATTACAGAAGACCTAGATCTGATTAAAAGATATCTGCTACGAAAAATAGGACAGCAAATCTTTCTAGCTAATTTCAGTTGTTGTTTGGGTTGGTTTTTTCTAGAAAGCGGCAATAGGTATATTGTATTCGTATTTGTTATGAAAGTGCTTTTTTAATAGCAAATTAGCTTTTACTCGCATTGTAATGGACCTTAATCTATCTAGTCTTCACTTCAGCTGCAAAAAAATCGACCCAGCAGATTGCCTTACTAACTGAAAAACGCGGTGCGCTGATAAAGTCTCTGGTTCATACTGACTTCTTTGCTATTTTGACGTTTCAGCAAAAAGGCACATAGTGTTTGTGAGTGGTTTGGTTTCGGGTGTGTTTGTATGATTGGGGTTTAACCCATATGGATGGCAGACATATGTATGACCTTATTGGTAGGTTATCAACATTCCTTCACATAAACACACACACGCGCGCGCGCGCGCGCGCGCACGCACACACACACATACACACACAACTTAGTTTAAACCAAATATATTTTAAACTCATTTTAGAGAGTTTAGACCAAAAACATTAATTTCAAGAGATCACCATTATTTATTCTTACGTGTTCCTTGATGGAAGAGAGGCTTTAAATAATCATTATCTGTCTGTGCGTGTGTGTGTGTCTGTCTGTCTGTCTGCCTCTCTCTCTTTCTCTCTCCTCTCTCTCTCTCTCTCTCTCTCTCTCTCTCTCTCTCTCTCTCTCTCTCTCTCTCTCTCTCTCTCTCTCTCTCTCTCTCTCTCTCTCTCTCTCTCTCTCTCTCTCTCTCTCTCTCTCTCTAGCCGTCTGTGACTGCTAATGGACAGACATGAAGGTTTTCTCTCCCATTTGCAGACGACTGTACAATCAGTGAAAATAACGATCCCACAAATGACAGTGCTGGACCCCTTTTACCTCTTGCTATCGTTTTTCTTCTGCAGAGGTGTACTAGTGTCAGGATTTTTATCACAATTTCTGATGGTTTGTAATGTCAGGATTTTTTCTACTTTTAAAAAAATCTTTTATACCCCTTTAAGTCATGACAGATTTCTCTGCGTGAAATTTGGGCTACTCTCCCCGGCGCGTCGCCACAAGAGCAGCGCCACCCATTATTTATTTTTCTTTTCCTGTCTGCAACTGTATTTGTTTCCCTATCAGAGTAGACTTTTTCTACAGAATTTTGCCAGGGACAACTTTTGTTGCTGTGAGTTATTTTACATGCGCTAAAGAATTTTGGGTAACACACAGGTTTATCGACGCATCCGAAAGACTATTATCCAGACCATCACTCATGGTCTAATGGATGGAAGGGGGAGGGAGTTTTCGGCCCAAACGGGGATCAAACCACTGCAAAATTTGACCCAGACTTTTCGCTTTTTAGGCAAGCGCGTTTCCTATAGACCACCAATCCATATTTCTCATGGTTTGAATTGTCTGATTTTCCTCACTATTTCTCATGATTTATAGTGTAACGATGTCATCATTATTTCTCATGGTTTGTGTGTCCAGATTTTCTCAGCGTTTCTTGTGACTTGCAGCATCAAGGAGGCCATGACAGACAAAGGCAGAGACAGATACGTACATTGAGAGCCAGAGCATACTACATCAACAGCAAGTCTCTCAGATTCTACTTGTTGCTGTCCTTATGTTCAGTGAAAAAGCTGTGTTTCTCTTCATGAATTCTGACACAGCTAAATGATAAAAGAAAACAAACTAAAGAACACTGAGATGGACAAAAACCAAAATTTCTTTTTTATGGAAACTTCAGGGTTTTACCTTTTTTTCTTATTTGTGAATTTGCTTCGATTTTCTTTGCTTGTTTTTTCTTTCTTTATTTTCTTGTGTATTTCTTTGTTTGGAAGATTTTTTTTAGTGCTGATTGCTTGTTTGTACTTTTTTCTTCACATTTTAGAACTGTCAGTTCCCATTTTCCAAGGTGTAGATCTGATTAAAAACACACCACAGGAAAAACTGGGCGATGACTGTTTACATTAAGTTAAAGTTTTGTGGGTTTGTCTAAAAAAGCGTTATGTGCATGCAATTTTGTCCAATCTCTTTCCCATTTACTCTAATTTTTATGTTATTTTCAAACTCAGAATAAAACTTCTTCAATGTCTGTGTTTGGGGGATTTTTGTTTTGTTTTTTGTTTGTTTCGTTGATGGTTTTATTACTTTCACATGATATGATTTTAAATTACTTTTGTCATCCCTCGGCTAAAGCTCCTAGTTTCACCAATTGTGATATTTGTGCGTTTGTGACTGCCCCCATCCCACCCCTATTTAGGTAGCCGCATTCCGACTTCGGGGATGGTGCCTAGACACGAAACGTGTGTGCATCGTTTTTGAAATGGTGTCATCCGTTCCTACCAGCGCGAACGGGTTTACTCTTTCGGAAGGCGGGATGGGTTCCTAAAGTGTGCGCAAGATGTTCTGCGTGCATTCAAGCATAAGGCCTCAGGTGATAGTTTCATCCGAAGGACTTTAACATTCAGTTATATTTTTTTCATCAAATGAGGAAGAGAGGGCTGGGAATCAAACCCAGAACCTCACTGTTAACACACACACATACACACACAGATAAACACACACTACATCACACACACACCCGCACACATAAACACACACCACACACGACATCACACACACACCACATCACACACAACACACACACAAATCATACCACTCAGACACACTTCGTACCTGTATAAAACAGATGCACTTCTTACACAGACTTCTCTAGCCTTTCAGACAGTGAATCCTGTCTGCAATATGGCAGCGCGCATCAATAAAGTTGTGAAGGGTCTCCCTCCCTCCAGCCCTCCATGTTGCCTAATGGAAGAAGAGACCGAAAGCTTTTTCCTCTGTATAGTTAGCCGACTGTGTCAGCAAATTGGACAGCACATGAAAACTTCCCCTTCCATTTTGCAGACGTCTGCTCCATGTTCATCCGGACTGTACTGCAACATGACAGAGGCTGGATGATGTTTTGTGGTTATTTTCAGACCTCAGCGTCCAATTCCTTTCCAATTTGTGCAAAAGGCTTAGAGTGTCAAGGTTTGTCAAGACCACTTTTTTGTTCTACGAATCTATAGTTCTAAGGAAGAGTACATCTTGTGTGACAGCGTGTTTTTTTTTTCTTGTGAGAGGCACAAGTTTTCAAACTGTAAGCCCTGTTTCCTAGTTCGACAGTCTTGCTGTTCACAGCCCTGCTGTGCAGGTTCATGCTGACAGAATTGGTGATTTTAGCGCTCAGCCATGAACTTAGTACAGTAGGAGTAGATCTGTATCGGAGAGAGGTTATGTAGAGCGGTTAGAGAATCGGGCTCAAGTAAGTTCCTCATGTTGAAGGTGTAACATGCTGCAGGAAAAGCTAGCCAGTGACTTTTTAAAGTTTAATATTCAT